>JAJAQA010000004.1:46149980-46301723 GCA_021464565.1 Rutilus rutilus
TGAGCAAAGGGGCCATAGAGCCTTTATCTCAAGCTCAGAGCGAAGGAGGGCTATACAGCAGATACTTCCTGGTACTGAAAAAAGACGGGGGTCTCAGACCCATACTAGATCTAAGGCAACTGAACAGAGTGCTTGCGAAGCGACAGTTCAGAATGCTCACGACCAGAAAAATCCTCACGCAGATTCGCCGATTGGTTTGTGTCAATAGATCTGAAAGACGCATATTTTCAAATACAAATAGCGTCACGTCACAGGCGACATTTGAGATTCGCCTTCGAGGGCCAGGCATATCAGTGCTCAGTCCTACCGTTCGGCTTGTCTCTAGCACCCCGTACATGTACGATGTGCATGGACGCAGCGCTCGCACCCCTCAGACTACAGGGCATGCGAGTATTGAACTACTTGGACGATTGGCTGATTCTAGCTCAATCTCACTCGGTGCTCATAGAGCACAGGACCATTTTGCTCGATCACCTCGAGAATCTGGGTCTCAGAGTCAATTGGGCGAAGAGTTCTCTGTCTCCCAGACAGATAATATCTTTTCTGGGCACAGAACTGGACTCGCTGTTTATGATAGCGCGACTGTCACCACAGCGCGTACTAGACATTCAGCACGCAGCGAGCTCTTTCCGCTGCGGCGCATCTGTCCCGCTCAAGAAATTTCAGAGGATGCTAGGTCTCATGGCCTCAGCATCATCAGTACTTCAGCTGGGCTTGCTTCGCATGCGCCCGCTACAGTTCTGGCTGAAAGCGCGAGTACCGCGCCGAGCGTGGGCTTCCGGTCTGCTTCGTCTCAAGGTCAATCAGAAATGCATCGCAGCTCTGAAACCTTGGAAAGCAAATGACTTGTACCAATCAGGTGTAAGCCTGGGGACTTCCTCGAGTGTGAAGGTAGTGTCTACGGACGCATCCACCTTGGGATGGGGAGCACTGCTCAAGGGCAGACCGTTCTTCGGCCATGGTCAGAACGGGAGAAGCTTCTACACATAAGCTGCCTCGAAATGTTGGCAGTAGACAACGCGCTGACGCGTTTTTGTCCCCAAATACAAGGACACCACGTCCTGGTCCGCTCGGACAACATGTCAGTGGTGTCCTACATAAATCGCCAGGGCGGCCTCAGGTCCCGAAACCTGCACAGGCTGACAGAACGCCTCCTGGTGTGGGCTCAGCGCAACCTGCTCTCGCTGAGAGCAACACATGTGCCAGGGCTCCTAAACGTAGGACCGGACAGACTGTTCAGGAACAATGTTCCGACAGGCGAGTGGCCTCTACACCCACAGACAGTCCAGCTGCTGTGGAAGAAATTCGGCAGAGCGGAAGTAGACCTGTTTGCGTCTCAAGAAAACGCTCACTGTCTGGAATTTTTCTCCAAGAGCAGGGACGTGCTGGCTCATGTATGGCCCCGCCGCCCGCTCTATGCCTTTCCTCCCGTCTCTCTCCTGCCTCAGGTGATAGAACGGATCAGAGAAGGATGCTCAGTGCTACTCGTAGCGCCGTTCTGGAAAAACCAACCCTGGTTCCCAGTTCTGATGCAGCTAGCAAGCACTGCCCCATGGCCAGTGCCAGTGAGGAGGGACCTCCTCTCTCAGGCCAAGGGCTCGTTTTGGCATCCGCGCCCAGAGCTGTGGTCCCTTCATGTTTGGGCCATCAACGGGTACCCGCTGACCTCCCAAGCGGAGTGTTAAACACGATCACGCAGGCTAGAGCTCCGTCTACGCGACGTCTCTATTCCTCGAAATGGTCAGTGTTCTCCAGCTGGTGCACAGCTTGTGGCGTGTCGCCCCTAGACTGTGGGGTGACGGAGGTTCTCTCCTTCCTACAAGAGCTGTTGGACAAGGGCAGGACCCCTTCCACGCTCAAAGTGTATGTGGCGGCCATAGCAGCGTTCTCATAAACAACGCTGGGTCAGTCAGTAGGAAGGAACGATTTAGTCATCCGCTTCCTTAGAGGAGCTAAGAGACTGAATCCTCCCAGACCTCCCTCTGTCCCCGTATGGGACCTTTCTACAGTGCTGGAAGCCATGAAAGGTGACCCATTCGAGCCTTTACAGACGATTGATCTTAAACACCTGTCTTTCAAGACAGTGTTTCTTCTGGCTCTCGCTTCACTGAAGCGCATAGGGGACTTACACGCGCTCTCAGTAAGCGCGACGTGCATGGAGTTTGGGCCTAATGACTCAAGAGTTATACTCAAACCTAAGCACGGTTATGTTTCAAAATCCCTCAACACACCGTTTAGGGCGCAGGTCATTTCCCTGTCAGCCCTACCGGTCTCTGACGAGGAAGGAGACGCAAGCTTCCTTTGCCCAGTCAGGGCATTAAGAGCTTATGTGTCCCGCACGTCTGTTTTCAGACAGACAGAGCAGCTCTTTGTTTCACTCTACGGACGTTCTAAGGGACTTGCCGTGTCGAAACAGAGCCTATCCAGTTGGATAGTTGATGCTATAGCGCTGGCTTATACCTCTAAGGGCTTACAGTGCCCATTAGGTGTCAGAGCACACTCCACGAGAGGCGTGGCCTCGTCGTGGGCTTGGTCTAGTGGGATTGCCTTGCAAGATATCTGTATGGCGGCAGGCTGGGCCTCCCCGTCTACATTTATAAGGTTTTATAACCTAGAGGTTCCCGCCTTGCAGGCTAAGCTGCTTTCGGTCTAAAATCGGTACTGTCTGCCCTGATGTGTTCGGGCCAGAATACTGAAACTGCTTGAGCAAATGCTCGCTGTTTGATCGTGCAGCTCTATGGGCAGTGTGTAAGACCCACTATATTCGTCAGTCCAGGCCGGGGGTCGCCCTGACTGTACGACACATCATCAGTATAACTGCTCCTTATAGGATGTTATATTATTACAGGAATGATGCTATTCTAGCCACTCTTTCCTGGGCTCTCTGTGAGTCCCTTATGATCATGTACTATATAAGCCCGGGCACTTGCCCTTGGGACTTTGGTGCTGGATCTTAGCATGCACGGCGTTTTACACTGTGTTCCCCTAGCGTAAGACTTACGCAGTACGAGAGAACCTCTCGTAAGAGAACGTACTCGGTTACTAACGTAACCTCGGTTCTCTCTAGAGAGGGAACGAGTACTGCGTATCTTGCCGTGCCTGCACATGCTCTGGTTCGCTTCGGCAATGAAAAATCAGTGAGCTAGCCTCTCGAAGCTATATTTATAGCCCAAGGCCACGCCCATTCTGGCGGGACGTGACGTATTGGGCGCGAAGCGCCCCCATTGGAGCTGACGTCACGAAAAGGCCTTATCGATAGGCTGCTGCAGTTGCCGCAGGGCAGCCAATAGGCGCGCGAGCCGTCTCGCCTGTGTCTGCATGCTGCCGCAACGCGTTTTACATTATTTCAAAATTAAGGATAATTTTTGGCTTCAGTATCTCGCGGAAAAGAGATTTTCCCGTAGCGTAAGACTTACGCAGTACTCGTTCCCTCTCTAGAGAGAACCGAGGTTACGTTAGTAACCGAGTACGTTTTCCTACTTCTTGAAACTTTCAGTTTTATAAATAGAGACAATCTTTAAAGGATGAACAAAAATGTTTTGGTCAACACATTAAAAATAACATTTAAATATGCTGGAAAAAGATGTGTAGGCTACTTTTATAACCACAGTATACCATAGTTATAGTTATGCCTGGTTCAGATTACACAATTTTTTTGTATGTTACGATAGTCACTGTGTCAGATTACACGATTTTGACTCCTAAAAATCTTCTGTCAGACTACACGTTGCTTTACGACCAGTCATCGCGAGCCGTCTCACACACACATTCACTGGCACATATATGTACACACGCACTCACTCTCTCACACACACACACACACACACACACACACAACGCTCTCACTCACTCACACACTCACTCATTCACTCACTCTCGCTTGCGCGCACACACACACACACTCACTCACTCACTCACGCACACTCACTCACGCACACACTCTCTCACTCACTCTCGCTCGCTCGCTCACTCACTTGCGCGCGCACACACTCATTCACTCTTGACAGAACCGTCATGGAGGACCGTTAAAAAATTAAACATGCTAGTCTTTTTGTCGTGATGTCGTAAAGCATCGCAGACGCGACGTCGGTTGTCGCCCACTATGACACACTATACGAGATGAAATTTACTGGTCGCACATATGCGACTGGATGTAAAATTCAGTCACACACTCTCAAATTTTGGTCGCAAAATGCGACCATTTGGTCGCAGTCTGGAGCCCTGTGTGTTGCTGCCGATGGAGCGAACGAGTGTGTTTGTGTGTGTGTGTTGCTGCCGATGGAGCGAACGAGTGTGTGTGTGTTGCTGCCTATGGAGCGAACGAGTGTGTGTTGCTGCCGATGGAGCGAACGAGTGTGTTTGTGTGTGTGTGTTGCTGCCGATGGAGCGAACGAGTGTGTGTGTGTGTGTGTGTGTGTGTGTTGCTGCCGATGGAGCGAACGAGTGTGTGTTGCTGCCGATGGAGCGAACGAGTGTGTGTGTGTGTGTGTGTTGCTGCCGATGGAGCGAACGAGTGTGTGTGTGTGTGTTGCTGCCGATGGCGCGAACGAGTGTGTGTGTGTGTGTGTGTGTGTGTGTGTGTTGCTGCTGATGGAGCGAACGAGTGTGTGTTGCTGCTGATGGAGCGAATGAGTGTGTGTTGCTGCCGATGGAGCGAACAAGTGGGTGTGTGTGTGTGTTGCTGCTGATGGAGCGAACGAGTGTGTGTTGCTGCTGATGGAGCGAACGAGTGTGTGTGTGTGTTGCTGCCGATGGAGCGAACAAGTGTGTGTGTGTGTGTGTGTGTGTGTGTGTGTTGCTGCTGATGGAGCGAACGAGTGTGTGTTGCTGCCGATGGAGCGAACGAGTGTGTGTGTGTGTGTTGCTGCCGATGGAGCGAACGAGTGTGTGTGTATTGCTGCTGATGGAGCGAACTTGTGTGTGTGTGTTGCTGCTGATGGAGTGAACGAGTGTGTGTGTGTGTTGCTGCTGATGGAGCGAACGAGTGTGTGTGTGTGTGTGTGTGTGTGTTGCTGCCGATGGAGCGAACGAGTGTGTGTGTGTGTGTGTGTTGCTGCCGATGGAGCGAACGAGTATGTGTGTGTGTTGCTGCCGATGGAGCGAACGAGTGTGTGTGTGTGTTGCTGCCGATGGAGCGAACTAGTGTGTGTGTGTGTTGCTGCTGATGGAGCGAACGAGTGTGTGTTGCTGCTGATGGAGCTAACAAGTGTGTGTGTGTGTGTGTGTTGCTGCTGATGGAGCGAACGAGTGTGTGTGTGTGTTGCTGCTGATGGAGCGTACGAGTGTGTGTGTGTGTGTGTTGCTGCTGATGGAGCGAATGAGTGTGTGTGTGTTTTGCTGCCGATGGAGCGAATGAGTGTGTGTGTGTGTGTGTGTGTTTTGCTGCTGATGGAGCGAACGAGTGTGTGTGTGTGTGTGTGTTGCTGCTGATGGAGCGAACGAGTGTGTATGTTTTGCTGCTGATGGAGCGAACGAGTGTGTGTTTTTGTGTGTGTGTTGCTGCCGATGGAGCGAACAAGTGTGTGTTGCTGCTGATGGAGCGAACGAGTGTGTGTGTGTGTGTGTGTGTGTGTGTGTGTTGCTGCTGATGGAGCGTACGAGTGTGTGTGTGTGTGTGTGTGTTGCTGATGATGGAGCGAACGAGTGTGTGTGTGTGTTGCTGCCGATGGAGCGAACAAGTATTTATGTGTGTTGCTGCCGATGGAGCGAACGCATGTGTGTGTGTTGCTGCCGATGGAGCGAACGAGTGTGTGTGTGTGTGTGTGTTGCTGCTGATGGAGCGAATGAGTGTGTGTTGCTGCTGATGGAGCGAATGAGTGTGTGTGTGTGTTGCTGCCGATGGAGCGAACGAGTGTGTGTGTGTGTGTGTGTGTGTTGCTGCCGATGGAGCGAACGAGTATTTGTGTGCGTTGCTGCTGATGGAGCGAACAAGTGTGTGTTGCTGCCGATGGAGCGAACGCATGTGTGTGTGTTGCTGCCGATGGAGCGAACGAGTGTGTGTGTGTGTGTGTGTGTGTGTGTTGCTGCTGATGGAGCGAACGAGTGTGTGTTGCTGCTGATGGAGCGAATGAGTGTGTGTGTGTGTGTTGCTGCCGATGGAGCGAACGAGTGTGTGTGTGTGTGTGTGTGTTGCTGCCGATGGAGCGAACGAGTATTTGTGTGTGTTGCTGCTGATGGAGCGAACAAGTGTGTGTTGCTGCTGATGGAGCGAACGAGTGTGTGTTGCTGCTGATGGAGCGAACGAGTGTGTGTGTGTGTTGCTGCCGACGGAGCGAACAAGTGTGTGTGTGTGTGTGTGTGTTGCTGCTGATGGAGCGAACGAGTGTGTGTGTTGCTGCCGATGGAGCGAACGAGTGTGTGTGTGTGTTGCTGCCGATGGAGCGAACGAGTGTGTGTGTGTTGCTGCTGATGGAGCGAACGAGTGTGTGTGTGTTGCTGCTGATGGAGCGAACGAGTGTGTGTGTGTGTTGCTGCCGATGGAGCGAACGAGTGTGTGTGTGTGTTGCTGCCGATGGAGCAAACGAGTGTGTGTGTATTGCTGCTGATGGAGCGAACTTGTGTGTGTGTGTTGCTGCTGATGGAGTGAACGAGTGTGTGTGTGTTGCTGCTGATGGAGCGAACGAGTGTGTGTGTGTGTTGCTGCCGATGGAGCGAACGAGTGTGTGTGTGTGTGTGTGTGTTGCTGCCGATGGAGCGAACGAGTATGTGTGTGTGTTGCTGCCGATGGAGCGAACTAGTGTGTGTGTGTGTTACTGCCGATGGAGCGAACTAGTGTGTGTGTGTGTGTGTGTTGCTGCTGATGGAGCGAACGAGTGTGTGTTGCTGCTGATGGAGCGAACAAGTGTGTGTGTGTGTGTGTTGCTGCTGATGGAGTGAACGAGTGTGTGTGTGTGTCTTGCTGCTGATGGAGCGTACGAGTGTGTGTGTGTGTGTGTGTGTGTGTGTGTGTGTGTGTTGCTGCTGATGGAGCGAATGAGTGTGTGTGTGTTTTGCTGCTGATGGAGCGAACGAGTGTGTGTGTGTTTTGCTGCTGATGGAGCGAACGAGTGTGTGTGTGTGTGTGTGTTGCTGCTGATGGAGCGAACGAGTGTGTGTGTTTTGCTGCTGATGGAGCGAACGAGTGTGTGTTTTTGTGTGTGTGTGTGTGTGTTGCTGCCGATGGAGCGAACAAGTGTGTGTTGCTGCTGATGGAGCGAACGAGTGTGTGTGTGTGTGTGTGTGTGTGTGTGTGTGTGTGTGTGTGTGTGTGTGTGTGTTGCTGCTGATGGAGCGAACGAGTGTGTGTGTGTGTTGCTGCCGATGGAGCGAACGAGTATTTATGTGTGTTGCTGCTGATGGAGCGAACAAGTGTGTGTTGCTGCCGATGGAGCGAACGCATGTGTGTGTGTTGCTGCCGATGGAGCGAACGAGTGTGTGTGTGTGTGTGTGTTGCTGCTGATGGAGCGAACGAGTGTGTGTTGCTGCTGATGGAGCGAATGAGTGTGTTGCTGCCGATGGAGTGAACAAGTGGGTGTGTGTGTGTGTTGCTGCTGATGGAGCGAACGAGTGTGTGTTGCTGCTGATGGAGCGAATGAGTGTGTGTGTGTGTGTGTTGCTGCCGATGGAGCGAACAAGTGTGTGTGTGTGTGTGTGTGTGTGTTGCTGCTGATGGAGCGAACGAGTGTGTGTTGCTGCTGATGGAGCAAACGAGTGTGTGTGTGTGTTGCTGCCGATGGAGCGAACGAGTGTGTGTGTGTGTTGCTGCCGATGGAGCGAACGAGTGTGTGTGTATTGCTGCTGATGGAGCGAACTTGTGTGTGTGTTGCTGCTGATGGAGTGAACGAGTGTGTGTGTGTGTGTTGCTGCTGATGGAGCAAACGAGTGTGTGTGTGTGTGTGTGTGTGTGTGTGTTGCTGCCGATGGAGCGAACGAGTATGTGTGTGTGTTGCTGCCGATGGAGCGAACGAGTGTGTGTGTGTGTGTGTGTGTGTGTGTTGCTGCCGATGGAGCGAACTAGTGTGTGTGTGTGTGTGTGTGTGTGTGTGTTGCTGCTGATGGAGCGAACGAGTGTGTGTTGCTGCCGATGGAGCGAACAAGTGTGTGTGTGTGTTGCTGCTGGTGGAGCGAACGAGTGTGTGTGTGTGTGTGTTACTGCTGATGGAGCGAACGAGTGTGTGTGTGTTGCTGCTGATGGAGCGAACGAGTGTGTGTGTGTGTTGCTGCTGATGGAGCGTACGAGTGTGTGTGTGTGTGTGTGTGTGTGTGTTGCTGCTGATGGAGCGAACGAGTGTGTGTGTGTGTTGCTGTCGATGGAGCGAACGAGTGTGTGTTTGTGTTGCTGCCGATGGAGTGAACGAATGTGTGTGTGTGTTGCTGCCGATGGAGCGAACGAGTGTGTGTGTATTGCTGCTGATGGAGCGAACAAGTGTGTGTTGCTGCCGATGGAGCGAACGCATGTGTGTGTGTTGGTGCCGATGGAGCGAACGAGTGTTTGTGTGTGTGTGTGTTGCTGCTGATGGAGCGAACGAGTGTGTGTTGCTGCTGATGGAGCGAATGAGTGTGTGTTGCTGCTGATGGAGCGAACGAGTGTGTGTGTGTGTGTGTGTTGCTGCCGATGGAGCGAACAAGTGTGTGTGTGTGTGTGTGTTGCTGCTGATGGAGCGAACAAATGTGTGTTGCTGCTGATGGAGCGAACGAGTGTGTGTGTGTGTGTGTGTGTTGCTGCTGATGGAGCGAACGAGTGTGTGTTGCTGCTGATGGAGCGAACGAGTGTGTGTGTGTGTTGCTGCCGATGGAGCGAACAAGTGTGTGTGTGTGTGTGTGTGTGTTGCTGCTGATGGAGCGAACGAGTGTGTGTTGCAGCTGATGAAGCGAACGAGTGTGTGTGTGTGTTGCTGCCGATGGAGCGAACGAGTGTGTGTGTGTGTTGCTGCCGGTGGAGCGAACGAGTGTGTGTGTATTGCTGCTGATGGAGCGAACTTGTGTGTGTGTGTTGCTGCTGATGGAGTGAACGAGTGTGTGTGTGTGTGTGTGTGTGTGTGTTGCTGCTGATGGAGCGAACGAGTGTGTGTGTGTGTGTGTGTGTGTTGCTGCCGATGGAGCGAACAAGTGTGTGTGTGTGTGTGTGTGTGTGTGTGTGTTGCTGCCGATGGAGCGAACGAGTATGTGTGTGTGTTGCTGCCGATGGAGCGAACGAGTGTCTGTGTGTGTTGCTGCCGATGGAGCGAACTAGTGTGTGTGTGTGTGTTGCTGCTGATGGAGCGAACGAGTGTGTGTTGCTGCTGATGGAGCGAACAAGTGTGTGTGTCTGTTGCTGCTGATGGAGCGAACGAGTGTGTGTGTGTTGCTGCTGATGGAGCGTACGAGTGTGTGTGTGTATGTGTGTTGCTGCTGATGGAGCGAATGAGTGTGTGTGTGTGTGTTTTGCTGCTGATGGAGCGAACGAGTGTGTGTGTGTTTTGCTGCTGATGGAGCGAACGAGTGTGTGTGTGTGTGTGTTGCTGCTGATGGAGCGAACGAGTGTGTGTGTTTTGCTGCTGATGGAGCAAACGAGTGTGTGTTTTTGTGTGTGTGTGTGTTGCTGCCGATGGAGCGAACAAGTGTGTGTTGCTGCTGATGGAGCGAACGAGTGTGTGTGTGTGTGTGTGTGTGTGTGTGTTGCTGCTGATGGAGCGTACGAGTGTGTGTGTGTGTGTGTGTGTGTGTTGCTGCTGATGGAGCGAACGAGTGTGTGTGTGTTGCTGCCGATGGAGCGAACGAGTATTTATGTGTGTTGCTGCTGATGGAGCGAACGAGTGTGTGTTGCTGCTGATGGAGCGAACGAGTGTGTGTGTGTGTGTTGCTGCCGATGGAGCGAACAAGTGTGTGTGTGTGTGTGTGTGTGTGTGTGTTGCTGCTGATGGAGCGAACGAGTGTGTGTTGCTGCTGATGGAGCGAATGAGTGTGTGTGTTTGTTGCTGCCGATGGAGCGAACGAGTGTGTGTGTGTGTTGCTGCCGATGGAGCGAACGAGTGTGTGTGTATTGCTGCTGATGGAGCGAACTTGTGTGTGTGTGTTGCTGCTGATGGAGTGAACGAGTGTGTGTGTGTGTTGCTGCTGATGGAGCGAACGAGTGTGTGTGTGTGTGTGTGTGTGTTGCTGCCGATGGAGCGAACGAGTGTGTGTGTGTGTGTGTGTGTTGCTGCCGATGGAGCGAACGAGTATGTGTGTGTGTTGCTGCCGATGGAGCGAACGAGTGTGTGTGTGTGTTGCTGCCGATGGAGCGAACTAGTGTGTGTGTGTGTTGCTGCTGATGGAGCGAACGAGTGTGTGTTGCTGCTGATGGAGCTAACAAGTGTGTGTGTGTGTGTTGCTGCTGATGGAGCGAACGAGTGTGTGTGTGTGTTGCTGCTGATGGAGCGTACGAGTGTGTGTGTGTGTGTGTGTGTTGCTGCTGATGGAGCGAATGAGTGTGTGTGTGTTTTGCTGCCGATGGAGCGAATGAGTGTGTGTGTGTGTGTGTTTTGCTGCTGATGGAGCGAACGAGTGTGTGTGTGTTGCTGCTGATGGAGCGAACGAGTGTGTGTGTTTTGCTGCTGATGGAGCGAACGAGTGTGTGTTTTTGTGTGTGTGTTGCTGCCGATGGAGCGAACAAGTGTGTGTTGCTGCTGATGGAGCGAACGAGTGTGTGTGTGTGTGTGTGTGTGTGTGTGTTGCTGCTGATGGAGCGTACGAGTGTGTGTGTGTGTGTGTGTTGCTTCTGATGGAGCGAACGAGTGTGTGTGTGTGTTGCTGCCGATGGAGCGAACAAGTATTTATGTGTGTTGCTGCCGATGGAGCGAACGCATGTGTGTGTGTTGCTGCCGATGGAGCGAACGAGTGTGTGTGTGTGTGTGTGTTGCTGCTGATGGAGCGAATGAGTGTGTGTTGCTGCTGATGGAGCGAATGAGTGTGTGTGTGTGTTGCTGCCGATGGAGCGAACGAGTGTGTGTGTGTGTGTTGCTGCCGATGGAGCGAACGAGTATTTGTGTGCGTTGCTGCTGATGGAGCGAACAAGTGTGTGTTGCTGCCGATGGAGCGAACGCATGTGTGTGTGTTGCTGCCGATGGAGCGAACGAGTGTGTGTGTGTTTGTGTGTGTGTTGCTGCTGATGGAGCGAACGAGTGTGTGTTGCTGCTGATGGAGCGAATGAGTGTGTGTGTGTGTTGCTGCCGATGGAGCGAACGAGTGTGTGTGTGTGTGTGTGTGTGTGTTGCTGCCGATGGAGCGAACGAGTATTTGTGTGTGTTGCTGCTGATGGAGCGAACAAGTGTGTGTTGCTGCCGATGGAGCGAACGCATGTGTGTGTGTTGCTGCCGATGGAGCGAACGAGTGTGTGTGTGTGTGTGTTGCTGCTGATGGAGCGAACGAGTGTGTGTTGCTGCTGATGGAGCGAACGAGTGTGTGTGTGTGTTGCTGCCGACGGAGCGAACAAGTGTGTGTGTGTGTGTGTGTGTGTGTGTTGCTGCTGATGGAGCGAACGAGTGTGTGTGTTGCTGCCGATGGAGCGAACGAGTGTGTGTGTGTGTTGCTGCCGATGGAGCGAACGAGTGTGTGTGTGTTGCTGCTGATGGAGCGAACGAGTGTGTGTGTGTTGCTGCTGATGGAGCGAACGAGTGTGTGTGTGTGTTGCTGCCGATGGAGCGAACGAGTGTGTGTGTGTGTTGCTGCCGATGGAGCAAACGAGTGTGTGTGTATTGCTGCTGATGGAGCGAACTTGTGTGTGTGTGTTGCTGCTGATGGAGTGAACGAGTGTGTGTGTGTTGCTGCTGATGGAGCGAACGAGTGTGTGTGTGTGTTGCTGCCGATGGAGCGAACGAGTGTGTGTGTGTGTGTGTGTTGCTGCCGATGGAGCGAACGAGTATGTGTGTGTGTTGCTGCCGATGGAGCGAACTAGTGTGTGTGTGTGTTACTGCCGATGGAGCGAACTAGTGTGTGTGTGTGTGTTGCTGCTGATGGAGCGAACGAGTGTGTGTTGCTGCTGATGGAGCGAACAAGTGTGTGTGTGTGTGTGTGTTGCTGCTGATGGAGTGAACGAGTGTGTGTGTGTCTTGCTGCTGATGGAGCGTACGAGTGTGTGTGTGTGTGTGTGTGTGTGTGTGTGTGTGTGTGTGTTGCTGCTGATGGAGCGAACGAGTGTGTGTGTTTTGCTGCTGATGGAGCGAACGAGTGTGTGTTTTTGTGTGTGTGTGTGTGTGTTGCTGCCGATGGAGCGAACAAGTGTGTGTTGCTGCTGATGGAGCGAACGAGTGTGTGTGTGTGTGTGTGTGTGTGTGTGTGTGTGTGTTGCTGCTGATGGAGCGAACGAGTGTGTGTGTGTGTTGCTGCCGATGGAGCGAACGAGTATTTATGTGTGTTGCTGCTGATGGAGCGAACAAGTGTGTGTTGCTGCCGATGGAGCGAACGCATGTGTGTGTGTTGCTGCCGATGGAGCGAACGAGTGTGTGTGTGTGTGTGTGTGTGTGTGTTGCTGCTGATGGAGCGAACGAGTGTGTGTTGCTGCTGATGGAGCGAATGAGTGTGTTGCTGCCGATGGAGTGAACAAGTGGGTGTGTGTGTGTGTTGCTGCTGATGGAGCGAACGAGTGTGTGTTGCTGCTGATGGAGCGAATGAGTGTGTGTGTGTGTGTTGCTGCCGATGGAGCGAACAAGTGTGTGTGTGTGTGTGTGTGTTGCTGCTGATGGAGCGAACGAGTGTGTGTTGCTGCTGATGGAGCAAACGAGTGTGTGTGTGTGTTGCTGCCGATGGAGCGAACGAGTGTGTGTGTGTGTTGCTGCCGATGGAGCGAACGAGTGTGTGTGTATTGCTGCTGATGGAGCGAACTTGTGTGTGTGTTGCTGCTGATGGAGTGAACGAGTGTGTGTGTGTGTGTTGCTGCTGATGGAGCGAACGAGTGTGTGTGTGTGTGTGTGTGTGTGTTGCTGCCGATGGAGCGAACGAGTATGTGTGTGTGTTGCTGCCGATGGAGCGAACGAGTGTGTGTGTGTGTGTGTGTGTGTGTGTTGCTGCCGATGGAGCGAACTAGTGTGTGTGTGTGTGTGTGTGTGTGTGTGTTGCTGCTGATGGAGCGAACGAGTGTGTGTTGCTGCCGATGGAGCGAACAAGTGTGTGTGTGTGTTGCTGCTGGTGGAGCGAACGAGTGTGTGTTGCAGCTGATGAAGCGAACGAGTGTGTGTGTGTGTTGCTGCCGATGGAGCGAACGAGTGTGTGTGTGTGTGTTGCTGCCGGTGGAGCGAACGAGTGTGTGTGTATTGCTGCTGATGGAGCGAACTTGTGTGTGTGTGTTGCTGCTGATGGAGTGAACGAGTGTGTGTGTGTGTGTGTGTGTGTGTGTGTGTGTTGCTGCTGATGGAGCGAACGAGTGTGTGTGTGTGTGTGTGTGTGTGTGTGTGTGTTGCTGCCGATGGAGCGAACAAGTGTGTGTGTGTGTGTGTGTGTGTGTGTGTGTTGCTGCCGATGGAGCGAACGAGTATGTGTGTGTGTTGCTGCCGATGGAGCGAACGAGTGTCTGTGTGTGTTGCTGCCGATGGAGCGAACTAGTGTGTGTGTGTGTGTTGCTGCTGATGGAGCGAACGAGTGTGTGTTGCTGCTGATGGAGCGAACAAGTGTGTGTGTCTGTTGCTGCTGATGGAGCGAACGAGTGTGTGTGTGTTGCTGCTGATGGAGCGTACGAGTGTGTGTGTGTGTGTGTATGTGTGTTGCTGCTGATGGAGCGAATGAGTGTGTGTGTGTGTGTGTGTTTTGCTGCTGATGGAGCGAACGAGTGTGTGTGTGTTTTGCTGCTGATGGAGCGAACGAGTGTGTGTGTGTGTGTGTTGCTGCTGATGGAGCGAACGAGTGTGTGTGTTTTGCTGCTGATGGAGCAAACGAGTGTGTGTTTTTGTGTGTGTGTGTGTTGCTGCCGATGGAGCGAACAAGTGTGTGTTGCTGCTGATGGAGCGAACGAGTGTGTGTGTGTGTGTGTGTGTGTGTGTGTGTGTTGCTGCTGATGGAGCGTACGAGTGTGTGTGTGTGTGTGTGTGTGTGTTGCTGCTGATGGAGCGAACGAGTGTGTGTGTGTGTTGCTGCCGATGGAGCGAACGAGTATTTATGTGTGTTGCTGCTGATGGAGCGAACAAGTGTGTGTTGCTGCCGATGGAGCGAACGCATGTGTGTGTGTTGCTGCCAATGGAGCGAACGAGTGTGTGTGTGTGTGTTGCTGCTGATGGAGCGAACGAGTGTGTGTTGCTGCTGATGGAGCGAATGAGTGTGTTGCTGCCGATGGAGTGAACAAGTGGGTGTGTGTGTGTGTGTTGCTGCTGATGGAGCGAACGAGTGTGTGTTGCTGCTGATGGAGCGAACGAGTGTGTGTGTGTGTTGCTGCTGATGGAGCGTACGAGTGTGTGTGTGTGTGTGTGTGTGTGTTGCTGCTAATGGAGCGAATGAGTGTGTGTGTGTTTTGCTGCAGATGGAGCGAACGAGTGTGTGTGTGTTTTGCTGCTGATGGAGCGAACGAGTGTGTGTGTGTGTGTGTGTGTGTGTGTGTGTGTGTTGCTGCTGATGGAGCGTACGAGTGTGTGTGTGTGTGTGTGTGTGTGTGTGTGTGTGTGTGTGTGTGTGTGTGTGTGTGTGTGTGTGTGTGTTGCTGCTGATGGAGCGAACGAGTGTGTGTGTGTGTTGCTGCCGATGGAGCGAACGAGTATTTATGTGTGTTGCTGCTGATGGAGCGAACAAGTGTGTGTTGCTGCCGATGGAGCGAACGCATGTGTGTGTGTTGCTGCCGATGGAGCGAACGAGTCTGTGTGTGTGTGTTGCTGCTGATGGAGCGAACGAGTGTGTGTTGCTGCTGATGGAGCGAATGAGTGTGTTGCTGCCGATGGAGTGAACAAGTGGGTGTGTGTGTGTGTGTTGCTGCTGATGGAGCGAACGAGTGTGTGTTGCTGCTGATGGAGCGAACGAGTGTGTGTGTGTGTTGCTGCTGATGGAGCGTACGAGTGTGTGTGTGTGTGTGTGTGTGTGTGTGTGTGTGTGTGTGTGTGTGTTGCTGCTAATGGAGCGAATGAGTGTGTGTGTGTTTTGCTGCAGATGGAGCGAACGAGTGTGTGTGTGTGTTTTGCTGCTGATGGAGCGAACGAGTTTGTGTGTGTGTTGCTGCTGATGGAGCGAACGAGTGTGTGTGTGTGTGTGTTGCTGCTGATGGAGTGGACGAGTGTGTGTGTGTGTTGCTGCTGATGGAGCGAACGAGTGTGTGTGTGTGTGTTGCTGCTGATGGAGTGGACGAGTGTGTGTGTGTGTTGCTGCTGATGGAGCGAACGAGTGTGTGTGTGTTGCTGCTGATGGAGTGAACGAGTAGGCCTAATATATATATATATATATATATATATATATATATATATATCAGAGTTTCCGCTACAAAAAAATGGTGCCGGACATTTTGATGATATGCCGGTCAAATATCGCCTCTTAATTAAGGGGGCGGGATTATTACACGATTTATTATTTATAATAATAATATTACCATCTTACGTGACAGTTCTCCATTACGGACGCGTCGCGACCGTTCAAAGCGGCACTAAAAGACTGCTTTAAAACTTTCACAGAGACCTCAAACAGAAAGCACAAAGCCTTTCTTTAAAACGAATTTCGTTTTGTATTAATTGTATCTTAATTTTAATCAGTGTTTCATTATCCAATTTTCTCGATTTAATAAATAAAAAGTAAATATAGCAGACAATAAATAATCACGACATGGAGGCGCCAGCGCCTGAACTGGAGCTAACGTTAAGCTATCATCCATGAACCGAAATTTAACGTAAGGTAGCCTACTCGCCTCACACACCTACAAAAAAATAGAAATCTATTATCTACAGAAATCTTTACTTTTAAACAGAACCATTCAAAACTAAATAAAACGATGTAATCCGTATGAAATGTGTATTTCTCTCCGGCGCGTTCACTACTGCGAAGATCGCGAGTCAGACTTCATCTTTGCAGCCGACACAGAAAACACTTGTTTATTAATAGACAATTAAAATGTCTCACTGCAATATTTTACATATTCATAATCATTACTTTTGCTGGTTCTTTGTGACAGCTTTTAGGTGCCGTTTACATGAACGCGTCACTGCATCAGCACCGAAAACAGAGAGAGAGAGAGAGAGAGAGAGAGAGAGAGAGAGAGAGAGAGAGAGAGAGAGAGAGAGAGAGAGAGAGAGAGAGCGTTATGAAAAATTGAGTGTGAGGGATTTGTTCACTTCACACAAAAAGATCTTGGAATGAGATGGCTAACTGTAGTAGCGTTTAGTCCACTGCCTATAATAGCCTAATTTAGAGATCACTTTTTTTTTTTTTTAACCGACCGCCGACAACTTTGATAGGTTAACGTTGATACGGTCAACCATCGATTAGTCATCGGTTAACATCCATACTAGAGAGTAAACTTGACGGCACTCGCAAGAAAATGGATAAGTAGCTACATAATAAAATTCACAAATATTACACCATTTAAAAAATACATAGGCTACTGAGTTACTAAAACATTCTTTGTCAAATAATAGGCTACACCTGTTTGTTCACAGTTTTAACGTTCATGTTTTCATTTGTTTAATTTCAAGATCTGAGGTGAATTATATCCATTGTTGCTTTTACAGCTACAAAGCTGGAGCACTAAATGATATTCAAAGTCTGATTTCACGCTTTTAACATTAAATAAAGCACATAAACAGTACCAGATTATCATTGCCAGTTTGCCACACTTTGTGTTTGATATAATAGAAAATAGAAACCGTTTCTAAATTAGAAATGTTGCGTGTCGCCATCGCGTCTGGTCAGGACAAACTCTGATTAACATGGGAAAGATACATTTTATCGCGTGTCGCGTCGCGTGTAGTTAGATAGGACACGGTGTTAGGCAATTTTAATCGGACAATTTGACCGGAGAGATTTAAGCTTTTCACACCTGAGAAAGACAAAGACCCTCCCCTAATGGCCCTATTAGGAGCTATCAGGCCTTGTCATTCTGAGCAACCTTGCACAAAGAATGAGGAGATTTAAAAAAGAATGGCTTTTAGATTGTTTGGATTTATTTACAACACAACATAATCCAAAGATACACAACAAATGACAAAAAAGCACTTATTGAAAACAATGATCCAAAGACAGAGACCTTTGTGCCATTCCTAAAAACATTGTACATACCTTTCATTTCCAAGGTGTTTGATTTTTACTTTACCATGTTCATGTACAGAGACTCATGTGAATGTTGAAGTCAGCAGGACTCAGTGGCATCTGGGCCCTGAAAAACAAAAAAAAAAGTGAACATACTGATATCAAGAGAAAGGCCTGCACGATTTTGGGAATAAATTTGAGATTTTTCTGGTAAAAATTGCTTTTAAAATTCACAGAATACACACACACACACACACACACACAAATGTTTCCAACAATATATAATATAATGAACACCAGGTTTGTTGTGCCTTGTAGGCATAGGCTATGCGCAGTGCTGCATAAAATAATAATAACAATAACCTATAGCAGCCTATAAATCTTCCAAAAGATTTCAGTAACAACTAAGCTAGAGAAAAATATATTGATTATCATGTTACTTCAAATGTTTCCATTCGTTATGATGATATGAAATGAGATAATAGTAAAAACATGAAGCCGTTTGGTGCGTTTTGCTTTTCAAACCCGATCGCGATCCAAAATATGAAACATTCAAACGCGATCGCGCTCAAATATAAAACATTATGGTTACCATATACATATCTACGTTTGAGCAGATATCCACAAACACAGTAACAGTAAACACGGGTCTAAATATTATAATATTCACCATATATCTAGCAACAGTTCAACTGCAATGTGAAATTTATGCAACAATAACAAACTAATATGTAAGAATTTCTTACCTTACATCTTTCTTGTCTTCAAATCGCGTTCTTCTTCTTCTGAGGTAAATCCAATGTAAGCTCACGGTGCGCCTTTCAAACTCGACGAAAAGCAGAGACTTGTGAAGTTTTACTTTAATAACCATATCAGTGCCTGTATTTAACCTGCATTCGAGTAAATATATCTCTCTAGACCCTACAAAAGCCTGCACCTCTTTTGGCCGCTCTTCTTTTAAATTTTCTGCTGCAAATGATTGGAACACTTTACAAAAGTATCTCAAATTAGAATCTATTGTTTCGATCATTACTTTTAAAATTTTACTTTCAAATTTACTGACGGACCACTGTACATGTTGATGCTCTTTGCGAACAAAGCCTTATGTATTTTTGCACATATTCAACTGAATGGCTGTCATTGCATCTATTTGCACATTAGCAATTTACCCATGTTGGACTATACTATTATCCTGCTGCCATTTCTCTTGCATTGCCACTTTACATTTTTAAACTATTAAGTTTTTAAATTTTATTTTTATACAATGTCCAGTACTTTTTAATTGAATCCGAATGTCTTCTATATTTATGACTGTGTATTTTAATGTTGGTATGTCATGTGTAATTTCATGTCGCCTTGTACCCTGCACCTTATCTTGGCCAGGTCGCGGTTGCAAATGAGAACCTGTTCTCAACCGATTAACCTGGTTAAATAAAGGTAAAATAAAAAATAAAAAAAAGATCTGCGACTGGAAGAGCGATCATTCAGATTTATATTGTTCAGGTTTAACTGATTAATCAGCTGAATGTTTTCCTCTCTGTTCTAGACTCTCTAACTGCAGTGTGACAGAAGAAGGTTATAAAGCTCTGGCTTCAGCTCTGAGATCAAACCCTTCACACCTGATAGAGCTGGATCTCACAGGAAATGATCCTGGACAATCAGGAGTGAAGCAGCTCAATGATTTACTGCAGGATCCAGACTGTCAACTGAAGACACTGAGGTGAGACGAGATCAAATAATTAACCCTCTATTGCATGAAATATTACTTAGACATGGTAAAAAATGTTTTGCATGTTTTTATTACTTAACATGAGCTAAATAACAGATATATATAAAAAAAATCAAAAAAAAAAGTTTAAAGGGGGGTCGTTGGTAAATTGTTGCCATATGGCAACAATATGCAATCGTGGAAAGTACCATAAAATCAAAAAAAAATTAAAAAAACTAATTTTATTTAAAACAAGACTCAACAAATCCATCTCATACTTAGTGAAATGTTTAAACAAACATTTATACAGTAAAAACATTATATAATTTCAACAGTTATCTGAAATGTCTGGTAATAATAACCATGAACCTGGAACCTGTCTCACTGAAATACACTATTCATTCGTTTCATTTCATTCAGTCATTTTTTTGCTGTTTCATTTCATTTAATTCTCTTCATGACTTGTGAAAGTCAGTGAAGCAGAGGAAAACTAAACACTTGGAGCACTTGCTTCTTACAATGCCCTTGCATCCTGGCATTTTGCATCTGCCCTTCTCAGATGCATGCAAGGGCCAATGGTCTGTGCGGTCTCTGCGGACAGGATCTGGCGGGACAAAGCTTTGGGGACCTCTTTTATTTTTCCCCACCACAACAGCTTGTGAAGGTCTAATGTTTTTACCTTTAAAATATAAGCAAAAGTTGTAAACATAGTCTCAGAGTAGTTTCATGCTATGTAAGTCAATGGGACTCCATTAGGTTGAATGCACCAGGACGTTTCCATATTTGCATATAGTTGCCATATGGCAACAAATGTATTTTAGCATATTACAAAAAACTTATAAAATCAAAACTGAATTTAATGTTAAAAAATTAAAGTTTATTTACCCCAGATACTGATTTAATTTTTTTATTTGATGAAAATTTTCCAAAATTCTGAATAAAAGGCTATCTTCAGGAGCCCCAGACAGTGATGTTTGCATGTCAATGTCCATGAGCAAAAAGGACTGGCAAACAGGATATCCTGGTCATGTGACCTCATAAATTGTATTTTCTTAAAAGTTAAAGCCCCCTTTTCACAACTAACTGTAAAAACATAGATTTTATATCACAGCTTTTAAAAAAATTAAGATAAAGTAATTGTTGCCATATGGCAACGCTATGCAATAGAGGGTTAACTAAATTAGCTATATGCAGGCAAAATATTCATAACTAATATATTATTTTAGTTATACAATAAGCTGGACAATTTGTTGCATCAAAATGATCAAGATCAGATCAGATGCTGCAGGTTCTGTCATGATGATGATAATCGTAAACACAGTTTTGTTGTGATACGAGCAATCGTTTTTTTTGTTTTTTAAAAAAAAAACGTATGGTACATTAAAGGTGCTGTATGTAGCTTTTCTACTAAAACGAATCCTTTTTTTATTGCCTGTGTGTGAAGGGGTTGTAATCTCACATTAAAATGATCCACTTTGCGGGTTTTGCTATTGCCTCTGAAAGCAAGTATTCTTATTTTTATGTGAAGGTGCCGGGTCGGATTTACCACGAAATCCAGTGACGTCACCTGCATGCGCGCTCCCGAGCCTCTCCTCCTCTAGCTTACTGACTTTGCACTAAACAGCGACGACACTGCAACTTATGACATGGACTTATGACTTATGCAACTTATGACATGTCTGATAACACTAAGAAACGACCTGCTCCCAGCACAACACAGACTCCAACACAAACTCCACATATTGATAAAAAACAATAAAAATTTGTTTTTCTTCTGAAGCTCGTATTAAAGGCCAGACATGAATCGGATGAACTTCGGGTGAAAAAACACGGATCAACATCGGCAGGGCATTTGAATCATGGAGAAACCTTATCTACAAACCTAGAATGTATATTTCCTGAAGAAAATGTCAAGTAGTGCTTGCAGTGGCAAAATTCGGCACGGTTGATAGGGTTCCATACTTATCATGGTACGAGCATGGAGCATTAGTTCAACGTCAAGCTGATAAAAGTAGGCTATTATTGTAACGCTGCAGTGGGAGTTTACCTGAGTTTCCAGCATGTTGTGGGATCTGGGATGCTTTCTCCGGTGTGTTGCGTGACGCGTCTCAGTCTGGCCGGTACCCACAGTGCTCGCTCTTAAATTCGAGCACGCGCAAGAGCACGCACTTGTCAACTTATTGGTTGCAATCTGAAACATCACCGCTAGAGGCCGCTGAAAACGTACTCGGTTACTAAACGTAACCTCTGTTCTCTCTAGAGAGGGAACGAGTATTGCGTAAGTAGCTTACGCTGCGGGAAAGTCTCCTTTCTCGAGATACTGAAGCCAAAAAATTATCCTTAATTTTTAATAATCTTGTCAACGCAGTGCGGCAGCCTGCAGACCTAGGGCAGGCTTACTAGCGTGCCCATTGGCTGCCCTGCGGCAACTGCAGCAGCCTATAGCTGAGCCCTTGGCGTGACGTCACGACCAATGAGCGCGCTTGGCGCGCTTAATGCGTCACAGCCCGTCATAAGGGGTGTGGCTTAGCGTATATAAGCAGGGCTCAGAGGCTGCTTCACTGGTTTCTGTCGCATGAAGCGAATGAGCTCGTGGTGCGAGCACGGCGGGTTACGCAATACTCGTTCCCTCTCTAGAGAGAACAGAGGTTACGTTTAGTAACCGAGTACGTTCTCTTATGAGAGGTTCTCTCGTATTGCGTAAGTAGCTTACGCTGCGGGAACTCCCTTGTCAACGCTGTGCGCGCCCAGCATCCAATGAATGAGTCCCAGGGAGAGCCCAGGGAGCGTGATAGCGGAGCCGGGCGGCCAACAGAGGGCTAGCGCAGTACACAAGCACATACTATGGGGGCACGGAGCGGCACAGCCGGTCCGAACTGACACTTCCCTACGCAGTGCTGCTCAACCAGTAGAGCTAAATCACACAACGTAGCCCGCGCACAGATAGTGGGCTGGCTACGCGAGACTTAGACTGATAACACTTTCGCCTGCAAGGCGGGAACTTCCAGGTTGTAAAACCTAACAAATGTAGAGGGGGAGGCCCAGCCTGCCGCTGCACAAATGTCATGAATGGGAATCCCGCTGGACCACGCCAACGATGAGGCCATGCCTCTGGTGGAGTGAGCTCGAATGCCCAGTGGGCACTGCAGGTCTTTAGACGCATAAGCAGCAGCAATAGCGTCCACTATCCATCTGGACAGGCTGTGTTTCGAGGCGGCGAGACCCTTGGTGCGCCCACCAAACGAAACAAAAAGCTGCTCTGAGCGCCTGAAGGCGGCGGAGCGCGAAATATAGTTTCTCAACGCCCTGACCGGGCAGAGGAGATGACTATCTGCCTCGCTGCCGGGATTCGGCAGGGCTGAGAGAGAAATGACCTGCGCTCTGAAGGGAGTGCCCAATATTTTGGGAACATAACCATGCCTCGGTTTGAGAATAACTTTAGAGTCATTGGGTCCGAACTCAAGGCACACGGCGTTAATAGATAACGCGTGAAGGTCTCCCACTCGTTTGACTGAAGACAGCGCTATCAGAAAAACGGTTTTGAGCGTGAGGTATTTCATATCCACAGTTTCCACGGGTTCAAAGGGATGCGCTTTCAGGGCTTCCAAGACCAGTGAAAGATCCCACATAGGAACCGAGGGGGGTCGCGGGGGGTTCATCCTCCTAGCTCGCCTAAGGAAGCGGATGACGAACTCGTTCCTTCCTAATGTGCGGCCCAGCTCTGAGACAGAGAACGCTGAAATGGCCGCGACATAAACTTTGAGCGTGGAGGGGGACCTGCCCGCGTCCAGCAGCTCTTGAAGGAAGCACAATACTTGCAATACCCCACATGTCTGTGGATCGAGGCCCTTGACAGTGCACCATCTGTTAAACACTGACCATTTAGACGTGTAGAGCCGCCTCGTAGAGGGGGCTCTGGATTGTATGATCGTGTTCATGACCCCTTCTGGCAGATCAGCATGTAATCGTTGAGGCTCCATGCATGCAGAGACCAGCGCTCTGGATGGGGATGCCAGATCGAGCCGCAGGCTTGAGAGAGAAGGTCTCTCCGCACCGGTATCGGCCAAGGGACTGAGTCTGCCAATTGTATCAGTTCCGGGAACCAAGCTTGGTTCTCCCAGTACGGGGCTATGAGGAGCACTGTGTGGCGCGCTTCCCTGACTCTCTTGATGACCTGAGGCAGCAGAGAGACCGGGGGAAAAGCATATAGCGGGCCGCTGGGCCAGGTCTGGGCCAGCGCGTCCTCGTCCTTCGAGAAGAACTCTGGGCAGTGAGCGTTGTCTTTTGACGCAAAAAGGTCGACTTTCGCTTTGCCGAAACGGCGCCACAGTGACTGGACTGTTTGGGGGTGTAGAGACCACTCCCCAGGGGGAACGTTGTCCCTGGACAGTCTGTCGGGGCCCTCGTTCAGGTGGCCAGGCACATGCGCGGCTCTCAGTGAGCGCAGAGAGTGCTGAGCCCACACGAGGAGGCGTTCCGCCAGGGCGCAGAGCGTCTTTGATCTGACACCGCCCTGGCGATTCACATAGGCCACAACCGATGTATTGTCCGTGCGGACTAGAACATGGTGACCGTGGAGGAATGGGAGGAAGTGTTTGAGCGCTTTCTCGACCGCGAGCATCTCTAGACAGTTTATGTGTAGGAGATTCTCCTGGTCTGACCAGCGGCCACAGACCGGTCTGCCTTCGAAGAGCGCTCCCCAACCTAGGTTGGAAGCGTCTGTCGAGACAACTTTCCGGTGTGAGATCACCCCCATAATCACTTCTGTGTGATACCATTCAGCTGCTAGCCAAGGCTGCAGGGCTGAAATGCAGCCCTGAGTCACTCTGACTCGCGAGCCGCCGGCCGCCCAGGCTCGATGGGGCACGCGCGCTTTCAGCCAGCGTTGAAGCGGGCGCATGCGCAGTAAGCCCAGCTGGAGCACTGCCGCAGCTGAGGCCATATGCCCCAGGATACGCTGGAATGCTTTCAGCGGAACCCGGCTGCCTATTTTGAAGGATGCGGCGAGGAGACGGATGCGGCGCGCGCGCTGCTCCGACAATCTGGCCGTCATAGCCACCGAGTCCAGTTCTATTCCAAGAAAGGAAATTGACTGACGGGGCGAAAGCGAGCTCTTGGTCCAATTGACCGAGAGCCCCAGACCTTCCAGATGGCTGAGAAGCGCTGTTCTGTGAGACACAAGTTCTGTCTCTGACTGCGTTAGAACAAGCCAATCGTCCAGATAGATCAGTATTCGCATTCCCTGTCTTCTCAGGGGAGCGAGAGCCGTGTCCATGCATTTCGTAAATGTACGGGGTGCTAAAGACAGGCCGAACGGCAGGACTGTGTATTGATATACTCGACTGTCGAAGGCGAATCTCAAGAATGGCCTGTGACAGGGAGTTATCTGGATCTGAAAGTACGCGTCCTTTAGATCGAGAGAGATAAACCAGTCTCCTGGGCGGATCTGCGCAAGGATCTGTCTGGTTGTAATCATCTTGAACGGCCGTCTCATGAGGGCCTTGTTCAGATGTCTCAGATCTAAAATAGGTCTTAACGCTCCGTCCTTCTTGGGTACGAGGAAGTAACGGCTGTAAAAGCCCGACTCGCTCAGGGAAAGATGAACCTGTTCTATAGCCCCTTTGCGCAGCAGCTTCGCTATTTCTGCTTGAAGCAGGTGCGCTGCTTCCAAACTCACTTTAGTCTCCGTCTGCGCTAGAAAGCGCGGGGGGCAACGAGCGAATTGAAGCGAATAGCCGTGTTTTATAGTGTTCAACACCCATTCTGACGCGCCCTGAATAGCTTCCATGCTTTTGCACGCATAGCTAGGGGTCGAATGGTCTCTGGGTTCAGATCGCCGCGCTGCGCGGGATGGGGAACCTGTATCAGAGAGGATGGGGCGGCGCACGCGCCGCCGGTGCTCGAACACGGGGGCTGGTAAACAGTATTGGCCGGCTGTACAGCGTTCAGTAGCTCGGTCCCGGAGGATGGAGCGCGTTTTGCTGTCAAACACCCCTGGCGCGAGAGCGGCGTGGGGGTTATAGTGTCTGAAAGTGAGTGCGCGTGCTCGTGAGCGGGCGCAGGGTTTACACTTATAACACGGCCAGTGTTTGGGAGCTTTAGAGGGTCTGTAACCCGGGGTAACCGTATGGCAGAACGAGCAACGGGTAGGTGTGAGCACAGAGTTGTGGGCACATTTACTACACTTAATACTCGAGCGGCGTGTTTCCGCTTTATGAGAGAGCACTCTGAGCGTGTTACCATGGGAACCATGTTTGTGTGAAGCAGTGAACACATGGGAGTGGGCACATTTTCTACACTTAATTTCCCCTCGGCCTGAGCCGTTGCAACTCGAGGTAACTGAATGGCAGAGCGAGCAGCGGGTAGGTGTGAGCACAGAGTTGTGGGCACATTTACTACACTTAATACTCGAGCGGCGTGTGTCCGCCTTATGAGAGAGCGCTCTGAGCGCGTTACCATGGGGACCGTGTTTGTGCGAAGCAGTGAGCACATGGGAGTGGGCACATTTTCTACACTTATGACGCCTTCGGCCGGAGCCGGAGTGTTTCGGAGCTTTAGAGGGTCTGTAACCCGAGGTAACTGAATGGCAGAGCGAGCAGCGGGTAGGTGTGAGCACAGAGTTGTGGGCACATTTACTACACTTAGTACTCAAGCGGCGTGTGTCCGCTTTAAGAGAGTGCGCTCTGTGAGCGTTACCGGGGAGACCGTGTTTGTGTGTAGCAGTGAGCACGTGGGAGTGGGCACATTTTCTACACTTACAACACCATCGGCGTTATAGGAAACTGATAGAGCGAGATGCTTTGATGGCTCATATGTTTAGACGCTCATAAATACTCAAGCACCATCCTGTGAGCGGGAGGGCGCGAGATGTGGGTTCGCTTTCTGTATGTAAGAAAGCTGGCCGCGAGCTCGGAGAAGCCAGCAGAAAAAAATATTTATCTGCCGTCAGAGCCGGATTCGAACACGGGTCTCCCGCGCATAAGCCTAATGTTCTGCCACTGAGCCACATAAGCTTTTAGTTAGTGCGAGCATATGGCCGAGTGTCGTGTTTCGTTTCGGCGTTTGTTTGCAGGCGCGCGCGTGTATTAAAACAGGCTCGTTTACTGCAGTATTAGTATTTCCAGCCGCCTGAACTTAGAGGGGACTGAGAAATATGCGAGGATTGGAGGTAGTCCGGCCTAGGCGGGACGAAAACATTCTCTCTTCCTCTTTTCGCCGGTGCTCGTGACGTCCGCTCTGATATCCCTTGAGAACGGCGCAGTTGCGCGGCTCGAACAAAGGGAGAGAGAGCGGGAAGATGTCATCATGTGCTGTGACATCGTATGTTTGCAGGCGTGCGTGTATTAAACAGGCTCGTTTACTGCAATATTGATATTTCTAGTCGCCTGAGCTTAGGAGGGGACTGAGAAATGTGTGAGAAACGGAGGTGGCCGGTGAGTGACGCGCGCGACCGAGACGCGGGGTAGCTTTCTTATAACGTAAAGGAAGCCAGCCCGTGACCGTCTACTTCTGACATCCCTTGTGAGCGGCGCGTTTGCGCGGCTCGAACAGAGGGGGAGAGCGCAGATCACATGGCGGTCTCCGTCGCTGAGCGTGGCTCTGCACGAGCCACAGGATGAGCGAGGCATTTGCAACAACGCCTCGCGCTCTTTTAGATGCAAGTGTGTCGCGGGGCGAGCACACAAACACACACACACAGAGCGGTAAAGGATATATTCGCCGGATAGCGAAGCAGGCAGGGAAAGCTGAAGGCGGCGAAGGCGGCCGGCTTCCTCAGGCTGAGATCCTCGGCGTGCTGGTCGCTTGCTTCAACGGCGGCTTCCTCAGAGTCCAGCGATGCGAAGAGCTTCGCTGAAGAGACAGAAATCAGTGAAGCAGCCTCTGAGCCCTGCTTATATACGCTAAGCCACACCCCTTATGACGGGCTGTGACGCATTAAGCGCGCCAAGCGCGCTCATTGGTCGTGACGTCACGCCAAGGGCTCAGCTATAGGCTGCTGCAGTTGCCGCAGGGCAGCCAATGGGCACGCTAGTAAGCCTGCCCTAGGTCTGCAGGCTGCCGCACTGCGTTGACAAGATTATTAAAAATTAAGGATAATTTTTTGGCTTCAGTATCTCGAGAAGGAGACTTTCCCTCGGCGTAAGCTACTTACGCAATACGAGAGAACCTCTCGTAAGAGAACTACATACAGCTCCTTTAAGTGTATGTGCTGTTATTCTGGAGTGTACCTTGATAATTAACATGTTTTGTCCACACTTCTCATTATCAATTCTAGATAACCTTTTAGTGAAATAGTTTTCTGAACACAATAGTTTTCCATCAAGCCCAGATTCACTGCATCTCTCTACAGCAGTTCTATGAGTCTCCAGATGTTCACAAACATGCAGTTTCACAAGCCAGTTTTCTCTGTGCTGACGGTTCTCACTCCTCCTGCTTAAAAGACAGAAAGATCTTAATTTCACACTCTGTATTCACACTGAAAATCATGATCTAGTGAACTTTTGCCCTTCTGCTCTGTGAGACGTTTCTGTTCTTATGAGTTTGCTTTAGGACTGAGTGTCGCTTTAGTTTCTTTTAAATATATATTTATTTGTGTATTTAAATGTTTAAATAAAAATGTAACATCTAAATAACTAACTTAAGTTGTCTTTAAAACAATAGTTAAGTTTTTTTATCATATCAATCATTTTTGTAATGCAATGGACATTTAGTTGATACCTGAATTGCCTCTTCTGCAGGTTTGTGAGTCCTGCTGCAGAGGAAGCCTGTCAGTATGTGAATAGAGTTGTGGGTAAAAACCTGTTACTCCAGAGAAAGCTGAATCTGAGTGAACATGAACTAGGAGACACACGAGTGAATCAGATCTCTGCTCTACTGCAGGATAAACACTGTCAACTCAACACACTGACGTGAGTATTGCTCATTTATTTATAATATCACTTTTAAGAATTTTTTCCCTCAGCGTCACACAGAGCACACAACAATTTAAAGTAATAAAATTAAACAGCAAATTAAAAACACAATTAAAACATGATATCAAGCTTTAAACATTTGATCAAGACCAGAGCCGGACTGGCCATCTGTGTGATCTGGAGAATCACAGAACGGCCGGTACTCCAGGACGGCCGGCGGGCCGGCCCACTACCCGCCACGCACGCAGTTATCACCTGTTTTTCCCCCCACTAATCTGTTTCACACTCCAGTACTGTAGGTGGCAGCAATGCACCTTTAAGTTGGATGCCAGCTGCACTGGCCGTGGCCGCCAAGTAAGGAGAAGCAAAGACGTTAGATAGAAGCATAGAAACAAACAAACAATATGCATAACGCGGCCGCGGGTAAAAAACGGAAAGAAAAGGGTGGGGGTGAGAAGGCGAGAGAAAAACAATTGCGGAATTTAGATACTGAAGCCGCTAAATGTCGCAAACTAACTGAAATATTTCAATATTTAGCAGCACAGCCAGCAGCAGCACCTCGCAGTTAATATTAGCAGCAGTGAAGAAGTGAGCCAGACAGCAACATGCCACCAGTGATGATGAGGGACAGAAAGATGAACAGGCAGATCCAGGGCAAGTAAGTATGGAACATGAGAGGAGAAAGTGAGTTGGATGATGTTAGGAAGTGATATTCAGGTTGCTACATTTTTAATGATTAGTTAAAACAGCTAAACTTCAACATTTTAGCTGTAAAATGCCACATGCAGTAGCTAATATTAAGAAATATGTTGTGCTTTTACTTTTAAAAATGTTGGTAACGTTACAGTTAATGCTTACAAACTTTGAAGATTTTGAATACAGAAGTTACATTTGTAATGGTGTATTTTCATTTAGATGTGGTATTATTATTTGTGCAGTAAGATTAATTACTGCATAAATTAATTAAGATTATTAAGTAATAAATTACTTTTAAGACAGCATGGAATAGATTGTATAATATGCTGTTATAACAGCGCCGATTGCTTTGGGCCGGGCCTAGTCAAAGTCCAGGGCCGTTTTTTAGTCCCAGTCCGTCCCTGATCAAGACAGACAGTTTGATCATGGGTCAATAATTAGGGGTTCAAGCATGAAATGCTGAAACCCTATTGTAATTGTAAGGATTCGTAAAACGCATCGTGCAGGCCAAACCGTAAGGCCTAGAGACGTGAAACCTGGCCAGATGGTAGGCCTCAATTTGGAGACAACCTATCAGAGTATGACCCCGATTGGCCCATAGGTGGCGCTACAGCAACCAAAAGTACAAAATCGCTCATAACTCTTAGGCCGTTTGACCTAGACTCAAGTGCCTTACACCACTGTGATCCCTGGCTCAAGCCGGACAAAATGGCCATCTCGATTTAGGCAGGAAAAATGTTCTGCTATGTCGCATTTTGTCCAAAACCTACTTTTGCGAACTAGTCCTAGGTTTTTGGCCCGATCGGAAACAGACCAGTCTAGGACAATTCTCTGGACTCTCTAGATCAATAATTATTAAAAAAAAGTTGAACTTTTGCATTTGTATGGCTGTAATAGGGTCATTTATAAAATGGGTGTGGCAAAATACACTAAAAAGCCTATAAATCCTGAATGAAAACTCAGAACTTCACAAAAATTGGTCAGCATATGTGACATAACATAATTAACAAGCATGCCAAATTGTATGGAGATCGGACCATAGGTGGCGCTATAACTGTTAAAATGCTTTAAAACCATATATTTCCTATGGTAAATTGCCTGTATTGGCTGTAAATGGTCTTTTCCATCTATTATGTCAGTGGTTACATGCTTGCTAAATAAAACTTAATAACTTTTGATGCTTTTGTGCTTAACGGCCTTAAAGGCCTTAACTGCTTGAACCCCGATAAATGCTGCTTGCAGCTTTAATTAGGGGTTCAAGCACGAAGTGCTGAAACCCTATTGTTATTGTAAGGATTTTTATTATTAGGGGTTCAAGCACGAAGTGCTGAAACCCTATTGTAATTGTACTGATTTTTATTATTATTATTATTATTATTATTATTATTAGGGGTTCAAGCACGAAGTGCTGAAACCCTATTGTAATTGCCCTGATTTTTATTATTATTATTATTCTTCCCTAAAACGCATCGTGCAGCCAAAACCGTAAGGCCTAGAGACATGATACTTGGTCAAATGGTAGTAGTATTGCTCGCTACTCAGATACACGGACTTAGCCAAATCGGCCCATAGGTGGCGCTACAGCGACCAAAAGCGCGAAACTGCTCAGAACTCCTAGAACGTATGTCGTAGACTCAAGTGTCTTATATCATTGGAAAGCTGGATGCCTGACGAACAAAACGTATATCTCCGATTTCATTTCCGCCATGATAGATTTTCCGCCATTTTGAATTTTGCCAAAAACCTACTTTTGCGAACTAGTCCTAGGTTTTTCGCCCGATCGGAACCAAACCAGTACAGAAATGTTCTCTGGAGTCTGAATATCAATAATTATCGAAAAAAAGTTGAAATTTCGATTCACGGACGCTAAGGGGCGCCAAAACGTACGTTGTGGGAGGGGCCTATTTTACTAAAATGGCTATAACTCCAGAAGTAAATGAGGTATCTTCACCAAACTCGGTACACATGTGTAAGAGGTCAATCTGAGGTCACAGTAAAAAAATCGCGGTGATTGGCCACATGGTGGCGCTATAACATGAAAAAAACATAAAACAGGCTTTAACCACCTGACCGTTAGTCCGATTGACTTGAAAATTGGTATGCAGTGTCTTGGCCCAAGGTGTCATGTATGTCTATGAGGACATTGGTGTATCTCAAAAAACATGGCCGCCATCGGCCAATGAAGTTTGAGCACCTATTAGACAAGGTTAACGGAGGCCGATCGGAACGAAACTCGATGGGCATGTTCATCTCATGGCCCTAGAGGTCTGTAAGAATTTTGAAAGAAATCGGCCACTAGTTGGCGCTAACGAGTTTTACGGCTCTGTAATCACGTGGTGTTACACTTATTGTCACAAAATGCATATCATTTGATAGATCTGCTCATGCTGAACAACATTGCCTCAAGAACCATTGCTGTCAATCAAATCGTTCATTAATTATTTGCGAATATGTTAAAAACCTACTTTTGCGAACTAGTCCCTGATTTTTCGCCCGATCGGAACCAGACCAGTCTAGGACAATTCTCTGGACTCTCCTGATAAATAATTATCGAAAAAAAGTTGAACTTTTGAATTTTTCGTATGGCTATAATTGGGTCATAAAGAAAATGGGCGTGGCAAAATGCACTCAAAAGCTTATAAATCCTAAACGAAAACTCAGAACTTCACGAAAATTGGTGAACATATGTGCCATAATATTCTAAACAAGCATGCCAATTTTCATGTTGATCGGACCATAGGTGGCGCTATAACTGTTAAAAAGGTTTGAAAACCATATATTTCCTATGGTAAATTGCCTGTATTGGCTGTAAATGGACTTTTCCATCTATTATTTCAGTGGTTAAAAGCTTTCTAAATAAAACTTAATGTCTTAAATGCTTATGTGCTTAAAGGCCTTAAATGCTTGAACCCCGATAAATGCTGCTTGCAGCTTTAATTATTATTATTATTTTTCTTCTGCCGTAAAACTCATCGTGCAGCCCAAACCGTAAGAGCTGGAGCTTTGAAACTTTGCCAGATGGTAGTACAAAAATCGAGGAGAGGTTCAGAGAATATGACCCCAATTGGCCCATAGGTGGCGCTATAGCAACCAAAACCGCGAAACTGCTCATAACTCCTAGACCGTATGACGTAGACTCAAGTGTCTTATATCACTGGAAAGCTGGAAACCTGAAGGTCAAAACGTATATCTCCGATTTCAATTGCTGTATGCAAATTGTCCGCCATTTTGAATTTAGTTAAAAACCTACTTTTGCGAACTAGTCCTAGGTTTTTTGTCCAATTGGATCCAAAACAGTGCAGAAATGTTCTCTGGAGTCTGAATATCAATAATTATCGAAAAAAAGTCGAAATTTCGATTCCTGATCGCCAGGGGGTGATAAATTAATGTTGTGGGAGGAGCCTATTTTACTAAAATGGCTATAACTCGAGAATGAAATTAGATATCTTCACCAAACTTGGTGCACATGTGTAGGAGTTCAATCTGGGGTCACAGTAAAAAAATCGCGACGATTGATCACTAGGTGGCGCTATAACATGAAAAAAACATGAAAACGGCTATGACCACGTGACCGTTAGTCCGATTGACTTGAAAATTGGTATGCAGTGTCTTGGTCCAAGGTGCCATGTATGTCTATGAGGACATTGGCGTATCTCGAAAAACATGGCCGCCATCGACCAATGAAATTTGAGCACCTATTAGACAAGGTTAACGGAGGCCGATCGGAACGAAACTCGATGGGCATGTTCGACTCATGGCCCTAGAGGTCTGTAAGAGTTTTGAAAGAAATCGACCACTAGTTGGCGCTAACGAGTTTTATGGCTCTGTAATCACGTGGTGTTACACTTATCGTCACAAAATGCATATCAACTGATAGATCTGCTCATGCTGAACAACTTTGCCTCAAGAACTAATGCTGTCAATTAAACCGTTTATTAAATATTCGTAATTATGTTAAAAACCTACTTTTGCAAACTAGTCCTAGGTTTTTCGCCCGATCGAAACCAGACCAGTCTAGGACAATTCTCTGGACACTCTCGATCAATAATTATCAAAAAAAAAGTTGAACTTTTGCATGTAGATGGCTGTAATAGGGTCATTTAGAAAAGGGGCGTGGCAAAAAAACACTAAAAAGCCTATAAATCCTAAATGAAAACTCAGAACTTCACAAAAATTGGTGAGCATATATGACATAACATCATTAACAAGCATGTCAATTTTTATGGAGATCGGACCATAGGTGGCGCTATAACTGCTAAAAAGCTTTAAAACCATATATTTCCTATGGTATTTCCTGTAAATGGTCTTTTCCATCTATTATGTCAGTAGTTACATGCTTGCTAAATAAAACTTAATCACTTTTGATGCTTTTGTGCTTAAAGGCCTTAACTGCTTGAACCCCGATAAATGCTGCTTGCAGCTTTAATTATTATTATTATTTTCCCCTAAAACGCATCGTACAGCCCAAACCGTAAGTGCTAGAGACTTGAAACTTTGCCAGATGGTAGTACAAAAATCGAGGAGAGGTTATCAAAATATGAGCCAGATTGGCCAATAGGTGGCGCTACAGTGCAAATACCAAAAAAATGGCATATTTTTGCTTAAATCTCACCAACCCTTTGTCACAGACTCAAGTGTCTTATATCATTGGAATCCTTGGCTCAAGCCGAACAAAAAAGGCCTCAAGGATTTCCTTTCCGGTATGCAAATTTTCCGCCATTTTTGATTTTGTCCAAAACCTACTTTTGCGAACTAGTCCTAGGTTTTTTGTCCGATCGGAACCAAACCAGTGCAGAAATGTTCTCTGGTCTCTGAATATAAATAATTATTAAAAAAAAGTTTAAATTTCGATTCACGGTCGCTAAGGGGCGCCAAAACGTTCGAAGGAGGCGGAGCTAGTTTTACTAAAATGGCTATAACTCCAGAAGTAAATGAGTTATCTTCACCAAACTTGGTACACATGTGTAAGAGGTCAATCTAAGGTCACAGTAAAGAAATCGCGGTGATTAGCCACATGGTAGCGCTATAACATTAAAAAAACATAAAACAGGCTATAACCACCTGACCGTTTGTCCGATTGACTTGAAAATTGGTATGCAGTGTCTTGGTCCAAGGTGCCATGTATGTCTATGAGGACATTGGTGTATCTCGAAAAACATGGCCGCCATCGGCCAATGAAGTTTGAGCACCTATTAGACAAGGTTAACGGAGGCCAATCAGAACGAAACTCAGTGGGCATGTTCGACTCAAGCCCCTAGAGGTCTGTAAGAATTTTGAAAGAAATCGGCCACTAGTTGGCGCTAACGAGTTTAATGGCTCTGTAATCACGTGGTGTTACACTTATTGTCACAAAATGCCTATCATTTGATAGATCTGCTCATGATGAACAACTTTGCCTCAAGAACTATTGCTGTCAATCAAACCGTTCATTAAATATTTGTAATTATGTTAAAAACCTACTTTTGCGAACTAGTCCTAGGTTTTTCGCCCGATCGGAACCAAACAAGTCTAGGACAATTCTATGGACTCTCTAGATAAATAATTATCAAAAAAAAGTTGAACTTTAGCATTTTTCGCATGGGTATATTGGGTCATAAAGAAAATGGGCGTGGCAAAATGCACTCAAAAGCTTATAAATCCTAAACGAAAACTCAGAACTTCACGAAAATTGGTGAGCATATGTGCCATAATATTCTAAACAAGCATGCCAAATTTCATGTTGATCGGACCATAGGTGGCGCTATAACTGTTAAAAAGGTTTGAAAACCATATATTTCCTATGGTAAATTGCCTGTATTGGCTGTAAATGGACTTTTCCATCTATTATTTCAGTGGTTAAAAGCTTTCTAAATAAAACTTAATGTCTTAAATGCTTATGTGCTTAAAGGCCTTAAATGCTTGAACCCCGATAAATGCTGCTTGCAGCTTTAATTATTTCAGTTACTGTAGAGGCAGAACAATGTTTTTTTCTGACATCAGAATCAGAACTGTTCATGACTGCTTTCAATTTAATCTTTGTATTTCACAAAATGTAAATTGTTTGGTGCAGTATATAATTTAACTCGTAAAAATGTAACAAGTGCATTTTAAAAATCTGTGATCAGTGTCTTCCTGTAATAAGATCCACTGAAGGTAAGTTGACTGAACGCTAGTGAAAACATACTTTTATTCCTTAATCTGATCATGTTAGTTTATACAATTATTCTTTGTTCATGTTAGTTCACAGGGGATTTGCTAATGTTAACAGAAAACTTTTGTATTTAAAAATGTATTAGTAAATGTTTAAACTTAGGTTATTAAATGCTGTATAGTATTGTCCATCACTGGTTCATGTTAACTAATGTAGTTAATGTTAACAAATGAAACCTTACTGTAAAGTTTTAGCAAGTAGACAATGTGTCTGAAAACAACCGTCATAAACACATTTGACCCAGTGAGCAAACCAAGGGTAACATTGACATGAAAGAACCTTAAAGATTAAATGAATGTGTATACTGACATAAATAGATCAAAGCTTTCAACATTTCTAATGTTACAATGTTGGTAATATATTTAAATGAACAATGTGTAGTCTTTCTCCATGTTAGCTTTAACTTGATATCACTGTTTATTTGTCAGCAAAAGTCTGCTGGATGAAGCTAAACACGTTAGTTGATCATCATAGATCTGAGTCTTTTTCTCTTTCTGTCTTCAGTCTGAGTGGATGCAGAATTACAGAGAAACAGAGTCTCATCCTGACTTCAGCTCTGAGATCAAACCCGTCACACCTGAGAGAGCTGGACCTGAGCTGGAATAAACTAGGAGACTCTGGAGTGAAAAACCTCAGTGATCTACTGATGAACCCACAATTCAAGCTGGAGAAACTACAGTTAGTATCATTATACTGTACAGAAATTACAGTGTGACTGAAGTTTATTTATCTGAAGACAGCAGGGCTTATGTTTAATTGTTTATAGCAGTGCACTTTCTGGGTTTTCCCTATTGCTCACATTTTTATGTTTTTTTATCTAGTTAGTAATTGTTTAATTTCCAGAATTTGATACAATGTACTGATTGTGTACATGCAGAAATCTGCCTTTTCAACAGAGAATAAAGAAGAGAGATGTCAAATAAATAGTTAAAAATAAAAGAGAAGAAACAGTGTCTTCCAGCACACAGAACTAGTGTTACTGGGTTTTAAAACAGACTATTGGAAACTAAATGCTGCTGTAGCTCTTCAATAAGATGATCATCTAAAGCCGCGTTTCCACCGAAATTACCCAGAACAATCTGTCCCAGGATTTTTTTCCCCCAGACCTGTTGCTGTCTGTGTTTCCATCGCAGTCTAAAGTACCGTGAAGATTAGGCAAATTAGTCCGGTGACGTAGGACTGTGTGAGACTTTCCAGTTCCCGCTGGAATTCGTCCTCCTCATATAAGCTTAATAAAGCCTGAACCTCATCGTCGGTCCATCGGCCGTATTTTTTAAACTCCATTGTTGATTCGAATAGCAAACACCCCTCACCATCACCCGGCAGCTTGACGGCCCACGACAGGCCAGTGGAGCGGGAGGACCGCGGGGAAACACTCCCACTGTGAGCCTCAGGTCTCCTAGAGTGTTAACCGTATTGGCGGCTCTGCTTTGTGCAGAGGCAGTGCTGGGTAACAGCAGAGAGACTCTAGCCTTCATGAGGAAGGACAGTCACGACCGCAGGGTCAACATGGTCCTGTTCTCACAGTGAGGACATGAACCATCCACAAACACTATCTCAGCACACTCTTGGCTCAGACATGTGAGATCGTGGCCGTCAGATGAGGACAGGGAACAACCGCATCCAGAAACACACGGACGGAAAGGCATCTTTAAAAAGACGCTCAACATCAGTTTTGCTATTTTAGGGAAACTGCTCTTTATGCTGAAGCGCCCGGGGGGGAATCGCTGCACTTATCCATGCAATACGCCAGTGAAACACCACTGAATGTGCTGTAGACCACCAGAAAGAGGGGCTTCCTTATTGTAGAGGCGACTGGAAGAGCGATCATTCAGATTTATATTGTTCAGGTTTAACTGATTAATCAGCTGAATGTTTTCCTCTCTGTTCTAGACTCTCTAACTGCAGTGTGACAGAAGAAGGTTATAAAGCTCTGGCTTCAGCTCTGAGATCAAACCCTTCACACCTGATAGAGCTGGATCTCACAGGAAATGATCCTGGACAATCAGGAGTGAAGCAGCTCAATGATTTACTGCAGGATCCAGACTGTCAACTGAAGACACTGAGGTGAGACGGGATCAAATAATTAACTAAATTAGCTATATGCAGGCTAAATATTCATAACTAATATACTATTTTAGTTATACAATAAGCTGGACAATTTGTTGCATCAAAATGATAAAGATCAGATGCTGCAGGTTCTGTCATGATGATCATAATCGTCAACACAGTTTAGTTGTGATACGAGCTACAGGTTAAATAGACATTATGGTTTTTTTTTTTATTATTTTTTTATGGTACATTAAGTGTATGTGCTGTTATTCTGGAGTATACCTTGATAATTAACATGTTTTGTGCACACTTCTCATTATTAATTCTAGATAACCTTTTAGTGAAATAGTTTTCTGAACACAATAGTTTTCCATCAAGCCCAGATTCACTGCATCTCTCTACAGCAGGTCTATGAGTCTCCAGATGATCACAAACATGCAGTTTCACAAGCCAGTTTTCTCTGTGCTGACGTTTCTCACTCCTCCTGCTTAAAAGACAGAACGATCTTAATTTCACACTCTGCAAAAATCATGATCTAGTGAACTTTGGCCCTTCTGCTCTGTGAGACGTTTCTGTTCTTATGAGTTTGCTTTAGGACTGAGTGTCACTCTAGTTTCTTTTAAATATATATTTATTTGTGTATTTAAATGTTTAAAGAAAAATTTGACATCTAGATAACTAACTTAACCCCCTGAGGTCGGCAATTGCGCTGGCGCGATAGGCTCGTTTTTGTTCATATCAGTGCAAAAGAGATTAAAAATTATCTGTTGATTTTGATTTTACATACTTGTGTCATTCATCAATCGATCCTGTTAAGTGTGTATTATTTTTGTGTATACTCACAATAAAAACAAAGTGTTGTGCTTTTCGCCAAATAAAGAAAAATAAACATGATGCGAGTTCTGCTTTCTCTCTGTCAGTGAAGTCAATTCTGAAACGCGTCCGAAAATGAACAATAACTCAGCGAATACTCAGTCAAACAGGAATACAGGCACACAGGCATGAAGCTTGAATTCTCTTCTTTTAAATTAAGTAATTATTCTAAAAAAACAAATATTTTAAGTTTATGTAATCTGTATGAAAAGAGAGAGATGTCAGTCGTTCTCATCTCAGCTCATTAGGTTTTAATATGACCCCGCCCACGGAGAGCGCGTGCTATTCAAACGCAAATTATCTGAGGCGATCCTTGCAAACCTGTGAAACGCCCACATCAGCTGGATAACACACACACCGCGAGTTCACTTTCAGACTCATGGACTTTATGACGCTGTGAGGAATAATAGGCTACTATCTTGATAATAATCCTGGAAAATTTACCTCAGAAGTGCTGGAAGTTTCGTTTCGAGGAGCAACAGATCCGGCTGAGGAATAGGTCAGTTATATATTTGCTTTGTTCTAATCGCAAGTGTCTGTACAGGCAAAAAGACTGTTTAAACATGAATCGCGTTTCAGTGTATGAATGAATGAACGCACAGATGCGCGCTGTTGTGTAGCTACTACAGCTGGCACAAATACTGTTTAAATATGAATCGCGTTTCAGTGTATCATGAATGAATGAACGCACAGATGCGCGCTGTTGTGAAGCTACTACAGCTGGCACAAATACTGTTTTAATATGAATCGCGTTTCTGTGTGTGAATGAATGAGCAGCTTTCACCAAACTCTATTGCTATAATGAGATGAGTAAATATCGACTACAAAAATTGGAGAGATTATAAAGTTTTTACTGTAAAATACTGCCACATCAAATAAGCTTATAATGTTGCTTATAATCTTATATATATTATAACCTTATAATGTTGCAAATAAGCTTATAATCTTATATATATATATATGTTTTGTCAAAAATAATCAACTAAGATGTTATTTTTGTGTTTGTTCCAATATAGGTTATATTCAAACTAATGAATCCTTAACTTTGAAATACGTATGATAAAATGTATACTTTAGTTTTTACAAAGAAAGATTACACTGGAAATATTGTTAACATTTTAATTGTTGTAATTGTATAACCTTTTTAATAAAATAGCAAAAATGTATACAAGGATAGATGTAAACAAAATCTTAAAAGGTCAATATAAACCTTCTCTTTAAATATTTTTTATTGTGTTTTATTAGTGACACATTTGGGTAGAGAATATATTCCAAAACTTTCTGAAAATACAGTATGAAAATTAACTGCACAATTACTAGAAATGTTTACCTTGGATAAAATTTGCAAGCACAATTTGTGAATGGCTCATTAAGTATGCGGGCCCCATTGTCTCCTCAGGTGCGAATCACTAAATATGCATGATGGTGTTGGATTGTTGACGCCCACTCCGCATATTGCCTTTCCAAACAGAAAGTGTCTTGCAAACTTTAAATCAATGTATTGTTTTATGTGAATGATCAGGCAGGATGATTTTCACATCATTTTGAAGAAAAAACTCTAGGCGATGACATCCATTATTCAGAAGTCTTGTTGACACATATTTAGTATGTGTTTTGTGGCCTTATTTCAGAAACTTTCATTTTTAGTTTTTTCAATAACCATGCATAAACATTATTCTCTCAAAAATACAAACATGTACATACATGTTTATCACATATTATGGTAGCCCTGTTTGTGCTAAACAGAGTGTAAATACACCTTTGCCATTAATATGTTTATAAGAAACTGAAAAAAGCACAAATGTCAGGGCATGTCAGAACATCTCAAGGACCCCAAAAACACCTCAGACCCCAGAGGGTTAAGCTTGTGTTTAGAACAATAATTATGTTGTTTTATTGTATCAATAATTTTTGTAATGCAGTGGACATTTAGTTGATACCTGAATTGCCTCTTCTGCAGGTTTGTGAGTCCTGCTGCAGAGGAAGCCTGTCAGTATGTGAATAGAGTTGTGGGTATAAACCCGTTACTCCAGAGAGAGCTGAATCTGAGTGGACATGAACTAGGAGACACACAAGTGAATCAGATCGCTGCTCTACTGCAGGATAAACACTGTCAACTCAACACACTGACGTGAGTATTGCTCATTTATTTACAATATTACTTTACGTTTAGTTGTAATGTTAGCTGATGATGATATTTCCAGACAGACAGTTTGATCATGGGTCAATAATTATTTCAGTTACTGTAAAGGCAGAACAATGTTTTTATCTGACATCAGAATCAGAACTGTTCATTACTGCTTTCAATTTAATCTTTGTATTTCACAAATATCTAATTTCTAAAGTGCATATTAAAAGTCTGTGATCAGTATCTGCCTGTAATAAGATCCACTGAAGGTAAGTTGACCGAACGCTAGTGATGGGTGCTTTCGAAACACACTTCATGAAGTTATGAAACCTTTACGAATCTTTTGTTTTGAATCAGTGGTTCGGAGTGTGTATCAAACTGCCAAAGTCACATGATTTCAGTAAATGAGGCTTCGTTACGTCAGAACTGTTTGGGAACGTTTGGAAATGTCAGTGGTTCACCACTGGGGGGCGATGATCTCTGCGAACCCATGAATCATGCAGATTCACTGAGACTGAACAAGGGTTTGTGGGTTTTACCTGATCTCTGATCAGTTTTATACATTTGTAGACATTTTAATTAGACATTAGTATAATTAAAAGGAATAATAGTAGTTAATAGTCTCTTATTGGCCTGTTTAGCTGAGCCATCCATAAAATACACTGACACTGCCTCACGGTGCAGCACTAAAGCAGATGAACTACCTTTTACAAAACTTGTTTGATTGTCTTCTGCTTATGGAAATCCTTTTATTCCTTAATCTGATCATGTTAGTTTATACAATTATTCTTTGCTCATGTTAGTTCACAGGGGATTTACTAATGTTAACTGAAAACTTTTGAATTTAAAGGAACACTCCACCTCTGGAAAGATGAATGTGTATTTAAAATAGGTCATTTATGTAGAAGAAATGTGAAATTAGTTTTGAATTTGGAGCTTTCTAGACTGAGAAAAGCCAGAAAATGTATTTTTGGCTTATGTGGATGAAAGACAACAACTCCCAGAATGCACTTGCTTCGCTGCCCTACGAGGCCACTCCCAAGCCACGCCTACCGGTAAGAGAGCGCAGTTGAAAACAACAAGGCTAGGCTACGAGTGAGTCTCCGTGAAGAGTTTGCCCGTGATTTCGAGATCGCCCAAAATGTCCGGGATTCGGCTTTTGCGTTCTACAGTCGCCATTCATCATGTTTACTGTGGCGAGCAGGACGAGGCTGAGGGCCGCGGGAGAACGATCAGAGGCCGGTGGCGTGATTACTGATGAGCGAGACCTGCGAGACGCACCGGTCTTGCATCTCACGGAGGAGCGGGAATTTTCTTAGCAATGTTAAAACGCACATCAACCGATCACTTTTTTGTTTAGCGTTCATGTAAACACTTCATTCAGATTCACCAATCGGAATGAATTCAGTTAGATTGAAACAAAAGGTGAGCATGTAAACAATGAATGGCGACTGCAGAAAGCAAAAGCTGAATCCCGGACATTTTGGACGATCTCGACGGCCGGACATGTCCGGGAAAAAGTGTATGGTAACCCCTACTACTCAGCTTTCTTCGTCCATGTTTTCTGCAGGTTTCTGCCGGTGAAATCAAACGCACTGGCACTGATCTGTGATAGGTCTGTTAGCGCATTAGGTCCAACCCCCTATGGGCGGGTTTGAAAGGGTGGGAACTAGTGCTTGTAGTCTTAACAGAAATCCCCCCCTCTTACACTTCCTCCTACAATGACGCAAAATGACGATTTTTGCTTCATTGTAGGAGGAAGTGTAAAGAGGTAAATACAGATTTCTCTCTTCTCAGGGGAAAATGAGAAAATGTTGCACGACCATTCAATAGTATGACTGGGTTTCTAACATTGCAAAGCTTAATGCAAATGGGTGGAGTGTTCCTTTAAAAATGTAGTAGTAAATGTTTAAACTTAAGGTTATTACATGCTGTATAGTATTGTCCATCATCGGTTCATGTTAACTAATGTAGTTAATGTTAAAGTTTTAGCAAGTAGACAATGTGTCTGAAAACAACTGTCATAAACACATTTGACCCAGTGAGCAAATCAAGGGTAACATTGACATGAAAGAACCTGTAACACAAAGCAGATGGTCAGTTCTGCCAGTTGATTAAATTACTGAATCCTCATTTACAAACACAGCTTTTTTCTTCTTGGACTGTGACACAAAGCAACTGGTGTCTGCCACTTGATTAAATTACTGGATTCTGATTCGCAAACACAGCTCTTTTCTTCCTGAGTAAACAAAGAAGCCTCCTGTTTTACTGCTCGGCTGAGACATGTGACCAACAAGGCGCCGCTCTGGCTGAGATCCCGCTGGGGTCCCCCCCAGGGCGCATGACACCTTACAACAAGCCAACATTGTTTAACCAGATGTTCGACCATGTACCCTGATGTTAATCTCATCAATTCAAGAGACACGCACACACATACTGACTCCCCTAAAGGGGGGAGAGCAAGAGTTCACAACGCGGTTCGAACTCTGAATGACTCCACACACACACACACACACACACAGAGACACTCAAACTCTCATCCATGACCACTTGTGGTCAAATTACCCTTCTAAAATGTATGAAATGTATTTCTTGTGTGTTTCACGGTCTCCATATGACAAATTGCTATAACTATAAGCTTTATGGTAGGTAATCAAACTTGATATGCATTTAATCATGAAGAATCATGTATCTTTTCGTTACTAGCTCACAGAATTACCGCTCGTGGTATTGTTTTGATCAGAAAAACCCAACGGTGTCGAATCCTTAACACAAAGTACAAAATGATGCTTTCTTTCAATAATACCAGTTTATAAGTGTATTAGGAACAAGTTCTGTTTTTTCTGTACATCGTCCCAGAGGGCATGTACTTCGCGAACAAAAGAAGTTTTGCCGTCACGCGTCCTCCCAAGTGATTGGTTCAGGCACGTGAGAAAGGCGTGGCTTAGCTCCTTCAAAACACGGAGCCACACTTTGTTCTGGGCAGTTCTATGCCAGAGAGAGATCCACCCCTTCACTACAAGCTCCAACTGGAGCTCTTCGTTTGTTTTCTAATTTCGTTTTGTTTTAAGTCTTTTTCTTTTTATCTACCTCAGTTTGATATTTTGTCCTTCGTTCAGTGTATTCACGAACGAAACGAATTTAAGACTAATCATCTTTCGTACGTGCTGCAACTGAGTCACCGCAGCATCTATCTTCGTCCGGAAGAAACTTCGGACTCGCGGCACACGCATCCTTTCAAACCAGCTGCACGAAAGGGGCCATATCAAAGCAAGTACAGTCTTAATATCGCAAACTGAAAAGAAATGCTGTTTTAAGGTTGTCTAGAACTTCCTAAAAGCCTTTGGGTCTCATTTGAAGTAACTGTTTGAACTGTTTGGTCTTGAGAAGAACTCTCTCTCTCTCTCTCACTCACTCACTTTTTCTCTCTCTCTCTCTCTCTCTCTCTCTCTCTCTCTCTCTCTCTCTCTCTCTCTCTTCTCTCACTCTCTCTCTCTCTCTCTCTCTCTCTCTCCAATATTTCGTATTTCAATCATTTTGTATTGTTCGTGTTGCTATGCATATTTACTCCTGCGTGATTTAAGTAGTCCATGTAATCCTTAGTTTGTTTTATTAAACTCCATAATCCTTTGACTTTGAGTTGAATCTGTCTCATTGTTCCAATCACTCGAAGTCCCTGAAAATGTTGATTTAAGCTACAAAGCTCTACTTGGTTTGACTATTGAGATATCTAAAGTGCCTTACACGAAAATATCATTCCTTGTGGCCAGAGGAAGGTTATTGTCGTTGTTTACAGGCCGGTAAGTTTTGATAAGGAAGTCTCGCATACAGTTCGCTGGACGGACAGATTGCGTGATAACTGAATTTGATTACATGAAAATGTACCCTGATAATTGATATGATTTTACCGACCTGTATGAATAGTTACTATGAGCAATCGTGTTAATTATTCATATACGGTGAGGTCTAGCCTATTCCCTATTTGGGAAAATTTTATTTGTGTATGCGATATATATATTCATCATCTTATGAATATTCCCCCTCATTTGAAAGATTAAATGAAATGAATGTCTATACTGACATAAATAGATCAACGCTTTCAACATATCTATTGTTACAATGTTGGTAGTATATTTAAATGAACAATGTGTAGTCTTTCTCCATGTGACCTTTACCTTGATATCCCTGTTTATTAGTCAGCAAAAGTCTGCTGGATGAAGATGAACACGTTAGTTGATCATTATAGATCTGAGTCATTTTCTCTTTCTGTCTTCAGTCTGAGTGGATGCAGAATTACAGAGAAACAGAGTCTCATCCTGACTTCAGCTCTGAAATCAAACCCGTCACACCTGAGAGAGCTGGACCTGAGCGGGAATACACTAGGAGACTCAGGAGTGAAGCACTTATGTGCCGTACTGAAGGACTGTATACTGGAGAGATTGAGGTCAGTCACATTCACATACAAGAATCAAAATGCTTGAAATCACTTCAACAGTTTGAACTAAAACACTTTAACATTGTATTTGTGCAAACTTAGTATTTTGTGATCTGGTGAAATAAAGATGAAGATCTCTCTTCCTCTGTTTTATTTGCTTATGAAGATGATGTGACTTTACAGAATAAAGAGTTTTCTTTTCTTCTGTCTTATTTCCTCTCTCTCTCTGCTAATGTAGTTTAAGCTACTGTGATGTGACAGATGAAGGTTGTTCTGATGTGAATTCAGCTCTGAAATCAAACCCGTCACACCTGAGAGAGCTGGACCTGAGCGGGAATAAACTAGGAGACTCTGGAGTGAAAAACCTCAGTGATCTACTGATGAACCCACAATTCAAGCTGGAGAAACTACAGTTAGTATCATTATACTGTACAGCAATTGAAGTGTGACTGAAGTGTATTTATTTGAAGACAGCAGGGCTTATGTTTCATTGTTTATAGCAGTGCACTTTCTGGGTTTTCCCTATTGCTCTCATTATCTAGTTAATAATTGTTTAATTTCCAGCATTTGATACAATGTACTGATTGTGTACATGCAGAAATGTGCCTTTTCAACAGAGAATAAAGAAGAGAGACGTCAAATAAATAGTTAAAAATGAAAGAGAAGAAACAGTGTCTTCCAGCACACAGAACTAGTGTGACTGGGTTTCTGAACAGACTATTGGAAACTAAATGCTGCTGTAGCTCTTCAATAAGATGATCATATAAAGCCGCGTTTCCACCGAAATTACCCAGAACAATCTGTCCCAGGATCTTTTTCCCCCAGACCTGTTGCTGTCTGTGCTTCCATCGCAGTCTAAAGTACCGTGAAGATTAGGCAAATTAGTCCGGTGACGTAGGACTGTGTGTGACTTTCCAGTTCCCGTGAGGAACGTGGCCATCAGATGAGGACAGGGAACAACCGCATCCAGAAACACACGGACGGAAAGGCATCTTTAACCCTCTGGGGTCTGAGCTGTTTTTCTGGGCCCTGGAGGTGTTCTGACATGCTCTGACATTTGTGCTTATTTCTGTTACTTGTGACATTTTCATGGCTAAAGTCTTATTACACTGTATTCAGCACAAACTCTGCTACAATAATATATCAACAGCATGTGTGTAAAAGTTTGTAGTTTTGAGATAATGACATTTATGCGTGGTTTGTGAAAATACAAAAAAAATAATCTCACTGAAATAAGGTCATGAAACCCATACTGATTATTTCTTCACAAGACTTTTGAAAATTGTATGACGTAGCCTAGAATATTTGCTCTAAAACTATGTGAAAATCACCCTGACTGCTCATTCAGATAAGACAATATATTGATTTAAAATTTTTACGACGTGTTTTGTGTGAAAAAGCAATATGCGAAGGGGCGGATCATCTCATTAATATGTAAGGCTTTTTACACCTGAGAAAGACAAAGACACTCCCTAATGGCCCTATTAGGAGCTTATCAGGGCCCATCATTCTGACCAACCTTGCACAAAGAATGAGGAGATTAAAAAAAGAATGGCTTTTAAAATTGTTTGGATTTATTTACAACATAATCCAAAGATACACAACAAAAAAAAAAAACACTTATTGATAACAATGATCCAAAGAAAGAGACCTTTGTGCCATTCCTAAAAACATTGTACATACCTTTCATTTCCAAGGTGTTTGATTTTCACTTTACCATGTTCATGTACAGAGACATGTACTGTGAATGTTGAAGTCAGCAGGACTCAGTGGCATCTGGGCCCTGAAAAAATAAAAAAAGTGAACATACTGATATCAAGAGAAAGGCCTGCACGATTTTGGGAATACATTTGAGATTTTTCTGGTTAAAATTGCTTTTTAAAATTCACAGAATACACACACACACTCACACAAATGTTTCCAACAATATATTATATAATGAACACAGGTTTGTTGTGCCTTGTAGGTATAGGCTATGCGCAGTGCTGCATAAAATAATAACAATATAGCAGCCTATATACATTTTCAAAAAGATTTCAGTAACAACTAAGCTAGAGAAAAATATATTGATTATCATGTTACTTCAAATGTTTCCATTTGTTATGATGATATGAAATGAGATAATAGTAAAACATGAAGCCGTTTGGAGCGTTTTGCTTTTCCAAAATATGATGCATTCAAACGCGATCGCGATCAATAATATGATACATTCAAACGCGATCGCGCTCAAATATAAAACATTATGGTTAGGCCTACCATATACATATCTACGTTTGAGCAGATATCCACAAACACAGTAACAGTAAACACGGGTCTAAATATTATAATATTCACCATATATCTAGCAACAGTTCAACTGCAATGTGAAATTTATGCAACAATAACAAACTAATATGTAAGAATTTCTTACCTTATCTTTCTTGTCTTGAAATCGTGTTCTTCTTCTGGGGTAAAGCCAATGTAAACTCACGTCTTTCAAACTCGACGAAAAGCAGAGACTGATGAAGTGTTTTGTTTTTGAGGTAATGAGCGCGTTCGCGTTCCATGTGGAGATTTGCATGTGAATATCTTTTGCGCGAGTAGGCGTGGCCAAATTAACTGTAATGAGCAAGCGTTTGAGAAGCTGGACATCTTGTTGGTTTTATACAAATTACTTAAACAGAAAATATTTGTTTTCAGTTTGAATCCGATCATTTAAAAGTACACACTTAAATGTTTATAAAGGTATATGGCTCATAAATGTGTGACAAGTATTCGCTGAGTTTTGTTTCAGTTTATAGACGTGCTCAAGAAAAAAAAGTTCACCGCGACGGAGAGGCAGAACGCACACCCTGTTTATTTTCTTTATTTTACAAAAGCACAATGTTTTGATTTGATTGTAAGTGGACACATACAAAAGTAGAAATATCACAGATTCTTTTTTTATATTTATTTTTTCTGTATGACCATAAATGACGGAGTAATTTAAGTTTAAAGTGCTACAATGTAAAAAAAGTCCAGCAAAACGCGGGGGCGCGTTTGCCGACCTCAGAGGGTTAAAAAGACTCTCAACATCAATTTTGCTCTTTTAGGGAAACTGCTCTTTATGTTGAAGCGCCCGGGGGGGAATCGCTGCACTTATCCATGCAATACGTCAGTGAAACACCACTGAATGTAAATTGGAAACTAAATGCTGCTGTAGCTCTTCAGTAAGATGATCATCTAAAGCCGCAAAGTTGTGAGCTACATTAAAGGCAGTGCTCTTAATAGCCGACTTTTCGAGGCCCTGTGTGTTGAAATGGGAGCCGAGCACAAACATTTACTCTTTCATACAGACGTGAGATGGCTAGGTAGCGTGCTCAGCCGAGTGTACGAATTGAGGGATGAAATTCATGCTTTTCTTACTGATAAACTGTCACCTCTCGCAAGACCATTCAGTGATGAGAAATGGCTTTTAACCCTTTCTTATCTGGCTGACATATTTTCTGTTGAACTGAATCTAAAACTACAAGGATGGGAGGACAACATTTTCAGACATTGCAAACAAATTCAGGCTTTCCATAAATCACTCGAACTCTGGCAGCTGCCACTCAAAACCGCGAGCTACTATATGTTCCCGACAATGATGAAACGCATTGAAGAAAACGATGTGCCCAACGTATCGGTCGCTGGCCTGACTGAAGGCCAGAAATGAAGCCAAAATGAAGACGAAACAACGAAACAAACTGAATGCTTCTCCGGATATGCGTGTTGCCCTCTCATCCTGCGAACCGGCTTGGGACCAAATTATGCAGAATAAGCAGCCCCACCCTTCTCTTGTATATATATATATCAGGGTTTCCGTTGTCCGGTAATTGCCGGACATTGGCCGGAAAAAAAATGAAATGTCCGACAAAATTAACCCTCTGGGGTCTGAGCTGTTTTCTGGGCCCTGGAGGTGTTCTGACATGCTCTGACATTTGTGGTTATTTCTGTTACTTGTGACATTTTCATGGCTAAAGTCTAATTACACTGTATTCAGCACAAACTCTGCTACAATAATATATCAGCAGCATGTATATAAAAGTTTTTAGTTTTGAGATAATGACATTTATGCGTGGTTTGTGAAAATACAAAAAAACATTCTCACTGAAATAAGGCCATGAAACCCATACTGATTATTTCTTCACAAGACTTTTGAAAATTGTATGACGTAGCCTAGAATTTTTGCTCTAAAACTATGTGAAAATCACCCTGACTGCTCATTCAGATAAGACAATATATTGATTTAAAATTTTTACGACGTGTTTTGTGTGAGAAAGCTTTATGCGGGAGGTCATTAACTGATACCAGTGATTTAGGCGCCGGTTGTGTAACGAAGACCATCCAACTAGTGAATAAAGAGTGCAGTGGTGGGTGTTGTATGGGGCTTTAGTAATAAAGCGAATAGCACTGTGGTAAACAACGTCCAATTTCTTGAGTAAAGAATTAGAAGCAGTTCTGTAGACAACATCACCAAAGTCAAGCATTGGGATGATGGTCATTTTCACAAGGGCCTGTTTTGCAGGAAGAGTAAATGAAGCTTTATTTCGAAATAGAAACCCGATCCTGGACTTGATCTTTGACTGAAGATGGTTTATGTGGGTTTGAAAGGAAAGCGAGGGGTCTAGCCAGACCCCTAGGTATTTGTATTTCTCCACATATTCCAGCTTAGACTCATTCAAGGTGGTGATGTTTATTGGGCACGAAGATACAGAATGTGTCCGATTAAAATCATGCATTTTGTTTTACTAGAGTTTAGAGACAATTTAAGATCACAGAAGGCTAACTGAATGTCTTCGAAACTCTTTTGGAGTTTTTCTAAAACGTTTTCCAATATTGAGCCTGAAGTGTACAGAATGGTGTCATCTGCGTAGAGATGAATAAGAGAGTTGCCTGCAGCACGAGCGACATCATTAATATAAACAGAGAATAACATCGGGCCAAGGATCGAGCCTTGGGGCACCCCCATAGAAACAGCCAGAGGCTCAGACAGCAGACCCTCAGACTTAACTGAAAGTGACTGAAATCTGTCAGTGAAATAATTAGAAAACCAGGAGAGGCACGTGTTTGAGAGACCCAGGGCCTTAAGTTTTCCAATAAGAATGCTGTGATTAACAGAATCGAAAGCTTTGGCCAAGTCAATAAAAACAGCAGCACAATGTTGTTTTTGGTCGAGAGCTGTTATAACATTGTTTAGGACCTTTATGGCTCGTTTCCACTGAGCGGTACGGTACGGTACGGTACGGAACGGTACGCATTTATTTGCGTTTCCACTATCAAAAGTTGTGAATGGTACCAAAATGCCGAACCGTACCGTAACACTTCTTAGGTACCCTTCCATTGGGGTACCTAGCACAGTGGAACGGTACTAAAAGGTGGAGCTAGACTCACTGCAGGACGTTGATTGGTTGACAGAGAATCGTCACTTGCGCGTGCTACAAGGTGAATGACAACATAAGAAGCGCCATTTTTTTTATATACAGTTTAATATAATACTACTGTTACTGTATCACGAAATGTAATTTTAAGAGTTTTTCAGGCGAGAATGTAGTTGTTTAAAGCTCAAATCTGTGGTTCATTTATAAAGATGATTTTTTTTCCCCCCGGTTGTGATCCATGCGGTCAGCGGGGCTCGGCGCTCATGTTTCCCGGCTGGATGAGCCTTTCCTCGGCTAGATCTTCTGACGTTCGCCGCTGACTCCGACGGTAGTGGTTAAACATGAGATATAATTCGTCTTGTGTAGACCTAACGGGCGATCTTTGGTCTCGTGAATATATAATTCGTTCCCTGTCAATCGAGGGCTAAGTTTAGTTTCATATTATAGGCTATTTGTATTTTTTTACTGTTGTAATGTTAGACTAGAGCGCTGCATTTGAATATTTGACTGAATTGTTTGCTTTATTTCTTGTTGTATAGCTTCTTGTACCTTTTACTTAAACTTTTATATTGGCCATTATTGATAAAACTGAAATTTTACAAAAAGAAATATGGTTTCTTGTCATTTTTTTATTACAAGATTATCACTGATGTTTATTGCAACATTTGTACAAATGCATATATTGCCTGGAATATGTTTATTTTTTTCTTTAAACGAAAAGAGGTAACGTTAGGGTTGTGTTTTAACTTTTGTTTTGTTATAAATGGAATAACGTATAACGTGCAGTGAATAATCAATATGCGTTGCGCATGAACCACATTTGTGTCCCTATAATGTTTAATTTATTTAAATGAAAACGAAAAGAGGCAGAGTGGTGTTTAATAACACATTTCGTTTTATTGTTGCTTAAAATGTACAGAGTAACAGATAACCGGAGTAGCAGAGCGAGCTGAGTGACGCTTTTAAGAACGCGCTGTAGCCTACCATTTGCATGTAGGAGTCGCACATGGCAAGTACAAACTTTGCGTACTTGATATTGAGAAAAGCCTAATTTCGGCGCTTGTCTTATTGTGACAAACATGTCGAGGAGCAAGAACAAGATCTGCTGTATGTCATCCATTGTAGTTTACTATGTTCTTCTTCGCGCGAAAATGACGTCGATCCAAACACCACGCCTATCAAGTAAGGGTACTGTTGGCAGTGGAAACGCTAGCCAGATCATGGTTAACAGACCCGACCCGTACTGTACTGTCCCGTACCGTACCGTACTGCTCAGTGGAAACGAGCCATTAGTGTTGCTGAGGTGCACCCATGACCAGCTCTGAAGCCAGATTGCATATCAGAGAGGAAATGATGGGACTCAAGATGACCTATTATCTGTTTGTTGACTTGACTTTCAAAGACTTTTGAAAGGCAGGGCAGGACGGAGATGGGTCGATAACAGTTTGGGTCTGTAGTGTCCCCCCCTTTGAATAGGGGGACAACTGCAGCAACTTTCCTTAGGTATCTCTGATGAAAAACGTGAGAGATTAAAAAGGCTGGTAATAGATGAGGCAATAATTGCAGCTGACATCTTCAAAAAGAAGGGGTCTAGATTGTCTAGTCCAGCCGATTTATATGGGTTGAGGTTTTGCAACTCTCTCAAGACATCTTCAGTTTGAATTTCAGCAAAAGAAAATTGTGGGTGGTTAGAGCCGGGTGCTAACGTAGGTGCTGTGTAGTTAGGCCGGGTGGATGCAGCCAGATGGAATGCATGGCCAGCCATAGTGAAGTGCTTATTGAATCCCTCTATTATAGTGGACTTGTTGGTGGTGACGATGTCTCCTAGCTTTAAAGCCGTGGGCAGTTGGGCGGGGGTGTTCTTGTTCTCCATTGATTTGACTGTGTCCCAAAACTTTTTAGAATTGGTACTGCAAGAAGCAAATTTATGTTTATAGAAGCTAGCGTTTGCTTCCCTCACTGCCTGTGTGTACCGGTTTCTGGTTTCCTTAAAAAGCTGCATATCATGAGGATTAATTGAGGCAAGTGCAGTCCGCCATAGAATGTTTTTGTGCTTACTGAGGGCGGTCAATTCCGGAGTAAACCAAGGACTATATCTGTTTTTAGTTCTGAACTTTTTAAAAGGAGCGTGCTTATTCAGGATAGAAATAAAAGCATCCTTAAAAAGAACCAAGCATCTTCCATATACGGTATCAGGTCAATGTCCTTCCAGGATACCTGGGCAAGATCTATTAAAAAGGCTTGTTTGCTGAAGTGCTTTAGAGAGCGTTTGATGGTGATGAGGGGAGGTCTTTTAACTGCAGACCCATTACGAACACATGCGATGAGACAGTGATCACTTAGATCCTGACTGAAGACCGCTGGAGTATATTTTGAAGGCATATTAGTCAGAGCTATATCAATTAAAGTGCTTTTGTTTACAGATTTAAAATTGTATCTGGTGGGTTCATTGATCATTTGTGTAAGATTGAGTGCATCCAGCTTATGGCGCTTTTCCATTACCAGTACCAGCTCGACTCGACTCGACTCAGCTCGGCTCGGCTCACTTTTCGCTCCGTTTTCCATTGCAGATAGTACCTCCACAATAGTACCTGGACGTCATAGCGACGCCGCAGGAAACTGCCGTGACTTAATCTTTTACGCGAGACGCGCGAGACACACCCGCTACCCACACACACACAGGGGAAAGGAGGAAATCGAGTGTATGCTGTTTTTGGATGTTTTTGTTTTTGTTTTTGCTGTTTTTTATTCAGGATACTCCGTCTGGCGCGTGCAATGATGACGCAGTGAATAGTGACGATTCTCTGACCAATCAGCAGTCTGCCGTGTTTTCACGTCACATTTTAGTATCGCCTCAGCTCGCCTCAGCCCGCTTAGAACCTCGCCGGAGGTGGTACGAAAAAAAGTACCTGGAAGCAGGTACAGGTACAACTTTTACACAGTGGAAAACCAAACAGAGCCGAGTCGAGTCGAGCCGAGCCGAGCCGAGGCGAGCTGGTACTGTGTAGTGGAAAAGCGCCATTAGACTGTATATTTTTTGAGACGTTTAACATGTCCAAATTTAAATCTCCTAATAGTAAGAACTCAGAAGATAAATATGGGGCAATCAATTCGCATAATGCATCTATAGCACAACTGGGAGCGGAAGGAGGTCTATAACAAGCAGCTACTGTAAGTGACTTATCTTTGGAAAAGTGAATTTTTAATCTCAAACATTTTGGGGGCAGACCTAGATAGAACAATGGAGCATTGTAGGTTATCTCTGCAATAGAATCCAACTCCGCCCCCTTTTGGAGATCTATCTTGACGGAAGATATTGTAGTTTGGGATCTCACATGTCTGGGCCAAGAGTGTGCTGAGATACTGTTTGTGGATGGTTCATGTCCTCACTGTGAGAACAGGACCATGTTGACCCTGCAGTCGTGACTGTCCTTCCTCATGAAGGCTAGAGTCTCTCTGCTGTTACCCAGCACTGCCTCTGCACAAAGCAGAGCCGCCAATACGGTTAACACTCTAGGAGACCTGAGGCTCACAGTGGGAGTGTTTCCCCGCGGTCCTCCCGCTCCACTGGCCTGTCGTGTGCCGTCGAGCTGCCGGGTGATGGTGAGGGGTGTTTGCTATTCGAATCAACAATGGAGTTTAAAAAATACGACAGATGGACCGACAATGAGGTTCAGGCTTTATTAAGCTTATATGAGGAGGACGAAATCCAGCGGGAACTGGAAAGTCTCACACAGTCCTACGTCACCGGACTAATTTGTCTAATCTTCACAGTATTTTAGACTGCAATGGAAACACAGACAGCAACAGGTCTGAGGAAAAAGATCCTGGGACAGATTGTTCTGGGTAATTTCGGTGGAAACGCAGCTTTAGATGATCATCTTATTGAAGAGCTACAGCAGCATTTAGTTTCCAATAGTCTGTTTTGAAACCCAGTCACACTAGTTCTGTGTGCTGGAAGACACTGTTTCTTCTCTTTCATTTTTAACTATTTATTAGTTAATAATAACTAATTATTCTTATATAACACTGTCTCTCTTCTTTATTCTCTGTTGAAAAGGCAGATTTCTGCATGTACACAATCAGTACATTGTATCAAATGCTGGAAATTAAACAATTACTAACTAGATAAAAACACATAAAAATTGTGAGCAATAGGGAAAACCCAGAAAGTGCACTGCTATAAACAATGAAACATAAGCCCTGCTGTCTTCAAATAAATAAACTTCAGTCACACTGTAATTGCTGTACAGTATAATGATACTAACTGTAGTTTCTCCAGCTTGAATTGTGGGTTCATCAGTAGATCACTGAGGTTTTTCACTCCAGAGTTTCCTAGTGTATTCCCGCTTAGGTCCAGCTCTCTCAGGTGTGACGGGTTTGATTTCAGAGCTGAAGTCAGGATGAGACTCTGTTTCTCTGTAATTCTGCATCCACTCAGACTGAAGACAGAAAGAGCAAATGACTCAGATCTATGATGATGTGTTTAGCTTCATCCAACAGACTTTTGCTGACAAATAAACAGAGATATCAAGGTAAAGGTAACATGGAGAAAGACTACACATTGTTCATTTAAATATATTACCAACATTGTAACAATACAAAGGCTGAAAGCGTTGATCTATTTATGTTAGTATACACATTCATTTCATTTAATCTTTAAGGTTCTTTCATGTCAATGTTACCCTTGGTTTGCTCACTGGGTCAAATGTGTTTATGACGGTTGTTTTCAGACACATTGTCTACTTGCTAAAACTTTACAGTAAGGTTTCATTTGTTAACATAACTACATTAGTTAACATGAACCAATGATGGACAATACTATACAGCATTTAATAACCTAAGTTTAAACATTTACTAATACATTTTTAAATACAAAAGTTTTCTGTTAACATTAGCAAATCCCCTGTGAACTACCATGAACAAAGAATAACTGTAGGGGAGACCGGGGACAGTTGCAACAGGGGATGGTTGCAACATGTCATTTTTCTCCAATCAGAAACAAGCTAGAGTGATGACACTCACACTGCACATGCACAGTTAGACCCTCCCCCCACCAAAAAGACAGTAGACATATTCAACATCTGCTGCTGCATTTATTGAACAAAACTTGTTTTGGAGGTATGAAAGTAAATTTTTTCATGAGATATATTTTTGTCATACTGTCCTGAAATTTTGTATGAATTAATCAAAACTTACTTAGTTTGAATTATTGTTTTGTTGACTTCTAAGTGACATGGTTAGCATGTGTCAAAGTCAGTGTGTCTAGCAGGTGTATGTTGTTCTGTCATGGCTGATAGGGTTGGGGACGGTTGCAACAAGTTATAAATTGCATGTTTAATAAAAGTTTGTTGCATTGCAAATTGTTCAGTTCTTCCTGTCTGACACTGAAATATGGAGAGATTGAACAGCATCTGTAACACCTGATCACTTCAAATAAATGTAGGTAGGCCTGTGTAGGTAGGCCTAAATGTAGGCCTGTGTAGGCCTATGTTCTACACATCAACTAACAAAACTCAATAACTGTTATTTGATAAATATGACTAAATAAATAAATAAATAATAGGCTACAATAATATTATTGAAATAAATAATACTATAATATTATAGTAGGCCTAAAACAGTTAATATTTTCAGAATTCTTTGCTCATTGAGATAAAAAGCTTAAGTTAATTAGTGAAATTTAAGGTATTTTTAACATGTTGCAACCGTCCCTGGGTTGTGTTGCAACTGTCCCCTGGGTCGGGGTCAGTTGCAACATCTGACTTCTTCCATTCAAATAAATACTGTGAACGATATGTCATATATAATCATCTTTAAATGGTATGGGTAATTAGCAGACAGATGCAAGTTTAATATATACAAATTTGGTTGGTCTAGTCCAAATAGGCTCTGAGTAACTGAGAGAAATGCAAAAAGTGTTGCAACTGTCCCCGGTCTCCCTATAAACAAACATGATCAGATTAAGGAATAAAAGTATTTCCTTAAGCAGAAGACAATCAAACAAGTTTTGTAAAAGGTAGTTCATCTGCTTTAGTGCTGCACCGTGAGGCAGTGTCAGTGTATTTTATGGATGGCTCAGCTAAACAGGTCATTAAGAGACTATTAACTACTATTATTCCTTTTAATTACACTAATGTCTAATTAAACCTTCTACAAATGTATCAAACTGATCAGAGATCAGGTAAAACCCACAAACCCTTGTTCAATCTCAGTGAATCTGCATGATTCATGGGTTCACAGAGATCATCGCCCCCCAGTGGTGAATCATCGACATTTCCAAACGTTCCCAAACAGTTATGACATAACAAAGCCTTGTTTACTGAAATCACATGACTTTGGCAGTTTGATACACACTCCGAACCACTGATTCAAAACAAAAGATTGGTAAAAGTTTCATAGCTTCATGAAGCGTGTTTCGAAAGCGCCCATCACTAGCGTTCAGTCAACTTACCTTCAGTGGATCTTATTACAGGCAGATACTGATCACAGACTTTTAAAATACACTTGTTAATTTTTTACGAGTTACATTATATACTGCACCAAACATTTTACATTTTGTGAAATACAAAGATTAAATTGAAAGCAGTCATGAACAGTTCTGATTCTGATGTCAGAAAAAAACATTGTTCTGCCTCTACAGAAACTGAAATAATTATTGACCCATGATCAAACTGTCCGTCTGGAAATATTATCATCAGCTAACATTACAACTAAAAGTAAAGTAATATTATAAATAAATGAGCAATACTCACGTCAGTGTGTTGAGTTGACAGTGTTTATCCTGCAGTAGAGCAGAGATCTGATTCACTCGTGTGTCTCCTAGTTCATGTCCACTCAGATTCAGCTCTCTCTGGAGTAACGGGTTTATACCCACAACTCTATTCACATACTGACAGGCTTCCTCTGCAGCAGGACTCACAAACCTGCAGAAGAGGCAACTCAGTTCTCAACTAAATGTCCATTGCATTACAAAAATGATTGATATGATAAAACAAAAACTTTAAAAAACATTATTGTTTTAAAGACAAGCTTAAGTTAGTTATCTAGATGTAACACTTTTCTTTGAACATTTAAATACACAAATAAATATATATTTTAAAGAAACTAGAGCGACACTCAGTCCTAGAATCAGTTTTTCTCTCGTGCTTCACTGCGTTATGTGAGAAAGTGCTGTTCTTTATAAGAGAAGCACTTCAGAAATAGTGGACATTGCATTTATTAGCACATGCGATAGCTCATGCGATATTATAAAAAAGAATCCAAACTATAATAGCCTATAATAGCCTAGCCTACATATTTTAAAATTGTATCATATATTGCTGCCACAATAACCATTTCAAATGTTTACATGCTTTCTTCTCTTTTCCATTTTTGTTCGCTGAGGCGGAGCTGTGATAAAAATATTGTTCTTGTAAATACTTTCCAGCATTCAGTAATAAAAGTGTACATCTTACATACGGTGCTCGGCAGTGATCAAAAAGGATTTAAACAGTGAATTTTGAATCTCTTCTTGTAAACTCAGAGATGTGGATTCAGACGGCAATAAAATTCCCACACGACCTGTTTGTCAAAAAACTATTTGGCCTGGGATTTTTACGCGGGTTGGGTGAGAAAAAACACTGATATTATGGATTCGGACGGCAATAAAATCACTTACCCCTGTAAATGTTTAAAATACTGTACAAGCCTATGAGAAATTAATGTCTGAATAGGACTTAATGGACAGTGCTTTCACTGGCCTTTGAAAGCTCTCCGCGGACGGCGCGTCTTTTAGCACAACTATTCGCTGTATCGCTGCCATAGTTTGAGCAAACTCCCCAGCACAATCATTCCCTTTAAATAGACTCCTAAGCCTTTACTGCATATTGGTTTGCCAGCTGATGTACCTTTGGATAATGTAATTAAAAAGCTAACAACAATTAGTGTAATGACTATTTTATTCTTTGCATGAAAACACATGAATTAGCCTAATTGAACACTGTCTGGGTGTATTACAACTTCAGAATTATATTCATATAGACGGTCAACAGTGATAAGGTGAAGCTAAGAGTGGTTCAGACCAACCTTCTGAACGTATGACTTACAAAAGGTATACTTAACTAAGAACGTTTATTCACGTATTAATGATAAGGTACAGCTTAAGGTGTAACTTAAGAATGACGTAGTGTTAAGAAGGTTTCGGGAAACCCAGCCCAGCTGTAGAGAGATGCAGTGAATCTGGGCTTGATGGAAAACTATTGTGTTCAGAAAACCATTTCACTAAAAGAAGTTCAAAACTTACATTCGGGAGGAGCCTAAACATTCAGTCCTGTCGATCATCATTACGAGCATACTATATGAGCAGCAGACACCACGTCATTTATCGATTATCATTTATACGACAGTATAAACCTCAGAAGAGTATGTGTATTTATCTCTGTTGTGCTCAGGTCGTCAGACAGACAGAATGACAGTCAGACTGTTGCGTGAACATTAGAACAAATAATAGGCCTATATACCCAAGTCAATGTATTATTATTTTCTTTTTGTATTAGTATTTAAAGATATTTAATTTACAACTAATTTAATCATTTATATCTTAATGCATTTTATTTATAATTAATTTTTTAGCACTTGTGTATGGCAAGGTGGTTTCCAGTATAAGCACTGCCAGGTTCTGCAACAGAGAGGACACAGAAGCGAAGAATTCAAATCAACAATGCATTTATTGAAAATCAACTTTTAAACAGTCGGGCAGCCGAGTCCCGAGCCACCAACAGGGCTGAGGCTAAAGGGGGATCCGTTAACCAGGCAGAAGGGTTTGCAATGTTGCTTTATTTGTGTAATTCCACTGGGTGCCACTAGTGTAGTAGCAGAAACCACATACTTCACCTTTAATCACTCATTTTAAGCGCTATTGCTCAGTGCGATCATGTGAAAAAGGAAAACAAAAACATGGCAGGAGAGAGAGACCCGAGTCCTGACAAACAACTAAGTTATATTACAATATCTGAGTCCTGTATCGCAATGCCATTCACGTGGCTTATATACATTTCAGAAAACCCCTTGGTCACAAATATCACATGCAAAAAATATTGCATAACCATGCCACGGCAGGCCAGACTAAAAACCCACAGCTTACCTTGTATGTCTGATGTTTGTTCTAAACAAGTCAGAGTAGCCTGGGTTTTGAATTGAAGATATTGATATCGTCATAAACTAATTAGCCTATCTGTTAGTTCTCTTTTCAAACGACAAAAGTGTCAAGTTGTTACGGCGTCCTGTCATTTTTGTCAAGATGTTTTTCTTTATTAAATGCATCATAGATAGTGGTTTAGTCATTTACAATACGGGTGCACTAATAAGCATTAATTCATGCTTAACTAATGTACAGATAATCATGAGTTAGTGTATGACTCATAAATAACTTAACCATTAATTAATGATTACTGCATCAGCAACTAATAAAGATTCTTTATGGTTAATATATTAAGTAATATATGAATTGTTATTAATTAAATGTGTCATAATGTATTAATTTCTTAATAACATTTTATTAACTAAAAGTGTTAATTAATGTGTTAATTACCACAGTTGGTCAAAGCAATGTACTTCAACTTCCAGTTGTCTGCTTTAATTAATCATTAACCAATGATTTGCAAATGTGTCATTATGTTATGACTTTACTTGTTGAGGCACATGACTATTAACTAATTGTTAAGTAATATGCCATTTATGGGTTTTGAGAGTTTGCACATGCAGTGAATGTAATGTCGGTGAATGTGTGTGAAGGACGGGTGAGTTGGGCTGCACACAAATATCAGCACACCAGAATCTGAACTCCTGACGCTGTTACACTGTGTTTACACTGGACGAGACCAGCTCTACACTGGACATGACAGACCATTGCAAGTCCATTTGTCCTTCGTAACTGTTGTATTACAGATTTATTACATGTTTAATTTAGGTTCCAATACAATAGTCTATAAACTGAGAAAGTTTAGGAGACTGAATTTAGCATTTGAGGTATAACTGATGATTATATCAGCTTTTAAACAGAGTTTCCAGCAAGAGATTCCTGCCTGACCTGTTTTTCTCTATTGTAAGTTAAATGAGTCAGATCACTGAGACTCTCCTTTTGTCTTTAACCCTCTGGGGTCGACAAACGCGCCGGCGCGTTTTGCTGGATTTTCTTCACATAGTAGCACCATAAACTTAAATTTCTCCGTCATTTATGGTTATACAGAAAAAAGAAATATAAAAAAATAATCTGTAATATTTCTACTTTTGTATGTGTCCACTTACAATCGAATCAAAACATTGTGCTTTTGTAAAATAAAGAAAATAAACAGGGTGTGCGTTCTGCCTCTCCGTCGCGGTGAACTTTTTTTTCTTGAGCACGTCTATAAACTGAAACAAAACTCAGCGAATACTTGTCACACATTTATGAGCCATATACCTTTATAAACATTTAAGTGTGTACTTTTAAATGATCGGTGTACTGTCCTCAACATGGTTTAAACATTTGACAGTCAGATAAACTCCCTTCCCTCACACGACTCTGAAGACAAGAAGTTCGTTTGCCCACAGGTTTAATGTTCTTGGGTACGGAGTGAAACTACAAATAAACAAATAAACATATTTCAATAATAACGTCCTGGAATTAACAATAATTACAGCATCATACCAACATCCACATTAATATAGTATTCTGAGATATGAAGCTAAAGCACAATGTGGCTAATGCAATAGCCTGATAGAAAATTATTAATAACTATCTTTACATGTAACAGTTCACATTTATATGCAAGTATTATGAACATCAATGTAAAACTATAAATACTTACAAGCGATGCTGTTGCAAGGTTAAAGATTACCGATATATATGGCGATTAAAGAGAGCCATCTTTAGCTGCTGCATGGAGCACTCACTAGCTACTGATTCCGGAAAATTACAGAATTAAAGCAACGTCAAACTTGCCACTAGGTGGAGCTCTAAACCATAAATAAAGTGAATAGGAATATTAAAGCCATGAATGACATTAAAGAATTACAGACATCAAACAATTAAATCTTTTATCAAATTAAACTAAATATGAAATCTTTTGTTGAAAATATGAAAACATTGTTCCAGCACACTCCCCGTCTGGCATGGAACACGCCACTAACCAAAAGTCATTTGGATTAACCTAATCAAGTTTCTCAGGAGTGAGGAGAAGGATTGTCTTAGTGATAGGCCGTATGAAGACCTTTGGGCCTTCCTTTTTGAAGACCTTGACTTCCACCTTACGGACTTTGTTGTCTTTGCTTGGGAAGACTTGAGTAACAAGCCCCATAGGCCATTCATTCCTTTTTTGCTGTTCATCCTTCAAGAGCACAATGCTTCCTAGTTCAAGGTCAGGCTTACTAGCGTGCCACTTTCTCTTTGGTTGCAAAAGAGTCAGGTACTGCTTTTTCCATTTATCCCAAAAAGTCTGTGCCAAGTGCTGAACCCGGCGCCACTGACGATTATGAAGGTCTTTGACCCAATCACCAGCTGGGGCAGGAGCAATTGTGACCTTTTGAGTTAGGAGTGCATTAGGTGTGAGTATGAATGGGTCATCTGGGTCGGTTGACACTGGGACAAGAGGTCTGGCATTGATTATAGCTGCAACTTCTGCCATTAGAGTGGAGAGTGTCTCATGTGTTAGTGCTGAAGGTCCAAGCTGTTGGAACATTGCATCTAGAATCCTTCTAGCAAGTCCAATCATCCTCTCCCAGGACCCACCCATATGAGACGCATGAGGCGGGTTAAACTGCCAGATACAGCCCTGGTCCACGAGAAATTTTGTAACAGAGGAATTGTCAACATTAGAGGAAATGTTAAGCTCCTTGCAAGCACCTACAAAATTTGTTCCTCTGTCTGAGCGGATGTGCTTCACAGGCCCTCGAATAGCAAGAAAACGCCGTAGGGCATTAATGAAGCTAGATGTATCTAAAGACTCAATAAGCTCAATATGCACAGCTCTCACACTCATGCAGGTGAATATCACTGCCCACCTCTTGCTTTGCGCATGACCACCTCTGGTCCGTCGTGCCGCCACACTCCATGGGCCGAAAACATCTAGTCCCACATTCGTAAATGGAGGGTCAGTGGATACACGATCTGCTGGAAGATCCGCCATTTTTTGAGTCTGTGGCTCTCTCCTAAGTCTTCGGCATGTAACACATTCATGAATGACGCTGCAAACGCGTCTTTTTCCACCAACTATCCAATAGCCAGCAGCACGCACTGCACCCTCTGTGTAATGTCGTCCCTGGTGTTGCACTTTTTCATGATGATGTTTGACTAAAAGTGTTGCAATGTGATGTTTCCCAGGGATAATAAGGGGCTTTTTTACACCAAGCTCAATCTGTGCTTCTGTTAATCGTCCTCCTACTCTTAGCAGGCCGTCTGCATCTATGAACGGGTCTAAGGCTTTAAGCGGACTTTTTCTCGAGAGCTTATCCCCGGTTCCCAAGCTCTTATATTCTTGGTCATATGTCTCCTGTTGGACTGCTTTGATGATTATTTTTTCAGCACATACGAGTTCTTCAACTGTTGGAGCATTTGAACAGTAATGCCAGCCCTTGCATCTTGATGTTTCTGTTGTTGAGCCTTTATGAAACTGACAAGTTATATGAAGAAGACGTGCAATAGCTTGAGTGATGGACTTCCAAGTGGAAAATCTGGAAAAGCGTTGTGCTCCAAGACTCTTACCCATCATTGTGGTCTTCAATGTGGAGACTTGAGGACGTACTTCTGCATCTGAAGAAGGATTCACAAGCTCATGTGTTTTATCTTCAGGTAGAATCTGAGGGTTGTTTATCAGAAACTTTGGTCCCTGAAGCCAACTGGTGTCTTGGAGATGAGCAGCAGTGACAGACCTTGTTGCTATGTCTGCTGGGTTTACATCTGTGCGCACATACTTCCACTGATTTGGATGTGAAGACTTGCGAATTCGGAGGACTCGATTGCTGACATACACATAGAAGCGTCGCGTCTCATTATATATGTAGCCCAGCACAACCTTACTATCCGTAAAGTAAGTAGTGTCATCCAAGGGTATGTCAATTTCTGAAGTGATGAACTCTGCCAGTTCTACTGCCAGAACCGCAGCACACAACTCGAGACGGGGCACTGTTTGCTCAGGGCTGAGTTTTGCTTTACCCATGATGAAGCCAACATGGTTGATTCCACATGAATCTGTCAATCTAAGGTAGGCCACTGCAGCTATTGCTTTTGTTGATGCATCACAGAAGACAAATAACTCCTTTCGTGTAGCTGTAGAAGGTGATATGTTTGTGTAGCATCTTGGAATGTGTAGTTTACTTAATTCCTTAAGTGAAAGTCGCCACATGTCCCATTTTTCCTCCATTTCTTTGGGAAGAGGGGAGTCCCAGTCATGATTCTGTTTATTAAGTTCTCTCATGATTGATTTTCCCTGAATTGTAACTGGAGAAACAAAGCCAAGGGGGTCAAAGATGCTATTAATGGTGGATAAGACACCTCGACGAGTAAAGGGTTTTGCTTCAGTAGCTATCTCGAAAGTAAAGGTGTCAGACTTCAGACTCCAACTCAGTCCCAGACTGCGCTGCGTAGGAAGCATGTCAGATCCAAGATCCAAGTCTTTGAGATCACTGGCATGATCTTCAGGTGGGAAGGCCTTTAAAACCTCTTTGTTGTTTGAAGCGATCTTGTGAAGCCGTAAGTTGGAACCAGCAAGAGTGCTCTGTGTGTTTTTGAGCAGGTCCACTGCCGCCTTAACTGTAGGAAGAGACTTCAGACCATCGTCAACATAGAAGTCACGGTTCACAAAGTTCTTCACCTCAGGCTCGCCATCTTTGACCGACTGCCGGAGACAATAGATGGCTACAGCAGGAGATGGACTGTTGCCAAAAACATGGACCCGCATGCGGTACTCAATGATGTTTTCAGATGGGTCATTATTTCGGAACCACAGGAACCTTAGGAAATTGCGGTCTTCCTCTCTCACTAAGAAACAGTAGAACATTTGTTCAATGTCAGCTGTTATGGCCACAGCTTCCTTGCGAAATCGCATTAGCACCCCAAGAAGGGTGTTGTTCAGGTCTGGTCCAGATAAAAGAACATCATTCAGCGCGACATCCTCATGACGGGCACTGGAATCAAAGACGACTCTTATTTTCCCAGGTTTTTTAGGGTGATATACCCCAAAGAGAGGCAAATACCAGCACTCTTCTCCTTCCATGAGAGGGGGAGCTTCTTCAGCATGGTTGTTACTAAAAACTTTGCTCATAAAGGTAAAGAAGTGCTGTTTCATCTCTGGATTTCTCTCTAGATTACGTCTCAGGGCTGACAACCTTTTCATGGCTTGACATCTGTTGTTAGGGAGTCTGCACCTTGGAGCTTTGAAAGGCAATGGCGCTACCCAGCTGCTTCTTTCGTCTTTTCCCAGCTCTTGTTCCATAATGTGAAGGAATGACAGGTCATTGATAGATGGGGCCACTTTGTTGTCATCACAGGTTACCTTAAACACTTCTTGACCAAACTGATCACCCTTGTGATTGTAAAGTTGCTCTACAGAACACATCCCATTGTAATTTCTCCAATCACTACTGTTTCTCTCTTTCACATGAAAAACATTTGGACATGGATCAAAGATGGATGGGCGTTGTTCTTTTGTGTTAGTGAAGAATGTACTCACAGTGGTAGACTTGTGAATGCCGTTCAGACAAACATTGCCAACTATCACCCATCCCAGGTCAAGCTTCTGTGCATAAGGAGCATCATGAGGACCATTTACCTGTCTGCGAACCTTATGGACTCTGATAATGTCACGACCCAGAAGAATCATGATAGGAACATCTTGTTCTAACTCTGGTATGAATGGAGCTATAGGCTTCAAGTGAGAGTGATAGAGAGCAGCACTGGGTGTGGGAATCTCTGCCCTATTGTCCGGAATGTTGTTGCACTCTAGCAAACTTGGTAGGGTGAGGATTACATTTCCATCTACAGACTCGATTTGGTAGCCAGATGCTTTACGGCCGACGGTCTCTGTCACTCCAGAACAAGTTCTAAGGGTATACGGAGAAGCTGGGCCATCTTCTTTGAAGGCATCAAAGAATACAGAACGAGCTAATGACCTATTACTCTGTTCATCAAGGATCACATAGACTTTCAGTGCTTTCTCAGGCTGGCCTTTGGGATAGACTTTCACCAAGCTGATCTTTGAACATGACTTATTAATAAGGTCACCTCTGCAAACTTCAGTGCAATGCGCTTCCACTTCTGTCGGTGGCGTGGAAACTTCCTCCCCGCCATGCTGGGATGAGGAGGCTGCTTCTTGAGCTTTTGGAGCTTGGCCTGGGTGTAGTGCAGAAATGTGTTTCTCACTTCCACACTCAGAACATTTGGTTACAAATTTGCAGTTCTTAGCTGTGTGTGTTGTGGCTAAGCAACACTTGAAACAGATTCTCTTTTCTTTCAAAAATGCAAAACGTTCCTCCAAAGGTTTCTCACGGAAGGAACGACATTTTCTTAGTAAGTGAGGTCTTTTGTGAATGGGACAAAGTCTCTCTGCATCTTCAGTTTTCCATTCATCTTTATCTGTGTCAAAATGAACAGGGGAAGACACATTTATCTTGTTAACTGAGACTTCTCTTGATTTGCTTGGCTTCCAGCTAGCTTTGTCTGCTTTATGAAGTGAATCCGTTTGAGTAGTAAGATTGAACCCAGGGTCATTCCTTATTCTAGCTTGCTGACTTATGAAGTCAACCAAGACCTCAAAGGGAGGAAATGAAACACCATACCTCTCTTTGTAACCAGATCCATGTGACAGCCACTTTTCTTGTAGATTAAATGGCAACTTCTGAACTATGGGATTGATGCCCCTAGCTGTGTCCAGGTATGACAGGCCTGGAAGGTATCCATCAGCTTTAGCTGACTCTATTTCCATAAGAAGATCGCTCAATTCGTGAAGCTTTGAGTAATCTCTGCTTGAAATTCTCGGAAAATTTTCAACACGCTTGAAAAGTGCTCTTTCGATTATCTCTGGAGCACCATAACACTCTTCCAGTCTAGTCCATATTCTGTCAAGACCCTCCATTGGCTGATTAATGTGTACTGACCTCATGCGTTTAGCGTGTTCAGCTGATTCTTTTCCCAACCATTTGACTAACAAGTCCATTTCTTCACTAGGTGTCAAGTTCAAACCACTTACGGCATTTTGAAAGGATCGCTGCCAGGCTCTGAAACTTTCCGGTTGATCATTGAACTGTATTAAACCCGTGTTAACAAGTTCACGGCGAGCAAAATATCTGACAAAATCTGAAATGTCTGTCTTGTCTTGTTGGAAAGATTGAGGTGTGCTACTTTGGGCAAAACGTGTGTATTTTCTGCGCTGGTTATTTTCTGCTGTGTTACCAGAAGGATGATATGTGCCTTTAGTGAATCGTGATGGTTGAGCAGAATCTTTTCTTGATTGCATATGATCAAGTTCAGCGTCGTCTGAGCAACTCTCTGCCTTTAGACGTGTAGCAGAAACAGAATTTCTTACCGATAACTCTGTGTGGGGCTGTATTGTCTCATCTGGAGAGAGTGGCTCTGCTTTTAATGCTGATTCTGTGACTGCATGTAGATTCATCTGTTCAACGTACTCACATGTCCGCTGCATAACATCAACAGGAGCTGTTTCCAGTGGAGGATCATGTCTACTATGGACGCTGGTGTCAACAGCTGCTTCTAGAGCCTCTGCTTCGGCTACGGCTGCAGCAGTTTCTCGCTCTAACACCATTTTATCCATTTTTGCCTCCAATTTGGCTTTCTCCACCTTTATTCTTTCTTCCTCATCTGCATACATTAAACGTGCCTTGGCTGCTTCAGCTTTTGCTCTGGCCATTGCAGCTGCAGCATTTGTAGAGGAGCGGCCCGATCGTGAACATGACACATGGGATCTGGTTTTGAGTGAGGATGTGGACTCCATTGCGCACAAAATACTCGTTCAATCTACTTGAATCTTCACAAACTACTGCTGTAACTTTTCTTGCAGCCGCTTTTTCACTGTACTGTCCTCAACATGGTTTAAACATTTGACAGTCAGATAAACTCCCTTCCCTCACACGACTCTGAAGACAAGAAGTTCGTTTGCCCACAGGTTTAATGTTCTTGGGTACGGAGTGAAACTACAAATAAACAAATAAACATATTTCAATAATAACGTCCTGGAATTAACAATAATTACAGCATCATACCAACATCCACATTAATATAGTATTCTGAGATATGAAGCTAAAGCACAATGTGGCTAATGCAATAGCCTGATAGAAAATTATTAATAACTATCTTTACATGTAACAGTTCACATTTATATGCAAGTATTATGAACATCAATGTAAAACTATAAATACTTACAAGCGATGCTGTTGCAAGGTTAAAGATTACCGATATATATGGCGATTAAAGAGAGCCATCTTTAGCTGCTGCATGGAGCACTCACTAGCTACTGATTCCGGAAAATTACAGAATTAAAGCAACGTCAAACTTGCCACTAGGTGGAGCTCTAAACCATAAATAAAGTGAATAGGAATATTAAAGCCATGAATGACATTAAAGAATTACAGACATCAAACAATTAAATCTTTTATCAAATTAAACTAAATATGAAATCTTTTGTTGAAAATATGAAAACATTGTTCCAGCACAATCGGATTCAAACTGAAAACAAATATTCTCTGTTTAAGTAATATGTATAAAACCAACAAGATGTCCAGCTTCTCACACACTTGCTAATTATTTTTAATTTGACCACGCCCACTCGCGCAAAAGATATTCACATGCAAATCTCCACATGGAACGCGAACGCGCTCATTACCTAAGAAACAAAGCACCAACAAACTTCACAAGTCTCTGCTTTTCGTCGAGTTTGAAAGACGTGCCGTGAGCTTACATTGGATTTACCTCAGAAGAAGAAGAACGCGATTTGAAGACAAGAAAGATGTAAGGTAAGAAATTCTTATTTATTAGTTCATGTTATTGTTGCATAAACTACACATTGCAGTTGAACTGTTGCTAGATATATGGTGAATATTATAATATTTGGACCCGTGTTTACTGTTACTGTGTTTGTGGATATCTGCTCAAACGTAGATACTGTATGTATAAAATGGTAACCATAATGTTTCATATTTTGGAGCGAGCTCTGGTTTTGAATGTATCGCGATCGCGTTTGAAACGATCGCGTTTGAAAAGCAAAACGCACCAAACAAAGGCTTCATGTTTTTACTATTATCTCATTTCATATCATCATAACCCTAACAGGATCACATTCCTGTAACATTAAAGTTTATGACCCCCCCCCCCCCCCCCCAACAGGAATTTCAAGGGGAACACAACTCTCACTTGAATTCTGACAAAGAAAGAGGAATAAACCCTGCAATCATATATTTTCTATATTTATAACCACTTAAGAAATGTATAAACATGGATTTGATTTCCCTGTGTCATAGTAGCCGATATCATGGCTTGATAGTGTGTGAATCGAACTTTAAATGCCTATAATCGTGCATTTGATTGTAAATGTATAACCTTAGCTGTTTTACCTGCCATCCTTGGTCTCTCTTTAACCGTCTTGTTTTGACTGAAACACTCATACATAGGAGATTACAGTAAAACATATTGTTCTGTGAGTACAATCTTTCTGGGTAGAAATGATGAATTTTTACACTATCATAAACTATGTAGATTAGTTGTCCTGACAAGACAAAGAGATTTTCCCGCTCGGAAATCTCTGAAAGTGATTGGTCCACGTATGCAAAGTAGGTGTGAACCCATCCTCTCCATAAGAGACTGACACCGAAGTTTCTCAGAGAGCACTTTTACGAACCCTCTTCGTCAGTGAGAAGATCCATGGCTCCCTTTTAGGGAGCATTCATCCGTTTCTCTTTTCTTTAAGTCTTTTCTTTATTTTCGACCACGGACTCTCCCTACGTTCAGCGAAGCGAAGCGAACGTAGCCGGCAACTATCAACTCAAAGAAAAAGACTCTTTTGAAATTCTTGCGACCGCGCTCCTCTCCCTTAAGGACACACGCACGAGCGCTTCGTCTGAGAGAATTTCTGGTTCCATGGCTCCTTCGGGAGCTCATCTCCGTTTTTCTTTTCTTTACTAAGTTTTATTTTCATATTCGCCTCTCCCTTCACGAGGGAGATGAACTCTTGAATTGTTTCGTTGGTAACTTCACGTTCAGGTGAACCTTTAAAACTTTGCGCGAGTCTGCCCACACCGGAAGACACGGGAGAACACACGCGCCTCAACACAACAGACCACATGCAAGCATCGAAATCTAAATGCTGGTTAAGGTTGACTATTCCCTTTTTTTCAAGGTGATTTGATTCCTTGTCTGTCAAAGGTTACTGTCTGTGATTTATGCCTAACTGTGATCTTTCTCTGATCGCACATGTTGCTTTCACTTTCGCTCGCTCATCCTCTCCATCTCTCTCTCTCTCTCTCTCTCTCTCTCTCTCTCATTTTCGTGATTCGTTTAGTCTTGTATCTGTTTACGCGTTCTGTATATATATATATATATATATATATATATCCATATATAAGCTGTGTGAATCGTAGTATGTATTCCTTAGTTTGCATTTATTAAAACCCAATATTCCTGATTGATTCTGTCCGTCTGTCATGTTACGAAGTCAATGAAATGTTTCGATCTTAAGCTACAAGCTTTACGATTCATTAATTTTATAAGGACAGGAGAATAGTTTCTCGGCCAGAAACTGTCCTTCCTGAAATTATAAAGTGATAAACTCTATTGAGAAGTCGGTAAGCTAATCTTACGGCGTTTGCTGGACAAACAACTGTTTGATAATTACATTAATTTCCATTAAGGGTTATCTCATAATCGATCTGAAATAGGATTATTGATATATGAATGAGGAATCATAATTCGTTGTGATTGATTATTCATATATACCAATCGATCCATTTTCAACTTCGAATAATTTTAATGTAACTGTAATATGCAATATATTAGTCATATTCATGATTAGTTATTAAAATTCCCTATAGATAATTTGAGCTAATTCTAATGTACTACCCAGTGCGGTTACATAATCAATATATTTTTCTCTAGCGTAGTTGTTACTGAAATCTTTTGGAAGATTTATATGCTGCTATAGGTTATTGTTATTATTATTTTATGCTTACAAGGCACAACAAACCTGGTGTTCATTATATTATATATTGTTGGAAACATTTGTGTGTGTGTGCATTCTGTGAATTTTAAAAAGCAATTTTAACCAGAAAAATCTAAAATTTATTCCCATTAAATTTTAGAACTATATTCCCTATAGTTTCTCTTGATATCAGCATGTTCACTTTTTTTTTCTTTCAGGGACCAGATGCCACTGAGTCCTGCTGACTTCAACATTCACATGAGTCTCTGTATATGAACATGGTAAAGTGAAAATCAAACACCTTGGAAATGAAAGGTATGTACAATGTTTTTAGGAATGGCACAAAGGTCTCTGTCTTTGGATCATTGTTTTCAACAGTGTGCTTTTTTGTCATTTGTTGTGTATATTTGGATTATGTTGTGTTGTAAATAAATCCAAACAATCAAAAAGTAATTATTTTTTAAATCTCCTAATTCTTTGTGCAAGGTTGCTCAGAATGACAGGGCCTGATAGCTCCTAAAATAGGGCCATTAGGGAGTGTCTTTGTCTTTCTCAGGTGTGAAAAGCTTACATATTAATGAGGTGATCACGCCCCTTCGCATAAAGCTTTCTCACACAAAACACGTCTTAGAAATTTTAAATCAATATACAGTGAGGAAAATAAGTATTTGAACACCCTGCTATTTTGCAAGTTCTCCCACTTGGAAATCATGGAGGGGTCTGAAATTGTCATCGTAGGTGCATGTCCACTGTGAGAGACATAATCTAAAAAAAAAAAAATCCAGAAATCACAATATATGATTTTTTAACTATTTATTTGTATGATATAGCTGCAAATAAGTATTTGAACACCTGTCTATCAGCTAGAATTCTGACCTGTTAGGCCCCGTTTACACGATGGGAAAACGCAGATATTTCCCTGCGTTTTGGCCTGTCATTTACACGAAAACGCCGCTTTTATCCAAGAAAACGATTATTTCTAAAAACTCCGGCCAAAGTGGAGATTTCTGAAAACGCCAGTTATGTGTTGCCGTGTCAACTGGGAGAAACAGGGTTTTAGGTTCTCAAACGTCACATTATGCGCCAGAAAATGCTTACGTCATGTGAGCGCCCTATGTTTAGAGTTTGTTTGGCTACTATTTGATCATGGATGCTGTTAAGGTGGTACTCATTTTTACTTTTGTGCAAACGTTTTTGGCCTGTTTGCATTTGCTTCGCTATCTGTCCACACAAACGAATCTCGCGCCATGTCTGTTGTTTTGAAAGAACTGGAAGTCGCTCGTGCTATTCGTTGTTGTCGATTTTGAGGATTCTGATTGGCTTGCATGGCTTTATCCTTCTCCCTACACTGCCGCCCATAGATTTGGCATAATTACGATGTTGCTCGACGGCGTATTTATGCGGGTTGATGTAAACGACAACTTTTTTGAAAACGATGTTGTGTGCACGATGTTATTTTTGAAAACGGAGGGGGAGAAATATTCGTTTCTCTAAATACCCGGCTATGTGTAAATGTGGCCTTAGTCTGCCTTTAAAATGTCCACCTCCACTCCATTTATTATCCTAAATTAGATGCACCTGTTTGAGGTCGTTAGCTGCATAAAGACACCTGTCCACCCCATACAATCAGTAAGAATCCAACTACTAACATGGCCAAGACCAAAGAGCTGTCCAAAGACACTAGAGACAAAATTGTACACCTCCACAAGGCTGGAAAGGGCTACGGGGAAATTGCCAAGCAGCTTGGTGAAAAAAGGTCCACTGTTGGAGCAATCATTAGAAAATGGAAGAAGCTAAACATGACTGTCAATCTCCCTCGGACTGGGGCTCCATGCAAGATCTCACCTTGTGGGGTCTCAATGATCCTAAGAAAGGTGAGAAATCAGCCCAGAACTACACGGGAGGAGCTGGTCAATGACCTGAAAAGAGCTGGGACCAGCGTTTCCAAGGTTACTGTTGGTAATACACTAAGACGTCATGGTTTGAAATCATGCATGGCACGGAAGGTTCCCCTACTTAAACCAGCACATGTCAAGGCCCGTCTTAAGTTTGCCAATGACCATTTGGATGATCCAGAGGAGTCATGGGAGAAAGTCATGTGGTCAGATGAGACCAAAATATAACTTTTTGGTCATAATTCCACTAAACGTGTTTGGAGGAAGAAGAATGATGAGTACCATCCCAAGAACACCATCCCTACTGTGAAGCATGGGGGTGGTAGCATCATGCTTTGGGGGTGTTTTTCTGCACATGGGACAGGGCGACTGCACTGTATTAAGGAGAGGATGACCGGGGCCATGTATTGCGAGATTTTGGGGAACAACCTCCTTCCCTCAGTTAGAGCATTGAAGATGGGTCGAGGCTGGGTCTTCCAACATGACAATGACCCGAAGCACACAGCCAGGATAACCAAGGAGTGGCTCTGTAAGAAGCATATCAAGGTTCTGGCGTGGCCTAGCCAGTCTCCAGACCTAAACCCAATAGAGAATCTTTGGAGGGAGCTCAAACTCCGTGTTTCTCAGCGACAGCCCAGAAACCTGACTGATCTAGAGAAGATCTGTGTGGAGGAGTGGGCCAAAATCCCTCCTGCAGTGTGTGCAAACCTGGTGAAAAACTACAGGAAACGTTTGACCTCTGTAATTGCAAACAAAGGCTACTGTACCAAATATTAACATTGATTTTCTCAGGTGTTCAAATACTTATTTGCAGCTGTATCATACAAATAAATAGTTACAATCTCATACATTGTGACTTCTGGATTTTTTTTTTTTTTAGATTATGTCTCTCACAGTGGACATGCACCTACGATGACAATTTCAGACCCCTCCATGATTTCTAAGTGGGAGAACTTGCAAAATAGCAGGGTGTTCAAATACTTATTTTCCTCACTGTATTGTCTTCTCTGAATGAGCAGTCAGGATGATTTTCACATAGTTTTGGAGCAAATATTCTAGGCTACGTGATACAATTTTCAAAAGTCTTGTGAAGAAATAATCAGTAGGGGTTTCATGACCTTATTTCAGTGACAATTTTTTTTTGTATTTTCACAAACCACGCATAAATGTCATTATCTCAAAACTACAAACTTTTACATACATGCTGCTGATATATTATTGTAGCAGAGTTTGTGCTGAATACAGTGTAATCAGACTTTAGCCATGAAAATGTCACAAGTAACAGAAATAAGCACAAATGTCAGAGCATGTCAGAACACCTCCAGGACCCAGAAAACACCTCAGACCCCAGAGGGTTAATGGCTCTTGGAGCCCGAGCCCGAGCCCCAGTCGTTGAATATTTAGGCTGATTGGATTATCATCTAGGCATTTGAATAGTTATGCTGATTGGATTAGGATTGGTAATTGGAGTCTAGGGCGGGTTCCTAAACCTGTATACTTCATTTACATGCTTTGTTCCGAGTGTATCCACCTCTCTGTAAATCCCTCCCCCTAAATGTATATAAATTGCTATGTAAACTTCCTTAGTTTAGACTTGATGACTACAGCGACGCACAGCGAGTTCTCAATAAAGAGTAACTTCTGCTAGAAAGATATCCCAACGTCTCCTGGTCTCTGCTTTGACGAAGGAAAAGTTTCCAACATAACAGAACTAGCACAAGAGCTCAGAGTACGTCAGGAATAGAGTGTGGCATCGGTTTACTGTCGGGGTTTTGTCGTGTAGCATTGCGCCGCATCCAGTGTAGTATCACTGACTATAATGGACGTTCTGTTGTCTTTGTCCAGTCTAGACACAGTGTTATGAAATAGCAGCGCTCGACCGCATGTTCTCAGTGTACCACGACCAAGCTTAACCTGACATAGTCCTGTGCGTGAACAACAAGGTTCATCGGACTCTTGGTTGTAGATGGTTGGAAATTGAAATCCATGGCTTAGTGTGGATGTCAAAACCAAATTGGCAAATTACTTAACAATTAGTTAATAGTCATGTGCCTCAACAAGCAAAGTCATAAGATAATGATAGATTTGCAAATCATTAGCTAATGATTAATTAAAGCAGACAATTCGAAGTTGAAGTTCATGACTTCAACCCAGTGTGGTAATTAACGCATTAATTTACACTATTAGTTAATAAAAAATGTTATTAAGGATTTAATACATTATGACACATTTAAACATATTATATTATGTTATATAATATTAACAACAATTCATATATTGCTTAATATATTAACAATGAAGAATCTTTATTAGTTGCTGATGCAGTAATCATTAATTAATGGTTTAGTTCTTTATGAGTCATACACTAACTCATGATTATCTGTGCATTAGTTAAGCATATTAGTGCACCCGTATTGTAAATGTTACCAATAATGCTTGATTATCATAATATCCTAATATAATTCCATGCCTAGTTTTTATATTTGTTTGTTTTGTTTTATGTGTTATATATGTTTTGAGAAAAGGAAAGTGAATATTATGCGGAATATCATGCGGATTGAGTCAATCGCCTTGGATCCGCCAACTTGTTTATACTAGAGATCAGTTGCTTGCATTGCGGAAATCTTCTGCGGCGTTTGGACGAAGAGTGGAAATTCCTGGTGAGCTAAAGAAACGAGTTAGAGGCTGCAAAGTGGGAAAGAAGAGGCGGAAGCAGCGGAAAAAGTTTAAACCCATCTTGCCTTCAGTTATCACCGGCAATGTAAGATCTATCGTGAACAAAATGGAGGAGCTGACGATGCTGATGAAGAGTCAGCGGGAATATCGTAAATGCAGTATTGTATGTTTTACAGAGACTTGGCTTCATAATCATATCCCGGACCCTAATGTGGATATCGAGGGCTTTCAGATGGTGCATGCAGATCGGAAACCTAAAGAAAGCGGTAAGAGGAGAGGAGGGGGGTTGGCAGTATATGTGAATAACAAATGGTGCAATCCATTGTGCAAACATGGTGCAAACTTATCACTGTTAAAAAACAGCTTTGCACAATGTACATTGAACTGCTAACGATTAGCCTGCGACCATACTATATACCCAGGAAATTTTTACATGTAATTGCGTCTACTGTATATGTCCCGCCTTCAGCCAACGCAGCTGTATTGTGTGGAGTTATTCATAACCATGGTGCTGACTTACAGACTCTGCATCCACAGGTATTTATTTTAATAACTGGAGATTTTAACCATGTTTCTCTTGGGACTGTTTTACCAACTTTTAGCCAGTTTGTGACTTGCCCGACCAGAGACAATAAAACCTTGGATTTACTTTATGCAAATCAAAGTGAAGCTTATAGCGCCACCACTCTTCCTCCATTGGGTAAATCTGATCACAACTTGGTGCATTTGTCATGTAGGTATAAACCACTTATCCAGCAACAGCCAGCTGTGATGAGAACAATAAGGAAATGGATGATGGAGTGAAGTTTTAAGAGACTGTTTTGAAACTACAGACTGGAATGTTCTATTTGATACGAACGGTCATGATATTAATGAGCTCACTTATTGTGTCACTGGATATATAAACTTCTGTGTGGACAGTGTTAAACCAACAACAACTGTACGCTGCTTCCCAAATAACAAACCGCAAAATATTCTACTCATCTTTGGGGGGAGAGGGCTTAATGTCTTAAAGGGATACTTCACCTCTGGAAAGATGAATGTGTATTTAAATTGGGTTGTTTATGTAGTAGAAATGTGAAATTATTTTTGAATTTGGAGCCTTCTAGACTGAGAAAAGCCAGAAAATGTATTTTTGGCTCATGTGGATGAAAGACAACAACTCCCAGAATGCACTTGCTTCGCTGCCCTAGGAGGCCACTCCCAAGCCACGCCTACCGGTAAGAGAGCAGTTGTAAACAACAAGGCTAAGATACTAGTCTCCGTGAGTCTGCCCGGGTTTTTGAGCTCACACAAAATGTCCGGGATTCGGCTTTCCACAGTCGCCATTCATCATGTTTACTGTGGCGAGCAGGATGAAGCTGAGGGCCGCGGGAGAACGACGCGAGGCCGGTGGCGTGATTACTGATGACCGACACCTGTAAGACGCACCAGTCTCGTATCTCTCACAGAGGAGCGGGTATTTTCTTAGCAATGTTAAAACGCACATCAACCGATCACTTGTTTAGCGTTCATGTAAACACTACATTCAGATTCACCAATCGGAATGAATTCAGTTAGATTGAAACAAAAGGTGTGCATGTAAAAAATGAATGGCGGCCGCAGAAAAGCAAAAGCCGAATCCCGGACATTTTGGACGATCTCGATGGCCGGACATGTCCGGGAAAAAGAGGATGGTAACCCCTACTACTCGGCTTTCTCCACAGAATAAGAACCCGATAGCTTAGCTTCCAAAAAAAGATGGCTGACACTGCTTGTACATTCTGTGAGTGAGATCCCACCCTCTATGGGCGGGTTGAGAACATGCGGAACAGCTCCTACTACTGGCTGTAGTCTCTTGCCTCTGGCCAAAAAATCCTCAGATGACGCAAAATGACGATTTTTGCGTCATCAGAGGATTTTTTTCAGGCAAAAAATACATAAATCTCTCGTCTCAGGGGGATATGAGGGTGGAAAGCATGATATTCGAAAACACTACAGGTTTTCTACTGATACAAAGCTTAATGCTAAATCCTGAAGTATCCCTCACTGTAATGAACTGCTGTAAAAATTACAGCATTATTTTACAGCAGCTGGCTGTTTTCTAATAATACAGCATATTGCTGTAAACTGCAATGCATTCTAGGGTCGCTCGGCGGTTTAATTCAAAATACAGAATATTGCTGTAAATTTCAAATCTTCAGAGGCATTGTGATCATCTTCAACGGTCGTGTCGTCGACTTTCGGGTAGCGCAAGAGGGGTGCTTCACAACTCTGTGGTAAGTGACTTATTATTTCACTTTCTTATTTTTCATGTTTGGTAACTCGTAGACTATGAAGGTAACATTATATGCGTGGTTCATATTGGTAACTCCGGTTCACGCATCCTCCGACCGCGGGGCACGAAGGAGACTTGCGCCGGGCTTCAGCAGCGCGGCCGCGGTAGTATTTTACACATCTCACCCCGGCGCTACAGCGGCTATGGGCAGAAAATCTATGGGCTCCTATGTTAAGAATTACATGCTTTAATGACAACACTCGGTATTCACACGAGCTTCGTGTTGATCAGCACACTTCGTCGTGATTATTTTATGGTGTAAATCAAATCAAAATCAAGTCATCTTTTAAAATGGGCGCCGAAATGAAAATGGCGTTGCTAAAGCCTTGCGTCAGACTCACGGAGGATGTGTGTCATATAAATTCTGAATGATGCTGTAATAAGTTACCAGTTTTGTCACACGTTTAATATGCCGGTGTAAAAATCCCTAGTTGGCTTACATTTCAGTACGAATGTGTTTTTTTAGCTGTAGCCTACTCTGTGTGTGAAATTTGCTTATTGTTTGTTTGTAATGCCATTGTTAACTTTATTTAAAAGAAAGAGTTCCTGCACTCTGAATACTAAAATATAGTTTAAATGTACAAAGCTGAAAAATAAAAATGGTATAGTTAAAAATAACTATTGTCACATGTTGTATTGTTTTAGGAGACACTTTGACAAGTGGACACTGGAAGGCCATGTTGTGTGTGAGGAGGGCTTTCAGCCCAGCTTCCTGTCTGGCCTTGCCATACTGTTCACAGCATATTATCAGGAGGAGGCAGTCTGTACCTCGGAGTTCATTCAAAGGTAATGATTGAATTCTTAACAACCTCAGTACCTGCATTTTACACATGTATTCAATATCAGAACTTGCCTTTTATAGATATATTATCTGTTGAGGCCTTTAAAACAATGTTTCTCAACTTGAGAAGAGAGAATTTTTAGGGCGAATGATTTAGATGTCTCCCTCTTTAACACTAGCAAACTAATGAGTTAAATCGGTGTTTTAATTAGTGGACATAGAAAACTAACTGGGAGGTCCTCATGACTGGAGTTGAGAAACACTGCTCTAATATATGGTCCCATTTCAAAAACATGATTACAAACCTCAAAAACTTAAAAACCAATCTTAATTACATATTGTCTGTTTCCTGACCCTTTAGGCGCTTTGTATGTATTAATCCGGAAAGGGGAACAAAGAAGTCGAGAGGAAAATTGCCATCTAAAACAACAGGGCAAATGATACAGAAGAAACAGGTTTCAGTGAACCCACATGTTGCCACTCTGCCCAGCAAAGTGTAGCCTGGTAATACCAAACTCTGTTACTTCGCTTTGCTTCGTAGACAGAGTCTGGAATGGCATGATAGAGAAGTGTTTTCTCTCTCGCGGGGGGGCGCTTGTCTGAAGTTTAAAATCATTGGTTAACCGTAAGCCAATCACATAATGTTTGGTTATGGCGTGTGTTATGCGCATGCTCAGCCGCATCTAACTTCCACTGTAAACACATGTATGATGCGAAAACAAAACCATCGAGCGAAATACTGGAGTGACCATGGCTGTGCGCGACTTTTGCAGATTATGTGAAGTAAAAATCAACGCATCCACGGTACAATCAGCGTCTACGTCACGGCTCTCAGCCCGCCCTCTGTTCGTTGATTGGCCCGGCTGTTTTCAGGCCGGAGGCAAACGGAAAGCTATTACGCTGTATCAGACTGACTACAGAAGCGAAATGAAATTGAGCGGAAGTAAGAAGTCTGACGTAGTCAGGCTAAGCAAAGTGATGGATTATCAGTGGAATTTCTGAAATGTAAGTAGTACACACACACACACACACACACACACACACACACACACACACACACACACACACACACACACACACACACACACACACACAAACACACACACACACAGATCTATTTTTCCTTTAATTGTAACCTTTTAATATTCTCTATCTGTCTCTAAAGCCCCTTTCACACAGCGCGATGATCCCGGGAAATTGCCAGAACGCCTTCAGTGTGAACGCAAACACGACCCAGGATTGATGCCGGCATCGATGCCGGGTTGGGGACCTAGTAACATTGCCGTGTTCAGTCTCGGAACGCGTGCTGTGTGAACAAAAGCCGTAATACTGCCATGTCGTAGTGATGACGCTGAAGCCGGGATCATTCGCCAGCAAGTGAAACGGTACGTAATGCGCAAGTTTATGATCGAATCAGAGAAAAAAATGCACAAGCGTGGTTTGGGGAGAGAAATCTCAGCTCATAAGCAAACTTAAGACGCTGCTGAGACATTTCAAGTCACATCGATGTCACGTGTCTTTACGGAATTTTTACGGGTTGTGTGTGAACGCACTCTCTGATTCCGGAAAATCACTGGCAGTGTGAATGAACCAAAATCAAACGAACCCGGGTCAAATCCCGGGTCACTTTATCCGTGTATTTTACGGAATCTCTGTGTGAAAGGGGCTATGTTTCTGTCATCCCTCTATCTGTCTCTGACTGTATCATTATGTTTTGTAATATATCTAATCTATTGTCCTCTTTGTTCTTTTCAATATTTCTTGCCACTCTTTGCATCCTGTGATGGAACAGCATTTTGGAGCTGAATTGTTCTCCATTTTTGATCAGAAGTTTGTTGGACCCACATTTTTATCTGGTAATGAAGTGGTGAAAATTCATCCGTGTCTTTGTGTTTTTTATTATGATCATGTTGGTCAACTTGTAGTTTTAAATGTATGTTGTTTGCATATGTCTTCTTTTTGTGAAGGGCCATGACGGCTAATTTGTTTAAAGTAATTTAAAAATATTTAATTTCATGTCCATTTAAAAAAAATATACAATTTTGTAAATAAAAATGAAATAAAAATAATACAAAATACACTGTTTTATGACTTTGTTTCATACAGATTTTAAAGTTATAAATTAATACATTTTGACCTGTTTTTTTAAGATTAGTATGTTGAATAATTGTTTTGTTTTGTGAAGTAATAGGGGAATTAAGTTGTGCATTATACAACACTTTATGTATTTAAAAACAATTGTTTAAAGCTTATGCAGTTGATAAATAATTTACATTTAAAATTCAGCTGCTAGTCATTAATATTCAGAAATCAGGAAAATATATTGTATATTCTCCATTTTACATACTTCCTCTAGATATAGCAAATACAGAGATTCTGTAGCTTACTGTAAAAAAATACAGCAATTTAAAAAATACAGTTATTTACTGTAATCAGAGAATACAGTACAACTCTGTAAATTAAATTACAGAAACGCTACTGTAAAAAAATACAGTAACTGGCTGGCAACCCTGCTGCCAGTATTTTACTGTAAACTTTACAGCTTTTTAACATTTAAAGCTTTAATGTCTTAAGTCTTTTCTAGGGATCGACCGATATGGATTTTTTAGTGCCGATGCCGATACCGATTTTTTTTTCATCAGCCTTAGCCGATGACCGATACGGGCTGCCGAATTTCTTGGGCCGATATTTGGAGCCGATACTGCTTTTGCTCACTCAATTTACATCATAAAAATGACACAATGATGATAACAAATGTTACAAGTCTCAATTTAAAAAAGGAACATTTATAGAACTTAAAAAAACAATATTTGACAAATAATAAAAACATGTGAGGCAGAACAAGTAAAAAAAAAGAAAAAGTTCAGAGCTGAAAATACTGAAAATAAATATTTAAGCATAATTCAAATTCTGAAAATAACTATTTAAGCATAAATAAAATAATTACACTACTGCACAGTAGCAACAAGCAAGCAGCATAATAAAGTGCAAACTGTACTATACTTAAAGGGATAGTTCACTTTGAAATTAATTTTTGATATGTTTTAGCTTACCTCAAGGGCATCCAAGATGTAGGTGTCTTTGTTTCCGCAGTAGTTTCAATTTTGATATTTTTAGGTCAAACCGTTCTTGTCTGTCAGTCATATAATGCAGGTCTGTGGTCATTGTCTCAAAACACAAGCACAGAGTCCAAATTAAAACAATTCCCCATCGTCCAAATGAAACAATTCCCCATCATAAGTACACATTGATGACCTAAGACACGAAACGAGCGGTTTGTGTGAGAAAACGAACAGTATTTATATCGTTGTTATCTCTTGAAAACAGCACACGTCCAAATGATCTGACGGCGCGGGCGGGTATAGATATATACATAGATATCGCCTTGGCTACGGTTTCGTTCCAATGAACTGCAGTAGCGAATGCGACATCTAGTGTATACATCTATACCCGCCCGCGGGCGGGTATAGATATATACACTAGATGTCGCTTGGCTACGGTTTCGTTCCAATGAACTGCAGTAGCTAAGGCGACATCTATGTTTATATATATACCCGCCCGCGCCGTCAGATCATTTGGACGTGTGCTGTTTTCAAGAGATAACAACGATATAAATACTGTTCGTTTTCTCACACAAACCGCTCGTTTCGTGTCTTAGGCCATCAATGTGTACTTATGATGGGGAATTGTTTCATTTGGACGATGGGGAATTGTTTTAATTTGGACTCTGTGCTTGTGTTTTGAGACAATGACCATCGACCTGCATTATATGACTGACAGACAAGAACGGTTTGACCTAAAAATATCAAAATTGAAACTACTGCGGAAACAAAGACACCTACATCTTGGATGCCCTTGAGGTAAGCTAAAACATATCAAAAATTAATTTCAAAGTGAACTATCGCTTTAATTTTAAAAGTAACCAACTATTTACAGCCTAGTCCATTTTATACAAAACAAAAACGATTTTAAAACAAATAGATTCTTAGTTTATTATGAATTAGGGACTGTTCACATATCGCATCTAAAAACGTGTGGAAAGCACGGCCGTGCCGCTTTCTCCTTTCTACCCTTTCTACAAGCGCTTGCGCTCCCGTGGCGTCTGTCGTTGCTATGGAACCATGAACTGCGATCTCCATGACGAGGAAGTAAGGATTCATTTATTTCTAGCCCTTTACGACTGCATACATTTATGGAGATAAATTAAAAACCCATTAAAACCCCGCCCTGTCCAGCTATGATCAGCTGTTCGGCCGAGCTTTCGATGTTGTCATGGAAAGGTCAGTTGTTTTTTGTCACATGACCTGCTGCGAGCGCTTGCGGCATTCTGAAAAGTTTAGATGTTTTCATCTCACCACGGCATAGGAGCGCCTGGACAAACGAGCGCGCTGCATCGCATGCGTGTCGCAACCGCGTCGCTTCTTTTATGAGCACACGTCCAAACCTCAGCCAGGTGGTCTCTGAATAAAACTCCCACAAATATCACGGAATCACGTCGGCATTATTTAATCCTATGAACAGTGTTCGTAACAGCTGCCGTATGCATATGGATAGCCTCAAACTTAGCTATTTGCAGCTACCTAAATACAATGACAAGCAGTTTTATAGAGGAGGCATTCGCGTTTTCCATTTGGACCCACAAACTTGCTTAGCTATAGTTGCACGAACATATAGAACAACGTGTTTCCACTTTCAAAGTGTATGGCAATATTTCAGCTAAGTCAAACAGTTAAAAGATGCCTTGAAAGTTTAAAACTTTAAAGTTTAGTTTAGTTTACCGTTGTCTTGAAGAGGCTTCCAGCACTCTGCTAGTGTGGGAGGGGCAGTGCATGGGCTGCACGTGAACTGCAGCGTCTCCAGCAACACAGAGCTGCCTGCGGACGCCTGTCTGTAAATAATGCCGGGAAAAAACTATCGGCAAATGCAGCAGCTGCGTATCGGCCGATACCGATACACGTAAAACCCGCAAATATTGGCCCGATTTATCGGCCGACCGATATATCGGTCGATCACTAGTCTTTTCTACCTATACCTATATTGCTAAACCATTCACGGTTTATTGCCCAGCTTGCTGTCTTTGCAATACTTTTTGTGGGTTTTAACTTGGAGCTCAATCCGAGCCTCGGGTTCGAGCCTCCTCCAAGGATGGCAAGCCAAGTTAGTTTGCTATTAATCTTTAAGGTTGAATGGGCAGGCAAACTAGTGAAAAGGTTATCTAGAATTTTTTATGACAAGTGTGCTCAAAAACAAAATTGTCCATGTTAATTTTCAAGGTATAACATACTCCAGAATATCAGCACATATACTGACCCATAATGTCTATTTGACCTGTAGCTCGTATTAGGGATGTCCCGATACCACTTTTTCACTTCCGATACCGATACCGATGCCGCAGCTTTGGCTATTTGCCGATACCGATATCAATCCAATATTTTTATTTTATTCTTGAACTAATACTAATAACAATAAAATATATGGAAGCACTTTGCTCAATTAGCCACATAAAAACATCTCACTCAAATGGAGAACAAATACTTCTCCAGTATATAATCCACAACAACAGGTGATAATGAAAGACTGCCACCCTTTATTCAAAAGACCTTGAGATAAGTTTGGTTATTGTACCTGAATGAATTTAAAATTAATTTGCTATATTTCAGATCAATATACTGTATTTGTTTACTTAAAATTTTAATTAACTTTAACTTTATTCTCATCTGAATTATAAATAATTTATTTCCGTATAAAATAATACTACCATTAAAAACACATTTGATTTTCTTTAATCATTGTAGAATGTGTAACTTAAAAATAAACAGATTTGTGCTCTGTTTTAGGACAAGAAATGAAAACCAATGCAATATGATGAATGTCCAAAAGATAAGATCATTTAAAATGGCTTTTAAACAGTGTGTGTTTGTGTGTGTGTGTGTGTGTGTGTGTGTGTGTGTGTGTGTGTGTGTGTGTGTGATTTTGGTTGGGTGACAGTTGTAGGTTACAGTTTGACAAAAGTTTACAGTTTGACAAAAGCACAAAATTGTGTTTTACACAAATATAAGTAGGCTAAACACTTTGCAGTTTTAATGATGTCCTGTATGAACAAAATGACAGAGTATGTTAATATGTTTCCACTGTTCGATCGCGCCCGTGCCTCTCTCTCTCTGACACACACACACACACACTGCAGCATTGCAATCTTGACATCGCAGTCTGTTCATTATGTTGCGTTCACACCAAACGCGAATAGAGCGTCAAATTCGCGTCTATCGCGCCTAGTTCGACGCTTGAACATTTTGAATTCATTCACACGTCCAAAGCGAATAGGAGGCGCGTATAAAGCGAGTGTTTAAGGCGGGGCTACAGATTAGGTGTCCCTAAAGAACCCGCATATGTGTATGCGCGTATCTAACAGTAGTTCCGCATTACATTAATTAATGTGCACGCGAGTTTTTATTTATTTTTATACCGTGTATTCTCTGTGTAAATCCATGCAATACGATACGAATTCAATACGAATACATGTACCGTTCCACCCCATATTTTTTTTCTCCCCTCCGATCTCCGATCTAGCGTTCTGGGCCAGTATTGGCATGATACCAATGACGTGGATCGGATCGGGACATCCCTAGTTCGTATCACAACTAAACTGTGTTGACAATTATCATCATTATGACAGAGCCCATAGCATTTGATCTGATCTTGATACAACAAATTGTCCAGCTTATTATATAACTAAAATAATATACTGTATTAGTTATGAATATTTAGCCTGCATTTAGCTAATTTAGTTAATTATTTGATCCCGTCTCACCTCAGTGTTTTCAGTTGACAGTCTGGATCCTGCAGTAAATCACTGAGCTGCTTCACTCCTGATTGTCCAGGATCATTTCCTGTGAGATCCAGCTCTATTAGGTGTGAAGGGTTTGATCTCAGAGCTGAAGCCAGAGCTTTATAACCTTCTTCTGTCACACTGCAGTTAGAGAGTCTAGAACAGAGAGGAAAACATTCAGCTGATTAATCAGTTAAACCTGAACAATATAAATCTGAATGATCGCTCTTCCAGTCGCCTCTACAATAAGGAAGCCTTTTTTCTGGTGGTCTACGGCACATTCAGTGGTGTTTCACTGGCGTATTGCATGGATAAGTGCAGCGATTCCCCCCCGGGCGCTTCAGCATAAAGAGCAGTTTCCCTATGTTATGTTCCCTAGTTTCCGATATTTTTAATGGCTGTAAGGAAAATTAGGAAGAGAGCCAAAGCACTCTTTCTGTGAACTAACATATCAAGAAAAGCAGCTATGACCATCCCGTTGGCATGAAGGACTAGCATTTTGGGCATTCGTGGGGTCATAGGGAAGTTATGACTTAGGGACCCCATTTGTTAGTTTTCGACATAACGTTGAACGTGACTGATGTTACTGATGTAACCCTCATTCCCTGATGGAGGGAATAGAGATGTTATGTACCTCCTGCCACAACCCTGAACTATCCCACTGAATGGCCGGGACCCCGTCTCGGCTCCTCAGCATAAACCTGAAAGAGTGGATGTGTGCCGCCATCTTATATAGCCGTATGTACGGGGGAGTTGCTGGGCATGCAAATTCCACTGGAAGTTTTCTAGAACTCAGAGGTGATTTGAACTGACCCCATTTGTCAGTCTTTAACCCTCTGAGGTCGACAAACGCGCCCGCATATTCTTCACATTGTAGCACTTTAAACTTAAATTACTCCGTCATTTATGGTCATACAGAAAAAAGAAACATAAAAAAAGAATCTGTGATATTTCTACTTTTGTATGTCTCCACTTACAATCAAATCAAAACATTGTGCTTTAGTAAAATAAAGAAAATAAACAGGGTGTGCGTTCTGCCTCTCCGTCACTGTGAACTTTTTTTTCTTGAGCACGTCTATAAACTGAAACAAAACTCAGCGAATACTTGTCACACATTTATGAGCCATATACCTTTATAAACATTTAAGTGTGTACTTTTAACCTGTTAACCGTTGCCAGTGCGCCCGCGCACTGAAGCGTTTTTTATTTATTTAATTCAAAGTTACTATCAGATTTAATGTTATACCTTGACAAACTATACATAATTAAAAAGATATAATTCTCAAGTTTCAGTATTTTACCACTATTGTATTCTGAGAAACTCATAGTGACAGTTATGTCTTAATTTGTGTCAGGAGTTATGAAATGAAAAAATGAGTCGATACCTTTAATATGAATTATGCGCGTCAGCCGCTTTCATTCATAAAAAACTCTGTGCTGTCGTCATGACAGCGATTCACAAAACAACGTCCCTCAGGGCTTTAGCTCAAAACTGTGCAGATTTGGAGAAATATTGATAGATTCTCATAGATTTACATCATATTTCTATAGACAGGAATAATATTTATTGAATTTATACCCAAATGCGTCAATGTAATCTTTATGAGCGTTTGGTACTCTGATACTGTGTTTTTTAATTCATACCAATAGCCTGAGGGCGCTATATGCATAATAATAGTCCATATATAGAACATGAAGAAGAGCCATGATCATGTGACATTCCAGGACGTCACTGATACACACAAAGCTAACAAGAGATCGCGCTGTAACATGCAGATACAGACGTTTTGAAGACAATAAACATGTTTGCAATGATATTTGAGTTACCTGTGTTTTTCAAGCCATGCCAGGTATTTTCATAATAATAGATTATATTTATAATGTAATGCTAATCTATATAGACTATCATTGTGCAGAGCACTATCCAATAGTATATTTTCTGTATGATTTTTTTATCTGAAGCCAAATTAGATCACAGAAGATTATTTAAAACACTCGTCTTGCATTATAAAGTAAGTTTGGAGCACAAACATGGCTTTAATCTCATAAATTGTCGTGTATTGATGGTGTGCTAGGCTAACATGTGTAACGACAATGACTACGACATCCGGTCACATGCTGTTCAAATTAGTGGATCCCGATCTCGCAAACACATCCTTCATTGTCTGAGCAGACAAGAGATCTATTCACGTCCTGTACTGGCGTCCCGACGTCGGTTCGGACTGTCAAAATTGCAACTTTGTTGCTCCCCCGAGGGACAGGAGTCACCGAAGGAACCCTGTTGTTACAGCCCCGTGACATTCCAGATACTCCACACACACACACAAACATCCTTTGTGTATAACTGAGAATAAGAGAAATATCTTTTATTTTACCTTTTAAATATATGTACAAATCCTATATGCACGTGTGATTAGTTTTACCTTATAATAGAGGTGTGGTTTCTAATGTGTAGTTGTGAATTCTAAGTGTTTATCGAAAGAATGTTTCCCCCAATTTAGGGTCTCAAATAGAATCATGGTTTTGTAACCCTACCTCAGACCATAAAACTTTATGGCCCAGGAAAGAAAACATTCCAACACACACACACACACACACGGAAACTTACTACAGAAAAGGACTGTTTACCCCTAAAGTCACTTTTCAATGTACTAAATATATCCCTTTTTGTGTTAAGAGGTGTGTGTAAACCATAGGAAAACATATATGTCCTATTGTAACATTAATTGAACTGCAAATGCCTATACTAATGCATAATAATGCATCTTTGCATTACCACAACGTTTATATTCTATTTTTGATATCTCTGTAATCCACTCAATCTAACGGAGTTGAATTCCGATAGCAGAATACAAGAATATGCATTTATTCCAGGAAATACCATATTTCTAAATATGAATGCTATTTTCGATCTCTCACACGACAGTCAAAGTAGGCGTTTCTTCACAACAAAGAAACTTCTTTCCGCCTCGGATCAGAAGATTTGATTCGCTGTTGTTACAAACAGAGGGCGTAAACAGACGTCTTTTAAAAGGAAGAGACCCCCACTTCTAACTCTCTTCTCTCATCGATCGCTCTGACCTCCTCCTCTTCTCCCTCCTCCAAAACTTTGGAAACCCAAGGCCGGACCGGCTTCGGCCTGCTTTTCTTTTCTTCTCTTTTATTTCTTTTTATGTTTTTCTATAGTCTAGTTTCGTTTTCCGATTCGCCTCTGTTCATTCACGAGCTGAATGAACTAAGCCTGAATCATTCCTGGCAACTTCACCTCAGAGAAAGAGACTCTTTGAATTTCCCGGGGCCGCGCTCGCCCGAAAGACACAGCACGCACACGCCGCGCTCGGACGACTCACGCTGCTTTTAAAGACACACGCAGGACCCTGCCTTCCTTCCTCATACAAAGAGAACCATATGCAAGTATCGATTATTGAATTGAACTTTTAAGGTGATTCCTTTGTGGTCTTTCAAGGGTTACTGTCTGTGATTTTTGCCATAGCCTACTGCGATCTCTGATCGCAGATTTTTGCTTTCACTTCCGATCTCATCTCTCATCCCTCTCTCTCTCTCACCCTCTCTCTCATCATTTTCTGTCATTCATATCTTTCTCTAATTCTGATCATCTTATTCTCTCTCTCACTGTTATTCGTTATCTTGTATTGTTTAACTGTATATTATGTACATAGACATATAATCCGTGTGTATTGTGTAGTTTGATGTATTCCTTAGTTCGATGTATTAGTCCAATTATTAAATTCCATATGTCCTTGATTGACTCTGTTTTAATTGCCCATGTTCCGAAGTCACTGAAATGTTCGATCTTAGCTATATGCTTTATCTTGGTACGATTTAAGTAACCTAAGTTTACAAACACAGAGAGTTGTTTTATTTCAAGGCCTGGAAGGGATACTCTTTCTTGTGTTTGTAAGAAGGATAATTTTCCTTGAGAGTTAAGTTAATCTTACGTAATGTTTGCTGGACAAACAGATTGTTTGATAACTAAATTAATTCCATTAAAGTTATCCCATAACTTCGAGCTGAAATAAGACTATGTATTAATGACGAACCATAACCCGTTATGGTAATCATTCATATATCAATCTAGTTCAGCTGCGATAAATTAATATAACTGTAATATGCAAAATAATAATCATATTCATGATTATTAAAATTCCCTATAGATCATTTGAGCTAATATTAATATTAATGTACAACCCATTGTTGCTACACATGCTAGCTAGCCCTAGGTGCACCTGCCACGTCTAGCAGTTATACTTTTATGATTTTTTGAATGCTTACTGAATTGTTTCTTTATTCAAGAAATGCATTTGATACAGTTTAAAATGTGAGGTGAACTTTGAGAAAAGAAATTAGGGACTGAAACCCTATGAATAGCCTGTGAATAGCCAGTCGTTAGAAGCTATAATGCAGACAAAAGAAATGCATATTTAGAGCCATAACCAGGCTGGAGAGGTGTGAATGTGTGCAGGGGGAGATTGAGACTGAATGGGGATCATTTGCACCACAAAACAATAGCATTTTAGCGTCAAATCAAAATAAAGTCATTTGACATGGTCTTGAAAAACATTTAACTAAATACAGAGTTTTGGACTTATTATCTTCAGATTTTAAACATAAAATGTTTAGACGTGGCTTTAGCTGTAGTGCATTTCTAGATTGCTCCAGTGCCAACTTCAATTTTATTTTCATGAGGATGTTTCATAAAAAATAATTTCTAATAACTTTACAAAACTTTGAAGCTATTTATAACAATTTTTGTCATCACTATAATAATCAATTCTACATTTACAATAAACTGCCAGGTGTCAGCTTTCAAATGAGATCATACTTGTGCTTTTAGTACATCAAGCATAACGTTAGTTCTGGCAGGTCACGTTAGTCAAGCTCGAATCAGCTGACCCTCAGCTGATCCACATCTACCTATAGGAATACGACACCTATCACTGTATACATATATAAGCTCCTTCAGTATTATTAGCAGCTATCGCGTTTCTCAGGAGCTAATTAAATGGCGAAATTCGGCAGGCAAACAACATCATCTGACAAGGAATCGTGCAATCGGGAATTTAGCAAGAAGAATTCGTTCCCCACAAGGATTTCACCTCAGATTCATCTTAAACTTGAACACGAGATTTGCCGCATTGATCATAAGTTTCCTGATTTGGAAGTGACCTCAGTCTGCATTGCTGCTCGCATTGCTGCATTATTGACACAGGACTCGACGTGATTCATTCTCCATTCATCTCTGAAAGTCTTCACAAAGCTAAGCTAAGTTCCTTTTTAATGCTCTTTGCTAAAATCTATCAGGGTTTTGGCAACATGCTTGTTGCTAATGCTATACGTGTGGCTTGGGCTATTCTAACTTAGTCGTTTTCATTAAAATGCTCTTGCTCATGCGATCATATGGCTATGTGCGTTACTATGTGTTGTCATTGGCAACTGATCGCGTTGCACACGCTGTGCTTTTAACGCTATGCAGCACAGATTCAAGCAGCTGTTTGATATGAATTTTCCGGTGCAAACGGAAAACAGGTAAACAGTCACATTTCAGTTGAGTCACTTCGGACACGCTTGGTCTATCTAGTTCTTGGAAACACGTCGTTCTTAAAGCTACAGTGTATTGTATTTTACAGTGCTTCCATTTTAATGCATTGTTTTTTTTTTTTTAAGGGCTTGCATCTTTGTAGGCTGAAATTCAACATGGTGGTATATTTAAGCTGTGTATATGTAAAAATTATTATTACCCACTATTATTGAAACACTGCTTGTTCTAAGGATAGGCCTATATAGTGGCTATTAAAAACTGCTTGCTTTAAAAGATGTTAGTTGCTATTGAAACATAGTTATTTTATTTATAAGGTTATTTAGCCCAGTCGTTATTTGGAACATGGCTTTGTTTTAGGCTTATACCGGGTGTCATTGTCACATGCTGTGCAAAATTTTTTCAGGCATCAGTAATATGCTGTCATTTCAGCAGCATTGCTGTCAGTACTGTATGGTGGTTACTAGAGCAATGTTATCGAATATGTGTTTGTTATTTCAGCTTGTGCATACTGTCCTCAGCAACATGCTATAGTAATCAAGCGTTGTTTATGCTATCTGGTTGCATTAGAAAAATGCCTGTGCTTTATTCTATCTGATTATTGCAACAATGTGTTAAAGTTAAAGTGCTAAAGCTATCTAGATATCAGTAACATACTTGTGCTTAATTCACAGTACATTCACCGCAGAGGTCTGGTATTCAACACTAACAACATTGTAGCTTGATGGTCCTGTGAAGGAGTGTGGAATCATGGGAGTCGTCATCTTCACCTCCACAGCCGAAGGAATCCGTAGGACGGGAGCAGTAATCATGTTCATTAATGAGGAAGCACACTGTATGCCATTGCTTAGCTGCACAGTGCACACTGCATCTGACTCAGAGCTAGAGGGTGTATGCTTCTCCGACTTCTCGGACTACACTAGTTTTAATACTAGTCCTATGGTTATACAAACATGCTAGTTGTATTAGTTTTCTTGTCGCTAGTTGGAGCTATTGCTATTAGGGTGTATGCTTCCCCTGCCAAACTACACTAGTTTTAGCAATAGTTCTGTGATTTATACACTATGCTTGTTGTATTAGTTTGTTGCCGCTAGTTGGAGCTATTGCTGTAGGGTGTATGCTTCCCCTGCCAAACTACACTAGTTTTAGCAATATTTCCGCGTTTATACAACATACATGCTTGTATCAGATTTTGCTGCCGCCAGGGGTGTAAGCTTCCCCCAATAGATCCCATACAATTGTTAAATTGGCTACAGCAACACGATTGTTGCCATGTGTCCTTGCTTGCTCCAGCTTGGTGTGATGCTTCCCCAATTAGATTGGATCTATAGTGCTCAACATATGATGCTAAAATCAGGATGTAACCATTCTATCAGCCTCAGTCATTGTGTGGGTAGTGTGTAAAAAAATGATAATAACAAAATGTGAGTACATATATAATTTTTTATATTTTTCTCTTTTCTACAGAAGTAAACTACAACCAAGTATAACAAGGTTATGACGTCATTTACAGGCGTCACTCAAGAAACTGGAACTGGACTGCGGATATACAACAAGCAAGCAGCTGATTCATTTTGATATCTAATTTTAACTTCTTCATTTCAGGTGGTATGTCATTCATTGCAATATGCATGTTTAATGCTGAACATTTCGGGTATTGACAACATGCTTGTTGCTATGTTTATGTGGGTATTGGCATCATACTCGTTTAGGCCATCTAGGTAAGGGCAACATACTTGCTTAAGGCTTTCTGGTATTGTTGGTAACATGCTGTTAGTCAAGCTTTTCAGGTATTGGCAACATGCTTGTTGCCTTGGCTCACTCAGGTAACTTCAAAAGCATCCAGATTGCGCTGTCAGTTGGTTTTGGGGGATATTGGCATATGGTTTTGTTTTGGGGGATTATTGCTGCTCTCCCTGCTCTTATCCATGCTAGGCTGCATGGATGCGCAGGGAGTTCTCGCCCAGAACTGAACCATACCGCCAATCCAAACTGACGGCAGTGGTCCTGACAGAAATCAAGCATAGCGTTAGTTCTGGCAGGTCACGTTAGTCAAGCTCGCATCAGCTGACCCTCAGCTGATCCACATCTACCTATAGGAATACGACACCTATCACCGTATACATATATAAGCTCCTTCAGTATTATTAGCAGCTATCGCGTTTCTCAGGAGCTAATTACCCTCCTCCATCCCCAGCTCCTCCTCTCGCCCAGTCAGGATTTGACATTCTGATTCCCCTTGAATCAGAATAATTATCGAATAATGCTGTACTTAAAATCTTGAATTAAATATATTTGCAAATTTTCATTTTGGTTCTGTTCTGTTTCCCCCTAGGGGGATTATTGCTGCTCTCCCTGCTCTTATCCATGCTAGGCTGCATGGATGCGCAGGGAGTTCTCGCCCAGAACTGAACCATACCGCCAATCCAAACTGTAGGCTAATTGTCAATCATATTTGACGGTAGTGGTCCTGACAGAACAAGGGTTCATGAACTGTATCTGTTTCAGTTTGGGTATGTCATTTCTGGGGATTTTTCAAAAGTGGGGTTGCAGCTTAACAGGTTAAATGATCGGATTCAAACTGAAAACAAATATTCTCTGTTTAAGTAATTTGTATAAAACCAACAAGATGTCTAGTTTCTCAAACGCTTCCTAATTATTTTTAAATTGACCACGCCCACTCGCACAAAAGATATTCACATGCAAATCTCCACATGGAACGCGAACGCGCTCATTACCTCAAAAACAAAACACTTCATCAGTCTCTGCTTTTCGTCGAGTTTGAAAGACGTGCCGTGAGCTTACATTGGATTTACCCCAGAAGAAGAAGAACGCGATTTGAAGACAAGAAAGATGTAAGGTAAGAAATTCTTACATATTAGTTTGTTATTGTTGCATAAATTTTACATTGCAGTTGAAATGTTGCTAGATATATGGTGAATATTATAATATTTAGACCCGTGTTTACTGTTACTGTGTTTGTGGATATCTGCTCAAACGTAGATATGTATATGGTAACCATAATGTTTTATATTTGAGCGTGTTTGAATGTATCATATTTTGGATCGCGATCGCGTTACGGCTTCATGTTTTTACCATTATCTCATTTCATATCATCATAACGAATGGAAACATTTGAAGTAACATGATAATCAATATATTTTTCTCTAGCTTAGTTGTTACTGAAATCTTTTGGAAGATTTATAGGCTGCTATAGGTTATTGTTATTATTTTATGCAGCACTGCACATAGCCTATACCTACAAGGCACAACAAACCTGGTGTTCATTATATTATATATTGTTGGAAACATTTGTGTGTGTGTGTGTGTGTGTGTATTCTGTGAATTTTAAAAAGCTATTTTAACCAGAAAAATCTAAAATGTATTCCCAAAATTGTGCAGGCCTTTCTCTTGATATCAGTATGTTCACTTTTTTTTTCTTTCAGGGCCCAGATGCCACTGAGTCCTGCTTACTTCAACTTTCACATGAGTCTCTGTACATGAACATGGTAAAGTGAAACTCAAACACCTTGGAAATGAAAGGTATGTACAATGTTTTTAGGAATGGCACAAAGGTCTCTTTCTTTGGATCATTGTTTTCAATGAGTGCTTTTTTGTCATTTGTTGTGTATCTTTGGATTATGTTGTGTTGTAAATAAATCCAAACAATCTAAAAGCCATTCTTTTTTAAATCTCCTCATTCTTTGTGCAAGGTTGCTCAGAATGATGGGCCCTGATAAGCTCCTAATAGGGCCATTAGGGAGTGTCTTTGTCTTTCTCAGGTGTGAAAAGCTTACATATTAATGAGGTGATCCACCCCTCCCGCATAAAGCTTTATCACACAAAACACGTCGTAAAATTTTTAAATCAATATATTGTCTTATCTGAATGAGCAGTCAGGGTGATTTTCACATAGTTTTAGAGCAAATATTCTAGGCTACGTCATACAATTTTCAAAAGTCTTGTGAAGAAATAATCAGTATGGGTTTCATGACCTTATTTCAGTGAGAATTTTTTTTTGTATTTTCACAAACCACGCATAAATGTCATTGTCTCAAAACTACAAACTTTTACACACATACTGCTGATATATTATTGTAGCAGAGTTTGTGCTGAATACAGTGTAATTAGACTTTAGCCATGAAAATGTCACAAGTAACAGAAATAACCACAAATGTCAGAGCATGTCAGAACACCTCCAGGGCCCAGAAAACAGCTCAGACCCCAGGGCCCGGTTTTTCAAAAGGTTTAATCCGGATAAAATTGATCCGGATTTAGTAATCCTTTTTTTTGCGATCCGTGATCACGTAATCCATCTTACTTTTGAGCCAGTTTTTCAAAGCAACATCGGATTGGATCAATCTGATCCGGATAGGAACTTTTCAGGATCACCAAATCTGGATAACCAGTGCTCAAACAGGATAGGAAATCACAATGTAGAACTATAGATATGTAAAGAGCAACAAGTAGAATAGCCAGTGTGGGGTCAATATAAGTTTATTTTTATTTGAAATGAAAACACACACATTTAAAAAAAAACTAAAAACAAGAAAAACCCCACCCCATCCTCTTCCAGCAGTCCGCTCATCTGAGACCTACAACACAAACACGTTGTACATTGAGGATATTTATAACAAGTTTCAAATATAGATGTATTGAATAAAAAAAAAAAAAGACTTAATGTCAAATACTCCACAATAATTTCAGACTTCCTCATCTGATGTGGACAGACCAGCTTGTCTGAGCGTAGACTTTAGGAGGCGGATCTCAAGTCTGGCCTTGGTTTGCTGCAGTTTGGTCAGAGTCAGTTGTTCCTCTGCCAGACAAAGCTGTGCTTCTGCCCTTTCAGTCTCTTTTTGCAGAAGTGCCTTGTAATCATCATCTTTGTTTGATGAAGGGCGCTTCAAGCCTTTCCTCTGAGATCCTGTGGCAACTACCACTGGCTCAACCAATGAGGATCCAGCTTCTTCCTCAGGAACAGAGCTGAGATTCAATATAAATACACTCTCTGGATCAGCCTCAGGAGGAACTGGCAGATTCTCCTCCTCCTCCTCAATCCAAGGCTCGCCATCCCCTACAACACCTTGAATACCATGGAGAGCTTGCGACTTCTCACCTCCAATGATGTCGAGGACCACATCTGTGTAATCTCCCCTCTTAAATGGCTTGTTGCCTGTTTGTGGGTTTTTGGCTTCAGCATGGTCCTTTGTTGCCCTGGCCTTAAGATTCTTCCACCGCAATTTGATTTGGTCTGTGGTCCTCCCCTGGCCAGACCCTATGGCATTCACATTCTGTGATTAAAATCCAAACATCATTTTTCTTTTTGTTGGTATCCTTAGCAGAATTAAAGGGGTGGTTGAGTGTGATTTCACTTTTCTAACTTTAGTTAGTGTGTAATGTTGCTGTTTGAGCATAAATAACCTCTGCAAAGTTACAACGCTAAAAGTTCAAAGCAAAGGAAGATATTTGCTTTTAAAGAAAAGGACTACAACAAACGGCTGGTTGGGACTACACAACATTCCTCTCGGGTTAGTGACATCACTAACCCTAGAATTTAGATAAACCCCGCCCCCGGGAACACGCAGTCCATGTTGAGAAGAGGAAAAGTTGTTGTATAAGAGTACATTTGTGAGTCAGCTCAAACTTTAGCATCCATCTTTTCACATGCAATACAAAGTCACTCTGTGTGCATCTCACAACAGTTCATATATGAGCAATTTATAGATTTATCATGACAGAATATCCTAATTGAAGATAGTTAACTCCACATCAGCAACATAAATTCATCCACTAACCATTCAGAGACGTCCTGTTGCATTCTACATGTTGTCACTTCTTCTTGAGTCTCTCCATCCTTATCTGACTCCGTTTAACATTAAAGGCAGAACAGTCATTTTAGTGTGTCTGCATGAGGTAATAGCAGCTGCTAACAGACACGAGCTCTTGAAACCCCGCCCTCTGCAGCAGCTCATTTGCATTTAAAGAGCCAGGCACAAAACGGTGCGTTTTTGCTCACCCTCAAAAAGTGACAACTTTAACTTGCTATATAAAAATATCTGTGGGGTATTTTGCGCTAAAACTTCACACACACACTCTGGGGACACCATAGATATATTTTACATCTTGTGAAAAAGGCATTATACCACCCCTTTAAAACTTCCCACTATTGTTCCATAATGGCACCGAACACCCTCTAGTAGTGCATTGGTTTCAGCAGCAGTGAAGTTACAGCTTCCTGAGTCCATGGTTCCGTTGCTTTACTATAGTGAACATTGTTCATCAATTATAGGCCTTGGGTCCAATTGCCTCAATTGAACACAAGCCAAAACTAATCAGTTGTAATAGGTGTGTTTGAAAAGACCAACTACACAGCCATATAAATCAGCCTTTCTCAGAGGATTCACAGAGAGACAGTGAAATGGCAGGTGTTGTCCACCGCCACCACCACTTTGCCAGGAGAGGATACCATCAAAGGGTGTATGTTGAATGTGCCAAGCCACTGGAGCAATACACCACTGAGGAGCTGTATGTCCGGTTTCGCTTTGGGAAGGCTGATATAGAGTATCTTGTGAACCTTCTCAGGCCAAAACTTCAACACAGAACCCAAAGGAGTCACGGTCTGTCTGTGGAAGACCAGATTTTCATTGCTCTCCGATTTTATGCATATGGGACTTTCTATCAAGTTGTTGGTGACTATATGGGAGTGGTGAAATCAGCTGTGTGTGATGTGGTGAGAGATGTGTCAATCGCACTGGCCAGCCTGGTCAATGAATTTGTTTCTTTTCCAAAGGACAACCAGATTGCCCAGGCCAAGCGCAGCTTTTTTCTTTTGGGGAATATGCCCAATACTATTGGAGCAATCGACTGCACACATGTGCATATACAAGCACCTCGTGAGAATGAATGGGAGTTTATAAACAGAAAGGGGAGGCACAGCATCAATGTCCAACTTGTGTGTGATGCTTGACCTCATCATCACCAACTGCGTTGTCAAGTGGCCTGGGTCTGTCCATGATGCACGCATCCTGAGGGAGAGCGCTCTATATATAGAGACCTCCAAACCAACCGACCGGATGGCATAATATTAGGAGACAGTGCCTACCCACTCCTACCATGGCTGATGACTCCTTTTCTAACAGCAAATACACCGGCGCAGGCACGCTTCAACACTGCTCATTGCAGAGCAAGATGTGCAATTGAGCGTTTAAATGGAGTTCTTAAGAGGCGCTTTGCATGCCTTAACTACCTGAGAGCGGAACCACAGAAAGCATGCAACATAACCCTTGCCTGTATTGTCCTGCACAACATTGCTACTAAGCGCAATGTCCCTCTCTGTGCTGACAATGATGCACCTGAGCCCCTTGGAGACCCTAACCAACCTCCTGCATTTTGCCAGAACGAGCAAACAGGACGTGCAACAAGGGACGCAATAGTTAGACACTATTTCTGATTTGGATTTGTTTTGGATTTCAAAAATCAGTGATTGCCATTCTTTGCATTTTTTTGGTTATTCTGTAATCATTGCATGCATCACTAATAAATATTCTAAAAACAAAAATATTTTCGATTGTGATGAATATATATATATCAATTAGTGACAGAATAAAATTTATTGTTTTTGGTCAATTTTGACAGCTGTTTGAGGGATTATTTTATGAGGCCAAACTCTTTCTACTTTGCTGTAGGCCTATACTCAAAGGCTGAATACGTTAAAGCCTACCTAATCACTGTAGCCTGACGGATGAACAAATAAAATTAAAACCTTATGAATAAATAGGATATCTTGTAAGATACTGCATGATCCAAATATAGTATTATTTGATAAATTTTTAAAGTTTTCATTACATTTTGGGCATGAAATCCACGCTGAATCCACCCTTCTGATGGGATCAGTTTAATCCAGATTTTTTGGATCAAAGTGATCCAAATCCTACAAAAAAGTTCTGAAAAACCCAAACTAAAGGTTTGATCCGGATCAAAACCAAGATTGGATTACGTGATCTAATCCGATTATGTAATCCGTTTTTTCTTTTGAAAAACCCATTTTCAAGATTTGATCCAATCCGTTATCCAAAATCCTAGTGGATTACTTTTGAAAAACCGGGCCCAGAGGGTTAACAAAACGTCTCTGTTTCCTCTATTAGGGAATGAGAGGTACATTAATAACCAGGACTTTCTCTTGCACTTTTGTCTCCAGCATCGCCCTGTCAGTCATCGAGCCTCACTTTCCTCATGTGACTCCTGTGGCTCAACTTACCTCAGTATCTCTAATTTACACTTCTTCAGCCCAGTGCAGAGCAGCTTCACTCCTGAATCCTGCAGATTATTATTGTTCATGTTCAGCTCTTTCAGATTGGCATCTGATCCAAGAACTGCAGCCAGAGCTGAACAGCTTTTGTCTGTTAAGTTACAATCATTTAACCTACAAGGGAAATAAATCACATCACAGAATTAGATGGAGCACATTCAATACATTTTTCAAAAAATAAATATTAAATATATTTTCCATTATAATTCTTTTACATAAACAGTTTTTACATAATCTAAGATTATAACCTTTCAGAATTTCAGAAAGATTTCATCTTTCATTTTGGCAATATAAATAACATCTGTACCAAATTACATTCTTTCCCCCAGTTTGGGTATATGAATAAAATATGTACTTTTTTCCCTCAAGTATGAGCATGAGTTAATATATAATTCTATAAGTCATAACAGTCTGGTGTATCATATGATATAAAACATGCAAACATTTTTACATGGTCTTATATTTTTTTCTTTACGTTTGATGAACTGTCTCCACAAAACAATAACATTTTCAGACTATTATTTAATATATCTCAGGCTTTACAGGGATAAGTTCATGTTCATGATGAGGAATCACTAGAGTAATGTAGAAATTTTTTCAGATGAGAGCAAAACATATATTAAAAGACTTACAGAGCTCTTCTGGAGGTTTTGATGACTGCCAATAATCTAATGAGACACTCGTCTGATTTCTTGAATTTCTGAAGCTCAAACTCCTCCAGCTCTTCCTCTGATGTCAACAACACAAAGGCTAAAGCAGACCACTGGGTAGGTGAAAGGTCACCAGATGAGAGACTTCCTTTGCTAAGGTGGGTCTGAATCTCTTTCACCAGAGTTTGGTCGTTCAGTTCATTCAGACAGTAGAACAGATTGATGGATCTCTCTGCAGGAAGATCATCTTCTAGTTTCTGCTTGATGTACTGAACTATTTCCTTGTTGCTCTGGTCATTGCCATCTTGCTGTGTCAACAGACCTCGTAAGAGTCGTCGATTGGACTGGAGTGACAGACCGAGGAGGAAGCGAAGGAAAAGGTCCAGGTGTCCATTGTCACTCTCGAGCGCCTTGTCCACTGCAGTCTTGAGAAAATCAATCATGGTTTCATTTCTGTTTTCCTGTTCTGTAGACTCATGATCAAACACACTTGTCCTGTTGATGTCTAGAAACAGATGTGCATAAAGGGCTGCAATAAACTCTTGAATGCTCAAGTGAACAAAGCAGTACATGGTACCAAGAACAATCCCGGTTTCCTCCTTAAAGATCTGGGTACACATGCCTGAGTACACTGATGCCTTATAGACGTCAATACCACAGGCTTCCAGGTCTGTGTCATAGAAGATCAGGTTGCTTCTTTCCAGCTGATGAAATGCCAGATTCCCCAGTGAAAGGATGGCGTCTTTATCCCAGGAAACATCTGGTGTGTATTCTCCATCATACTTTCGGCGGCTCTGCTGGATCTGAAAGCGGAGAAAGTGTGTGTACATTTGTGTCAGAGTCTTGGGAGAGTCTTCAGTGTTTGATTCCTGCAGTGTTTTAGAGATCTCATCAGCCTGAGTGTTTTTCACATCATTATTTCTTTTCTCCTCCAGAATGTTCTGGAGAACCGTGACTGAAATCCAGCAGAAGACTGGGATGTGGCACATGATAAAGAGACTCTTTGATTGTTTAATGTGATCTAGGATTGTGTTGGCCTGATTCTCATCCGTGAATCTTTTTTTGAAGTACTCTTGCTTTTGTGCGTCACTGAATCCTCGTATCTCTGTCAGCCGGTCAATACAGTCAGGAGGAATCTTACTGGCAGCTGCTGGTCTGGTGGTGATCCAGATGAGAGCAGAAGGAAGCAGATTTCCCTTCATGAGGTTCGTTAGGAGAACATCCAGAGAGGCTGGTGACGATACATCACACCACGTCTCATTACAATCAAACTTCAGAGGAAGGCGACATTCGTCCAGTCCATCAAGGATGAACAGCACTTTGAATTGATTCCTTCTTGTAAGGTTCAGTCCTTTTGTCTCTGGGAAAATTTGAGTAATAAGGTCCATCAAACTTAGTTTTTCTTTCTCCTTTAAGTTCATCTCTCTGAATGGAAGAGGAAATATGAAGCTGATATCTTGATTTTCTTTTCCTTCAGCCCAGTCCAGAACAAACTTTTGCACAGAGACTGATTTCCCGATGCCAGCGACTCCTTTTGTCAGTACAGTTCGGATCTTCTTGTCTTGTTCAGGAGCTTCAAACAAGTTTGTGCATTTAACCTGTATCTCTTGTGCTTCATGACGCCTGGAAGCAACTTCAATCTGTCTCACCTCATGTTCAGTATTGACCTGTTCACTGCCACCCTGAGTGATATAGAGATCTGTGTAGATGTTATTCAGAAGTGTGGAGTCACCTTGCTTCGCAATTCCTTCAAACACACATTGATACTTCTTCTTTAGGCCACATTTCAGCTGATGAATGAAGAACAGCTCATCTAAACACAGGAACAGAAAATAGATAGTTTTAGTCTTAATTTTCTCTCCTACATTTATAAGAGACAATCAGACAGATGATCATGAGTCTCTAACCTTCTAGAGCATCAGCAGCTTCATCTTGCTTCATCTCTCTCAGGTAATGTAGTGTGAGATCAAGAGCTGATTCTTTGATACTGGATCTGTTCTCAATAAAGTCCTTCACAAAGTGTTGTGTGTTCTCTTTTTGTAATATTTTCTTAAACTTCTCCAGTTCATTCTTCAGAAATGTGATTATTTTTCTCTCAAGATCCTACAAACAAAAGTAAGAGAAAAGACACAATTTAAATCAAATTATACATCTACATTTGGTCAACACAATTTATTCAATAACTATAATATCTATAACAAAATCAAGTTAAAAGACTAACATGTTAACCAGCTGTTATTTTTTAACAAATAGAAAAATAAAAAATATATAAGTGCTTCAAAAGGAAAAATAGTGATCTAGAGGAATTAAATAAAATGTCTTTGTTCAAAAACATATTTGTTGTTGTAAATTTTAAACATTTATAAACATGTGTTTTCCTACTTGGAAGATTCCTAGAAGATTGTCTTTGAAATTCTCGGGGTTCCTGTGAGTCTGAACGTCTGAGTCTAATGTCTCATATTGAAGCCTGTAATCAAATAAATAAAATAAATACTGATTTTCCGGGCAAAATTTCACAGAAAGAGAAAAAGCATTAGCTGTGAATACTCTGATAAATATTTATCAGATCAAAAATTTTATCAGAGTATTCAATGATAAATATCATAATAAATGATTCAATGATACAAAAAATTAGAAACTCATGGAATACCTTTTATTAGATGATGGTGTTTTCTCTCTGAAGTTTGGTGGTTCCCAATCTTTAGACTGATCACTCTTCAGAGACACAGAGCTGGACACATGTGAGCCTGATCTTACACTGATGACACAAAGAACAGAGAGAGAGAGAAAACACTTTACTACAGGAGATACTTTAGTCTGATTTGAAAAGATTAATGTTGCAAATAGTAATTAAATGCAGTATAGCTGTGCATTTGTTCATTTATTACTATGGTTTGATGGATAAATATATACATGTTTAGTTGCATGATCTATTTTCCATAGTGAATGTATGCCTCCTTGTGGCTGCCTGTGTAATTGTGTTACTGGAATGAGTTTCATAAGGTTCCCAGGAATTGAGTTTTATTGTGACTTATTGTTTTATTCAGTCAAGATCAATCACATAAACCACTGTGGACAAATAATACAACAATATAATGTAATGTTAACACAAAAAATACCTTTCATTAGATGATGGTGTTTTCTCAATGAAGTCTGGTGGATTTACATCTTTAGACCGGTCACTCTTCAGAGACACAGAGCTGGACACATGTGAGCCTGATCTTACACTGATGACACAAAGAACAGAGAGAGAGAGAAAACACTTTAGTAAAGGAGGATCAACTGTGTGTGAAACACATCTGTGTCTTTATCTAATCCTCCACAGAAATACACACACTCACACAATTTACTAGTTTATAGTTAATGATCGTTTTATTTCATTCATATATTGGTTTAACAATTTCTTTAATTGAGATTAAATATGTTAAAAAATACTTGACTCTAATTTATGAGAACAAGTCAAGGTTTTGTTTATTGACAGAAATAGAGAGCAGAAATGTCTGTGTGACACAGTTGTGTTAGCATACTTGAATTAAATTAAGTGTATAGTTGTTTCCTAATGTCTGCCAATAATTTTATGATCTAAAAACGAACTATTTGGATTAAAGCATTTGCAAATATAAAACAATGCTTAAAGTTGTGTTATTGACGGAAACACAAAGTCCAGCAGAGTTTAAACTGATGAAAACAGACGCAGTCTTACCTGTGTTTCTCTGAGAGACTCATCTGAGAGAGAGAGTTCTTTCCTCTTTCCTCTGACATACTGCAACTAAACTGACACTGAAAACTGATCAGCACTGCTTTCTGAAAACACTCAATCCTTCAGCATCACCTGGAAATGACACCATTTTAGACAGATGAAGAACTGTAACAATCCATCACACGGGAAACAGAGAGAAGATCCAAAAGCAGTAGAATTTATTAAGGGAAAACCGTTACTCAATCCAGTCCAGGCAGGGGTCAAAACCAAAGAAGCAATCCAAAACATAAAACAATCCAAAAACAGGCAACAAGGCAGAACACGGAAGTGGTGTGATAAAAGACAAGGACTCCGTGACAAACACTGAAACAGACAGGGTATATATACACACAAGTGCTGACAAGGTGACGAGAAACAGCTGAAAGACAATGAACAATCAGTGACAGACAGGATCATGGGAATTGTAGTGAAAATGCATAGACACCGAGAAAACTGAGGACCTCTAGTGTTTAACCCAGGGAACCACCAGACACTGTGACATAACCCCCCCTCTACAGAGCGGCTACCAGACGCTCCACGACAGAAAACAAAACTCGACAAAAGTCCAGGAGGGAGGTGGAACTGTGGGGGATTAGGGGGAGGGACGGAGGGCCAGGACCATGGGAAGGAATAGACACAGGAGATGACAGTTCATCGGGCGGCCTGGGCGGAGAAGACCCTTCAGGTGACCAGGGCGAAACAGATAGTCCATCGGGCGGTCTGGGCGGAGACGACCCTTCAGGTGGCCAGGGTGGAGCAGGTAGTCCATCGGGCGGCCAGGGCGGAGACTTCCCCTCGAGCGACCACGGCGAAGACGACCCCTCGGGCGGCCAGGGCTCAGGAACTGGAACAGACCCCACCGGCTCACGAACTGGAACAGACCCCACCGGCTCAGGAACTGGCACCACCGGCTCAGGAACTGGCACCACCGGCTCAGGAACTGGAACGGACACCACCGGCTCAGATACCACCAGCTCAGGAACAGATACCACCGGCTCAGACACCACCGGCTCAGGAACAGATACCACCGGCTCAGGAACAGACACCACCGGCTCAGGAACAGACACCACCGGCTCAAGTGTGTGCGCAGCCCACACACACCACATGGCTGTGGCCATAATGGCCAGTGTCGCGGTCACTGAGGGCTCAGGCGGCGCATACATGGCGTGAACAGTCTCTGGCTGGGCAGACGTGACGTGAACAGTCTCTGGCTGGGCAGACGTGACGTGAACAGTCTCTGGCTGGGCCATCTTGTCCGAAGACACAGGCTCGGCAGGCGTGACGTGAACAGGCTCGGCAGGCGTGACGTGAACAGGCTCGGCAGGCGTGACGTGAACAGGCTCAGCGCGGCCATCTTGTCCGAAGACACAGGCTCGGCAGACGTGACGTGAACAGGCTCTGCGGCAGCCATCTTGTCCGAAGACACCGGCTCGGCAGGCGTGACGTGAACAGGCTCGGCGGTGACCATCTTGTCCGAAGACACAGGCTCGGCAGGCGTGACATGAACAGGCTCGGTGGCGGCCTTCTTGTCCGAAGACACAGGCTCGGCAGACGTGCTGTGCTTCCTCCACGCATGCCGTACCGCCACTGCATAAAAGAGGAAGACTGCTCTCTTGGCCGTGGCAGGACTGATGGTGGACGGCTCCGAGACGATCTCAGGGACGACAGCGGGCTGCACGAGGACGATCTCCGGGTCCTTGGGGAGACTGGAGGTCTTCCTCCTCCGCCGTTTTTGATGGCGATGTGCAGGCTCTGGGCTGGATGGAAACTGCGGCGAACAGAACTCTGAGCTGGGCGGAATCAGCGGCGGATGGAGCTCAGGGCTGGACATCACCAGCCCAGGGTTGAAGAGGGGCCAAAGTGGAGAATGGTGTCGGGATTCCTCTCGACCACCTCCTCCACTGCGGCCTCCACGGGTCCCGCGAAAAATGACTTGGCGGGTTCCCTTAAAACAATCTCTCCTCTCCCGCTCGGTGGCTGGGAAAGAGAAGTTAGTGTACATACCGCTGGAACTTGTATTTGACGGAGTCCTTCTGTCACAATCCATCACACGGGAAACAGAGAGAAGATCCAAAAGCAGTAGAATTTATTAAGGGAAATCCGTTGATCAAATCCAGTCCAGGCAGGGGTCAAAACCAAAGAAGCAATCCAAAACATAAAACAATCCAAAAACAGGCAACAAGGCAGACCACGGAAGTGGTGTGATAAAAGACAAGGACTCCGTGACAAACACTGAAACAGACAGGGTATATATACACACAAGTGCTGACAAGGTGACGAGAAACAGCTGAAAGACAATGAACAATCAGTGACAGACAGGATCATGGGAATTGTAGTGAAAATGCATAGACACCGTGAAAACTGAGGACCTCTAGTGTTTAACCCAAGGAACCACCAGACACTGTGACAAGAACATCTTATTTAAGACAATAATGAAGAATGCTGAGTTATCAACAACAGCAACAGCAAAAACAATCTATAAAATAAAGTGAGTTACAGACAAATATATTGCCATGTAAAATAACCGAATGGTCTTAATCATTTCTGATTGTTTAATGAGTTTAACTGACTCTAAATATTAATTCATTGGGGAAAAGCAATTGTGTTTAAAACTTTGAGTGGGAAAAATGTGTTATCTTCTCTATTACAGTTTATCATTTTACAATCATATTTACCCAATCTTTATTAATTGTTGAATCGTTTGTCATTTAATCATTACTTCAAGTTCACAGTGATGGTTGATTTCATTACTTTCAAATGATCCTAAAATAACTGATTGAGTAAAAGTAACCTGAATTATAATAGACATACTGTATAACTACTAATCATAATTGCTACATATGAGCTGAAATATTCAGTTTAATAACAGCAGATTGTTGTTCATTGACATCAGGCTTCATCTGTCTGTCTACTGTAAATGTCTGCTTCAAAAATACTTTCGATTTCACATCACAAAAACAACAGCCTAAAACTGAAGAGGAAATGGGAGAAAACTTTCAGAAACATGTTTGTTTTAAATAAACCTTTCTCAATAAAACTTCATGTTTTAACTTCAAAAGATTGTAATTTCTGGCAGATTCTTCGTCTGTAATCATTTGTAATTATTAGGAACTTCATATTGTATATTAAGTGAGATTTAAATGTGAAGTTACAGAAGGCTGTTCTCGGAGTAGCAGAAGAACAGCCTTCTGTAACTTCATATTTAAATCTCACTTAATATACAATATGAAGTCCCTAATAATTACAAATGACTGTAATGGAGAGTGTAATAAACTTACTTGTAGTCTTGTCCACTAAGAAGAGAGTTTATCAGTATTTTAAACTCAGTAACGCTTGTTGTCAGTCCGCGCGCGTCGTTCTCAGAATCTCTTGCTGGTCTCGATGGATTGTGGATTAAACTCATAAATGGCCGCGAGTATTATTAGATTTGGTAGGCATTGTGCCAAATTGACATCTGTGGAAATGTTTTCTGGATCATAGATCAGATCAAATCCACTGAGCAACAGGTTTAGGTTTCAGCAGTTTTACTTTCGTTTTCCTCTTCTTCGTGTGTTTCACAGGAGGGTTTGGAACAGCTGAACAGTTGCACACCGACACCTACTGCACTGGAGCGGGATATTATACCACATATACCTCTAAATCCTGTTTAAAACCTCTTAAATAGACATTTCAACAGTGCATCTGTTATATTCCCTGTTTCTGGACTATTATCTAAGATGCTGGATAATGTAAATGACTGACATCCTGAGGTTTGTATTTATTATACATTCAATCCTTTTGTTTTGTATTAGGACACACATGATTCATGATTCAAAAATAGAGCTGGATATGGCCAAAAATATCATCATAATTTGTTTGTTCAAAATTAAACTCCACAGAGTAAGCTACCTTTTAATTTAGGGCCCACATTTTTATTTTTATTTTTTTCCCTAAAGTTTGTTTTTTATTATATTTTTCTGGATTGTATGTTTTATGATTTAATATAAATGTATCATCACATATGGTGTCTATATATGAGGGCTATCAACAGATGGCGCTAATCTGACTTCAAAAAATGGATTTAAAAGGCCTAGTCTATATATTAATCTGAAATACTGCATTAATAAAAAAAAAATTGTTGAAAAATTAGATTTTTTTTTATATTATTTTCAATTGCAAAAATTAACCATAATTAATTCATAAATATTAATAAGTACCATCAAATCCTCTCAAAATACAAAATAAAAAATATTACTGAACAAAAATAAATTGCATTGGTTTTACTGGGGTGGAGGAAGTTTAATTTGTAGGTGTCCAGTCACTTCATGAGAGGAGGCCTATATATAGTGTGTGTGTGTGTGTGTGTGTGTGTGTGTGTGTGTGTGTGTGTGTGTGTGTGTGTGTGTGTGTGTGTGTGTGTGCAGATGCTGAAATAACTGTTTGAGTTTGTGTAGGAGACTGTTGTCATGTTGATTTATACTGTGTGATAGGCTGTTAGATTAATCCATATAGACAATCAGCCATAGTTTCATTAAAAAACATATAATTCTTTTAAATTTCTCTTCAAATGTTTATTTAGATCCCCTTTGTGCAGCGGAGAGCCCAGAGAGCCCAGCCGAGGAGTGGACAAGGCTGGCGATAGTGACAACTGACAGCTGGAGACGGCTCATCCGGACAATCCAACTCAAATTAACAGTGTTTTAATGTTGTGTGGTCTTTCAGAGAAACAGGACAGCAGAGAAATAATAGAAATGAGTGGGAGAGAGATGGATGGGCTAGGCTTGCTCTGATAGTGACCTTCAGCTCATCTGTATTGTTGGGTGTGCAGTAACTCGTCTCCCTCACGACATTATCGCATAGATCTGTGCGGTTCAGGTGAGTTTACTGGCTAGTGCTGGCGGGAGAGAGAGACGGGGATGTGGGACATTCTGTTACATGTAGACGAGACGAGATGATGGACCATGAGGTGTTGCTTCCATTCCCTGTTTGGGATTCACTTCCCAAAAGGCAGGCACCACATAGTCTATCCTAGTGTGTCACTGACTGTGTTGCACTTGGCAAAAAACACTGTAAATTGACAATGCCAGAAGTTCAGATTAAAAAAAAATATATATATATTTTTTTCTTGTTTAAATTTCTATCTATAGAAAATGTCATTAGTTTACAAATGGCATATTGGTGCATAGTGCACTGTTTGAAGTAGGCCTAATTGCATGGGATGCAGCTATATATTTGAATAAATGTTTTAAAGTTTGTTTATTGTTTGTTTGAATCATTTCATCCGCCCCAATGACAGTCTTCCAGCCTGAGAAATACACTACTTGGTCCGTATTCTGCTTATTTACCAGGCTATATAGTGATGACTCAATCAAATGAAAAACATTTGAACAGTGGTGGAAAGAGTACTAAAAAACTGTACTTAAGCAGGGTTCGAAATGAGGGGGGTCTGGGGGGGTCCCGGACCCTCCATAAGTCATTAGGGACCCCCCATAACAATTTATTTATGGATTTTGGGGGGTCCCCGACAAATATATTTTAACATTAAAAATGATTGTGAAAATTATAGGTCTTTGGTGACGTTTTATATTTATAACAGTGATTAATTTATTTCCTAGCGCGAGGCAGCAATCAGGGCAGCTATAGCCGAGTGAGTTCCTATACAGCGTCACAGATTGTTGTTGTGGTGCTCCCGCAGACACGTACTGTAGCTGAACGCGGCAAAATGAGACCTCACAAAGAGTGAAATCCTGAATGAAAATCCTGTAAGTGCTTCGATTATGTTTATATCTCCATAATTGCTTATAGTAAAATATTAGGAGTTCGAGTTCCTATATCAAAAGTTGCATTAACTAGATAAGTTACCCAGTGTAATGATTACAAGAGTAGGCTACGTTTGTCAACGTTTCTTGCTAGCTGTAGCCTATGTGTATGAAGCCAAATGATCTGCCAGCTAACAGCAGACTATGGAAGCTTGTTTCCTCCACAAAGTGAAAAATAAAAAAGGTAATTGCGACTTTTTAATCTCACAATTCTGACTTGTTTTCTCACAATTGCGAGTTTACATCTCACAATTCTGATTTTTTATTTCAGAATTACGTGATATAAAGTCGCAATTGCAGGTTATAAAGTCAGAATTGCGTGATATAAAGTCACCGCAATTGTGTGTTAAGTCAAAATTGCGTGTTATAAAGTCGCAATTGCATGTTATAAAGTCAGAATTATGAGATATAAACTCGCAATTGCGAGAAATATACTTGAAATTCTGACTTTTTTTAGCGCAATTTTCCACCGGACAAAATTGCGATTGTTAACTCATGATTTCTGTTCTGTCTGTGCGCACCAATCTTGCACTTCTATCTACTCCTCAACCAGACCACCTAGAGACTTCGGGTTTTCGGCATTATGTTAATGAAGGTCTAATCTCGGGAACGCACACAAAAAAATCCAGGAAAAGATTTTGGATTTCCTGGAAATTCCAGAAAAAAATCAGTTTTTTGCAAATTTCTCGGCAACCATAATAGCTATCGAGTTGAAACAAATTGCAATCGATAGCTTATAAAATTTTAAATAATATGAGAAAAAAGATTTGATCAAAAATCTTTCCTTTATGCTTCAAAAATTAATTAAAACTTTATATGAAGGGATATTATGTAAAAAATAATGAGCTAATAAAAAAAATGATGTTCAACTAGTCAAGTGATTGTGCCTTTTTTATTATCCATTGCTGATTTGATTTCAGAAAGTTCATTTGAATTTCAAGAGAAAGTTATATTCTCGAGCAACTTATTTTCTCTTTCATTTACTATCTCTTAGTGTTGTGATCCCATGACGTGAGAAAATTACGCTAAAACACTCACTGAGTTTTTATTACTTGTTTTCTCAGAATTGCATGGTTATATCTCGCAATTCTGACTTTAAAATACGCAATTGGGAGATATAAAGTCAGAATTGCATGATATAAAGTCGCAATTGCATGTTATAAAGTCCCCCTTATAGAATTGGACTTTATATATCACAATTTTTAGTTTATATCTCACAATTCTGAGAAAAGATGTCAGAATTGCGAGATGTAAACTCGCAATTGTGAGATGAAAAAGTCGCAATTATCTTTTTAAATGTTTTATTCTGTGGCGGAAACAAGCTTCCATATAGCAGACCTAGCAGCTAGACTAGTTATTCAAAGCTAGCATAATAACCTACTTGTCCAGTCAGTGATTATGAAAGATAACCAGGACTTAATTCAAGTCTGTGAGTTGATTAAAGTGAATGTGATTTGAGCATGAATGAGTATATACATGAGAGCTTGGTAAGCTATCTTGGAAGCTAATATTATTTTTCTTAATTTAGAATCCTGCATCATGGAGAGAAAAAGAGGAAAAAGAACTTGTAACTTTGTTGCTCCAGAGTTAGAGGTTTACCTGTTAGGTTATAGCCACTTCTCCAGATACCACTACAATACTGGGCCTAGCCCAAACCATGAAAAACATCCCAAGACCATTATCCCACCTTCAACATTGGTCCATATAATTTTGCCTACAGTATAGTGTAGCAAGGTAGTCTTCAGAATTTTAAAATTTTAGGGGACCCCCCAAGAGTCCTAAGTCATTTCGAACCCTGAGTAAAAGTATTGCTACTTAAGTAATAATTTACTTGAGTACAAGTAGAAGTACTGAAAAATAAAATGACTCAAGTAAGAGTAAATAAGTAGTTTGCTTAAATACTACTAAAGTAACTATGTTACAAAGTACTTTATTATTATTTTTCTATTTTTACCCAAAATGGGGAGATGACAGCGATATGGAGCGCTAAACACTCTCATGTCATCTGTCTCATTCATACTGGAAGCCCAGTACATACTTATTCATACCTCGCGCAGAAAGTCCACAAGTGAGATTCATAGAAGAGATTCACTTATGACGTTTCAGGAAATGGCAATATGGATATAATAACATGCAGATAGAGACATTTGACTGCTGAAACATGAAGACAAACACATGATAGCGATAATATATCTGTGTTCAATAAGCTATCTCAGGTATTTTCATAAGAATGATGTCTTTAAAGGGATAGTTCACCCAAAAAGAAAAATTAGCCCCTGATTTATTCACCCTCAAGTCATCCTAGGTGTATATGACATTCTTCTTTCAGACGAACACAATCAGAGTTATATTAAAAAATGTCCTCTTCCAAGCTTTATAATTTGAAGAAAATTTGAAGCCCAAAAAAGTGCATCCTTCCATGATAAAAGTGCTCCACCTTTACTCCGGGGGTTAATAAAGGCCTTCTGAAGTAAAGCCATGCGTTTGTGTAAGGAAAATACCCATATTTATAACTTTATAAACTATAAATTTATAATAGCTTCCTATAGAATAGATTCTGCTTCCTGCTCAGCTACTGTTCGGACGCTCTTGCTTACTGCTCCGCGCTTTGCTCTATCGCTTTTACATTTTATATCCTATATTTTTATATTTTATTTCCTTTTATCACCTAATTTTAACTTCAGCAAATCAGCACAGTGCTCAGACGACAAAGTTTGGATTACTACAAAAACGCAGAATTCTTTTACCAGACCAGCTTACATTCCGGGGAAAGGAAAACACAACTGCCTACAAGGATAAGAGAGAAAATGTCTCTTCTGGTTCAAGAATCTACTTGCTGCACTAACTGCCACAGACTTTTACGAAGGATTGCAGTTCTTGAAACAAAGTTACTTACAGGACCACCAAACCAGACAGAGCACACAACAGAGCTTCGTCATGGACACCCTCAGCATATAGCCGGTGAGTCCCATGAAACTAGTGCTCCTTGACAGGTAGAGAAACAAGCCGATCGACTTACTAATCGATGGCACAAACAGGGAGCGAAACCCAAAAGCACTCGAGACATGAGATTGTCACGAGCCTCACATATTACCGCAGTAGCATCCTCTACCCCATATACAGCTCTGACAAGGATTGCAAACATTGGTCTCCTACCACTGCCTATACATCTTGAGAACAGATTTGAAGTACTAATGAATGTAAATGTGGAATCCCCAAATGTGATGAATGTGACCGAACACAGACTGAATGGGCCAGTAGCTAACACTGACGCTAACTGGCGATCAAGGTCGTGCAGACAGCGGCACTCAGCTCAGAGCTTAGCTGAGCCCAGGACTCTGATAGTGGGGGACTCCATAATCAGAAACATTAGCAGCAGGGATACAACTACGTGCTGCCTTCCACAAGCAACAACTTCTGATGTAAACAGGGAACTTCAGAACATTCTGATGAAACATAAGACTGCAAATCGACTCATCATCCATGTGCGGAAGAATGATATTCATAAAGAGCAGTCAGAACTCCTTAAGAAGGATTTCAATGAACTTTTTGAAACACTTAAAAGACTGAAAGTTCAAACATCAGTGGACCTCTCCCAGCAAGAGGAACAAACAGGTTTTCACGGTTGATTGGACTTAATACATGGCTGCAAAAAACCTGCAATATAAAAGGAGTAAACTTCATTGACAATTTCAATCTTTTCTGGAGTCAACGACAACTGTTTCATCGAGATGGCGTCACCCAAACAAACTTGGTTCAAGAGTGTTAAAGGACAATATCTACTTCTCCCTCAATCATCCTTCTGCAGTGTGTGTCAATCTGAACGACACACACACACCTGGAAACAGTATAATTGACCACAGGACTTCACTTCAGCAACAAAATGGACATACGGTTGACATATCACGCAAGGACAATGATAACACCACTCCGCCACAATAACCTCTGCCCACGGACACAATCTCAGCTGAGCCCTGCCCACAGAGCTCACCACAGACACACATATTAGAACTGCACCAAGATTCAGCACCCAAGGACGACTTCCTGGAAAACAGCCAGGGAAGCCAGGACAGCTTATCACAGCCTCTGATAACACCAGAGCAACAGCCCCTTTCACCAGACACTTTTTCCCTCTCTCCAGCATCGCCACTTCTGTGCTTCTCACAGAAAATGGAAGAACTGGTGCATGCTGGAACCAAACTATCCCACTCTTTTGCTGCAAGCCCCCAGATACCAACCAAAAAACGACAGGCACCGCTACCACCAAAGCCTGCGGGCCCAGCTTGCCCTCCCCCTCCTCCTGTGAGAGCTCTTCGGCCTCTGCCACAACGCCAGGGCCCACACCCTCCTCCATCAGCTCGAGGTGAACCAAAAACAACTGATACCAGCTCTCAGTGATGTGTTTTGGGTCCCCGCTCTGATAACAGTAACTTTCTCAAATGTTTACAGAACAAGCGGGAACCCAGTATGCCTGTATCTTTCTCTATTGCTGTTCTATTACATGATAGAAAGTCTAAGGCCTTCAATAGCCGTACAGCAAACCCAACTAATCTGGTGCCTATTACACGTCAAACTAAGATTGCTGTAACAAAAAGTAAGACTGTCAAGTTAGCACTGTTAAACATTCGTTCACTTAAAAATAAATCACTTCTAGTCAACGACTTAATAACCACAAACAACCTGGACTTTATGTTTCTAAATGAAACCTGGCTAGAAGACAGCTGCAGTGCAACAATCCTCAATGAAACATCCTCTCCTAACATTACTTTTATGAGTGTCTGCAGAGCTGTTAAGAGAGGTGGGGGTCTAGCTGCTCTTTTTAAAGATATTTATCAATGTAAGCAAACATCATTTGGGAATTACCCGTCTTTCGAATATCTGGGTACTGTGTTAAAAGGTGCTCCATGCATTTTACTTATCATTATTTACAGGCCTCCAAAATACTCTCCAGCCTTTGCTGAGGACTTTACAGAACTGTTATCAACAATTACCTCAGAGTTTGACTGTTTTGCCATTGCTGGAGATTTTAACATCCACATAGATAGTGCAGAAAACAATATGGCAAAAGAAATCAAAACTGTTTTAAAAACTTTTGATCTGACTCAGCATGTACATGGACCCACACACAATCGCGGACACACTCTAGATTTACTTATCAGTAAGGGTCTAAACATTTCATCGATTGTTATTAAGGATGTAGCACTGTCTGATCATTTCTGTATTTTCTTTGATATATTGATCTCTCCTGCCACTGAAGCTAGATCTGTGTGTGTCAAGAAGAGATGCTTAAATGAGAACACTAGTGTACTATTTATGAAGGCTATATCCTTAACACCAAGCATATCTGCAGACTCTGTTGATTTTCTCCTTGATTCTTTTAACTCAAAAGTTAAAGGTGTAATTGATGATATTGCTCCTGTGAAAGTCAGGAAGAAGAGTGGCAGACAAAAAGCACCTTGGAGAAACTCAACAGCAGTGCAAAATATGAAAACACAATGCAGAAAAGCAGAGCGCATGTGGCGGAAGACAAAACTTGTAGTCCATTATAACATCTACAAAGACAGCCTTCATGCTTTCAATATGGAGCTAGGCAAAGCTAGACAGACTTTCTTCTCAAATATTATAAACAGCAATTTAAACAACACACGCACTCTTTTTGCTACTGTAGAGAGACTGACAAACCCCCCAAGCCAGATTCCCAGTTGTAAAGGACCATTAAATCTCCCTATCTCCGAAGTGGGCCGTCTCCTTTATCTCCAGCCATAGAGGGCAGTGTGGTCATGGAATGCCTTACTAAAAGGGACTCTTACTAAACCTGAGCCAAATGTTAAACCTGAGCTAAAAAACAAAACAAAACAAATCTTTATTTGTTTGTTTTGGTTTATTAATGTTTTTCGCTGAATGCTTATTGTGACATTGTATTTTTATTGTTGTCTTACAAGAGCGTCAGTTACTTACCTGACATGCTCTTATTTTGAAGTCCGTGAAAGGAAGTTCAGCGGGCGCGCGCGCTGTGTGTATGTTGGCGCACTTTCTATGTGACGCGTCATTCTGATTAAAGCTACCAGGGAAGTGAGATGAGAGTTCTCCGATCACCGAAAAGATAGCTTCAAAAAGGGTTTCTTTCTACTTCGTTCTTAGCTCCTGGCTGATGAAGGGCACAAGGTATTGTTTTAATTTTATGTTGTTTGCTAAATTTTGAGAGACTAAAGTGTTTGTTTCGTTTTCGTTGAAGATGTCAGTGGGTCATTAGCATGTGTAAATCAGTGATATGATATGTAGAGTGTGTGTGTTTGATTGTTACTGTCACAAGCAGATCACAGTGTAATATTGCTTCGTTTCTCTTGATTTGAACGTCTGATAGATTGTTTACATGAAATTAGGCCTTTATTTGGTCATTTCATATATTTTAGGTTTTTCTCTCTGAATTGAGATCGTCAGCTGTACATAAATAATTTATAGTTAATTCAGTTGTCATTTAGTCCATATAGCACTTTAAAAGGAGATTGTTGTAATTAAAACAATTTATAATTCATATTCAGTTTTATTACAGTACATTAAGGCAAGGTTATTACATTAGCCCCTGCTCACTAAAAACTTGAGTTTTCACACTATTTAGGCTACCAAAGCCTATTAGATTGTAAATGTGTATTCTCATGTGTTTATGGACATGTATCATTTGCAGTGAGATGTCTAATGTCTGTTTGTTTGTTTACTTTCATTTAGCTCTTACGGTGTTTTGGAAGGTGTTTTTTTTGGGAATAAAATTCTTCTTTAACATCAGTTCTTGAGAGTGAATCGCGTCTGTTCAGTCGGGAATGCTACACCAGTGAAATGCTCTCAGACAGCAAGTGCAGTGAGTTTGCTTCTTTCTTCTCTGAGAAAATCAATAATATCAGAAAGGTGATCAGCACATCCTTGAGTTGCACTGAGGTCAGACAGATCAAACCACCTGAGAAAGTAGTTACTATGTCTGATTTCAAAGAAATTGATGGCAAAATTTTGGAAGAAACCGTACAGCACCTTAAAACATCAACCTGCGCTCTTGACACACTTCCCACATCTTTCTTCAAAAGTGTGTTAAACAGTCTAGAAGCAGATCTTCTAGAAGTGGTAAATTCCTCACTTCTCTCTGGGAGTTTTCCAAACTCCCTGAAAACTGCAGTTGTCAAGCCCCTCCTGAAAAAGAGCAATCTGGATAAGACCATATTAAGCAACTATAGACCGATCTCAAATCTTCCTTTCATAGGCAAGATCATTGAAAAAGTTGTCTTCAATCAGCTGAACAAATTCTTATGCTCGAATGGATACTTTGACAATTTTCAATCTGGTTTCCGACCGCACCACAGCACAGAGACAGTGCTCATAAAGATAATAAACGACATTCGCTTAAATACTGATTCAGGCAAATTATTAGTGCTGGTACTACTCGACCTCAGTGCTGCATTTGACACTGTCGATCACAACATACTTCTTGACAGGCTGGAAAACTGGGTGGGGCTTTCTGGGATAGTCCTAAAATGGTTCAGGTCATACTTAGATGGGAGAGGTTATTATGTGAGTATAGGAGACCATAAGTCCGAGTGGACATCTATGACATGCGGAGTCCCTCAAGGCTCAATTCTTGCGCCAATCCTGTTCAACCTGTATATGCTCCCAATGAGCCAAATAATGAGAAAGAACCAAATTGCTTACCACAGCTATGCAGACGACACACAGATCTACTTAGCCCTATCACCTAACGATTACAGCCCCATTGACTCCTTGTGGCAATGCATCGATGAAGTCAACAGTTGGATGTGTCAAAACTTTCTTCAGTTAAACAAAGACAAAACTGAAGTCATTGCATTTGGAAACAAAGATGAAGTTCTCAAGGTGAACGCATACCTTCACTCTAGGGGTCAAACAACTAAACATCAAGTCAGGAATCTTGGTGTGACACTAGAGTCAGACCTTAGTTTCAGTAGTCATGTTAAAGCAATAACTAAATCAGCATACTATCATCTGAAAAATATTGCAAGAATTAGATGCTTTGTTTCCAGACAAGACTTAGAGAAACTTGTGCATGCTTTCATCACTAGCAGGGTGGATTATTGTAATGTACTCCTCACTGGCCTTCCCAAAAAGACCGTAAGACTTTGCAGCTCATACAGAACGCTGCCGCCAGGATTCTGAGCAGAACCAGAAAATATGAACATATCACACCAGTCCTCAGGTCTTTACACTGGCTCCCAGTTAGATTTAGGATTGATTTTAAAGTATTATTACTGGTATATAAATCATTCAATGGCCTAGGACCTCAATACATTGCAGATATGCTCACCGAATATAAGCCCAACAGATCACTCAGATCATTAGGATCATATCAGCTAGAAATACCAAGGGTTCACTCTAAGCATGGCGAATCTGCTTTTAGCTATTATGCCAGCCGCAGCTGGAACCAGTATTTTGTACTGTACTGTTTTTTTTTTTTTTTATTTCTTCTATGTAAAGCACTTTGAATTGCCATTGTGTATGAAATGTGCTATATAAATAAACTTGCCTTGCCTTGCCTTGCTTTGCCTTGCCTATAATCACTAGCTTCCGCCAGACGACCATACGCATCGAGTTACGGTGGAAGACTAATCCCTGACCCGACGCATAATGTGTATATTGAACTTGAACTTGAACTTGAATTTGAGTAGTATGCGTATGGTCATCTGGCGGAAGCTAGTTATTTTAGATTATAAAGTTATAAATAGTATTTGACTAAATCATGGGCTAATTTTCATTTTTGGATGAACTAACCCATTAATGCAATGCTAATTAACATAGCCTGTATTGTAGAGTTTAATAAAATAATATATTCTCACACATGAAACCACAGAAGTAATTTCAAGTAATTTTGATTTCGAAGCAAAACATGATAAACTCATAAATTGTAGTGTTTGACGGTATGCTAAGCAAACATACTAGCTTTCCCTGTTGTCAAGAGAAAATGTTTTATTACTAATTAGTAAGTAAGTGAAAAGTAAGTCCAAGATAATTTGAATGTTGTCATTTGAATCATTTCATAATTGAAAGCAAAGAAGGTTAAGTGAAAGGTCCGATAAAAAAAAAGAGAGATGAAGTATGAATAAAAAAGTGGTAGTAAAAATAAATAAATAAGTGGGGTAGGGTTAACATGTTAAATTAAATGCTCTTTTTTTCGTTCTACCAAAAATGTGCTGGAGCCTACTATCGCTACAGTAACAAACTACACTTTTACATGCATGTGATTGACAGATAAATCATGCGATCTTATTTCACTGTTGTTGATGGTTTTTCAGCTTTGGACAAAGTTTGCTTCGTACATTTAGTTTAACTGTAGTGTTAAAGAGGGCGAGCTTTACCTTTCAATTGAACTGTGTTAATGTTTTCAAGACACTTACATGTTCTTGCTCCGTCCATGCAATAACGGTGTCCATGTTATGAGCCGAGTTTTTCATTTACTTCAACTGCTCAGTGCTCTGGTAATATCAATGGGATGACCCATTTCAGGAGTTGCCATAATTACATTTTAAAATCAGAATATGAGCATAGCTCACTTACATTCACTAAAATATTGAAACGTTAGCGATACAGATTCTAAACATGAGCGCCAGTGATTGAATGTCAAAGCGCGGTTTGAACGCCCCGCCCCCCAGCTGAACTGGAAGTTTTGATTGGTTTTGCACCCGAGTCAGACCTGTCTGTTATTGGCGGAAGCGCTTCAGACCTGTCTGTTATTGGCTGAAGCTCAGGGCTGAGGGCTCATCAATTTTAAGGCCAGAGAAGTAGTATGTTGAGGGTTATTTGTAGGGATGGACTACACAATGGTTTTTACACAAAATGGTGTGACAGTCGCGAAGCACTGGGGTGGAGACCAGCATGTTTATAGAGGGTTTTCACTACACGTCATCAATCCGGAAGTCGGACATTTTGGAGGGAACTGAACGGAAACAATGCCACTGAACTGAACGGACTCGCAAATTTGGCTGATTATTGCTGCTGAAAAATGGTTGTTTTGGTCTGTAGTAATCGGTCGCACCGGGAAAAAACAGTGCAAAAAACTGATGAAAGATGGCGTTTGTGGTTGAGAGAGGCACAGCATCAGCCACATGTGTAAATGAAGTGTTGACTATGGCTAAAATGTTGACGTAAAGTAGTTCACTATGGCTACATTCACACTGTCAGTCCAAATCCGATTATCTTTGTATCCGATTGGAATATGATCTGAAATGATGTCCACACTGTGTCTCGCAACTGTTCAGATCCGATTTGTGTGTCCACGCAGCTCTTTGACAATACGGCAATGATGTTGCGTTGATGGAGGGGTTTGCATTTGCAATAGAAATATTGTCTTATTTAAATTGTACAACATGGAGATGTGTATCCGCCGCGCTGGACTACTGCGTCTGGAGCTGCAGAACTGGAGGAGGCTGGTATGACCAACTCTTTTTCCGCGCCGGTTTCAAAATACATTTAAAAAATAATAATTTTCTGCTCGTCTGGCACTTTGCAACAACACAGCCTTGTTTCGGCAGCGACTTTCAGCATGTTCCCTATAACAACATCTGATGTTTACATTTTACGTGGCGTGAGAAAGTCACATAAACCACGCGAAGTCTGATCAGAGCGTTCAGACTGAAGTGGATTTCCTGATATGTGATTTGAATAGGATTTCAAACCACATACGGATGTAGCTTGAAACAGATTTCATGTGCTTTTTTTGGATTGACAATCTGAACATAGTCAATGTCGGGATAAGAAATAGAAGGAAGAATTGCAGTAAGGACTAGAGAAGCTAGCTCGTTCGGATCTTTACCACATATTAACTTTAGTTTGTCAATTTCGCGCTCTTTCCTGCTTACTAAGTCCTTCTCTATATGATTTCACAGCTTCTGTGTGATTTTTCCGTGGTTTAGACATTATAAATAAGTGTAACAATGTGTTCAGTAGTACATAAACAGTGAAATCCATGCCGTTGTTTACATCCGAGTACCTCCAATATGGCCGCGCATCCGGGTAACTGACCGAATCGTGACTTAGGTGCAAACCCTCTATGGGGCTTCCATAGACATAATGATCGTGTCCAAAAAGCAAATAGTTTCAGTTGTCATAAACAGAACAGCCCCAGATCCTCCAGGGATAAACTCAAGTGTGAACTGAAGCTTCAGACGCTCACAGAGACGCAGGAGTTACAGACCAGACGAGCCTCGGGACACAGTGACACAGCATGTGTAAAGTTAGTCTGCGGTCCAGAGCATATACTTCCAGAGTTTCCCAAAGTTTTCTTAAAATCGTATCTTCTATTTATCTTCCTAGAAGACTTCTGTATAGTAGAAATGATTTTGCTTAAATTTAACCTGAGGTATTATTTTCACTTAACAGCATCTGTACTTAGTCGTTTTAGATCTTATTTATACAAAAATATTCAAGCAGTGTTTTGTCCATGCAGCATGAATAGCCTACTGTATGTGTTTTAAAATACAACTAAACCATGATAACAGATGATTTTTCTTTTGACAGATCATTTCCCTCGTGGTGTTTAACATCCAGGAGCTGAAGAAGAAGTTCTTTATGCAAAAAAAAAAAAAAAAAGAATTAATTAAACAAACAACAACGATACAAATAGTTTAAGTTGACATAAACAATACACTCCCAGATCCTCCCGTAAGTTGTAATATGCATTGTACAATATGTAAATAGATTGTGTCAGATTTGTTAGAGGGACTGTACCTCATTATTGAAATGCAATCACACTGAGGACTAACGTCACCTGTCCCTTGTAAAGGCTATGGATAAAATGCATTAATAAGCTTTATGCAACAATCACGAGTGCTCAATTTACTACAAAAGTGTGTACGGCGTATAAGAAAAGAGACATTTAGCTGTAATGAATACATAATACAGAAACACTCTCTTCCGATCTATTGTAAAAGTTTGTAATCTTTGATTGTAAATGATTTTTCCCCCACTAGCGGATGACACCGCTTACATCGTGTTTCTCTGTACAGTGTTTAGACGAAGACTTCTCCTTGAGCACGGTCAAACAGGCGTAGGAATTAATGAACAAATGCAGCATTAGAAAATTACACGACACTTCTACAGTAGTGTTTAAACTGTGATATTCTCTCAGGTCATCCTTCTGGTCTGTCGAAGCGGTCACAAGACACATAACAGCCCAACATGAAGAGTGAGGCTTGATGTTTTTCTGTTACATATACGACTGTTACACTTAAAACTAACCTATCAATTAATCTACGCATTACGAGTCAAGGTGTCACAGACAGACAATCTGTCATGCTTGTCTTCACAATTTGTGTTTCTTTAAGAAAAACAGTCTTTGTCCCTCATCAGCAGAATACCAAAATTGTTTAACAAATCTTAATTTTTCACGATTATAAATATTGATTAGCATCAGCTCACAGCTCAGTTGTTACCAAATGCTAGTGAATCTACAGAATGTCACTGTCACATTAGTTTGCTATTACCAGTGATAGTGGCTCTGGTATCGTCACATGACTGTGAGTACACATATAAACCACACAGTTTTGACTATGAAGCCAGGCCAAAAACAAAAACAATTAGTTGTAGCAGTATGGAGATTGAGTTATGTTTCTTTGATTTTGTTCTCATTTTTCTAAAACAGACTGTTTTGAAACTGTTTACCACGGTTTCATTCTTAACATCAGCATCTCATTGTGATGCCGGGTGTGATTGTAATGTTTTGTGTGGTGTTTTCTTTACACTTTCCCCTGGATATCTGTTTCCTATGTAATGTTAGTGAGCTCTAGGGGCCCTATTTTAACGATCTGAACCTAATGTATCAAGCACGAAACGCAAGTAACTTTGTGGGCGGATCTCGGGCGCTGTTGCTATTATACCGGCGGGATAAATGACTCCTGCGCCCGACGCAAATCTAAAATGTGTTGGTCTGAAGTAGCTTCATTACTCATAGGTGTGGTTTGGGCATAACATGAAATAAACCAATCAGAGCATCATCTCACATTCCCTTTAAGAGCAGGCGCGCTTGTTCCATGGCGGATTGCTATTATAACGGCAGATTTGCCAGGAGCGGTTCACAGCCGAGGAGACCGACGTTCTCGTCAGGGCCGTAAAACACAGAGAAGTGACATTGGGGATGGAGAAACACCCAAATTAGCTTCGGTTAAACAGGCATATGATAATTTGGGTAAATGTGTAAGCTCAAAGTGTGTGCGCGTTGTGCACACGCTACATTGATTATGGCCAAGCATGCGCCCTTAAAATAGCATCTGAATAACATGCGCAATGCGGAATAGTTTTCTGAAACTGCAAAATAGCACCAGGGAACGTTTGCGCCGGAACACGCCTCCTCTTTTCGCTGATCCGCCCCCGGGAGCGCAAGTTCATTCCCTAATTTACCGCCGTGCGTCTGTGGAGGGAAAAGTCCGCTGTGTGTCGGGTGCAAAATAGGAATGATACATGCGTCGCTGTATAAAGTCAATTGCGCTGGGTGCAAGATAGGGCCCAATAAGTACATTTTACTTTTCTTTTTTTTTTTGATGATAGCACATCAATCTTCAGGACAAAAATGATCTTTTTAAGATTCTAGCAACAAGCAGTTTAGACCATAGACTGTAAAAAAAGATGGACGACGCCCCTTCGCTCTCTTCCATTGGTGAGAACTGAAGCCGCCAGTGTCCCGATATGGCGCTGACATCTTGGAATTTGAGTCTGCGCAGTAGCGATCTCGGGACCAGACCTGCGCAGTAGCGATCTCGGGACCAGACCTGCGCAGTAGCGATCTCGGGACCAGACCCGCGCAGTAGCGATCTCGGGACCAGACCCGCGCAGTAGCGATCTCGGGACCAGACCCGCGCAGTAGCGATCTCGGGACCAGACCTGCGCAGTAGCGATCTCGGGACCGGGACCAGACCCGCGCAGTAGCGATCTCGGGACCAGACCCGCGCAGTAGCGATCTCGGGACCAGACCCGCGCAGTAGCGATCTCGGGACCAGACCCGCGCAGTAGCGATCTCGGCACCAGACCCGCGCAGTAGCGATCTCGGGACCAGACCTGCGCAGTAGCGATCTCGGGACCAGACCCGCGCAGTAGCGATCTCGGGACCAGACCCGCGCAGTAGCGATCTCGGCACCAGACCCGCGCAGTAGCGATCTCGGGACCAGACCCGCGCAGTAGCGATCTCGGGACCAGACCTGCGCAGTAGCGATCTCGGGACCAGACCCGCGCAGTAGCGATCTCGGGACCAGACCTGCGCAGTAGTGAGCAGGAAGTAAAGCCGCGAAATCAACGCTCCGCCCTCACTCTCGCAGAGAGAGTGCATTCTGCACACTTTTGAAAAAACTGATTGCAGTACGACAAGAGGCTTGTTAAAATAAAGTAAATACAATCTCCTCAGTCCTCCGAAGATCCCGAAAAAAATGTCCGTTGGTGCTTCAGCGGTGCTTCACAGCTGTCAATCATGACGTTACACCACCGCATCACGTAACTAACTAAAAACCAACTTATTTTTGAAACAGACACTTGAACTTACATCAGCGTGATAAAAACGACAGCAAATGACAGAAACCACCTTTGGAAAAAAGATATTTGAAGTGTAATTTAATTGTTTAGTTGGTCTCACGTCCCGTTGAATAACACGGGGAGGCGGGGCTTATGACCTATACTAGGACCAGTCACCGGGGTCCTAGGTGCCTGGGTTCTCCCATGGTTTTTTTTCTCCATTGGGTCACCTGATGGAGTTTTAGGACACCATTAGGTCACTTGATGGAGTTTTTCGGTTCCTTGCCACTGTTGCCTTTGGCTTGCTCAGTTGTGGATATTTTGGGGATATTTAATTAGATTTTATCAATCAATAAATTCCACTAGAAACAAACCTTGTTGTATTATTTTAATTTAATACTGTGAAGCTGCTTTGATACAATCTGTATTGTGAAAAGCGCTATACAAATATACTTGACTTGACCGGGGGGGATTGAGACGTTTTGGCTTCACTTTTCAGGGCTTGTGCGGCACGCTTGGTTGTAATGTGACAAAATCAATCAAAAACCACAGCCAATCAGAACAGCGTGTGGGCGGGTTCTCTTGGCAAGTGCACAGCACTCACAATGAAATGGATAAGTACGTTATCAGATTCATAAATATTGCACCATTTAAACATCATTTAAAGTACAAGTGATTGAAACTATCTTTGTCATAGAATTCATACTTTGCAGTCACGTGACTACCATGGATACCTGGCGGGCAACAAACGGGTATTTTCAACGTAGAGTCTTGTAGTTCCAGGTCTTTCTAGTAGCTGTCAAGTCTGTTAGCGAGCTAGCTGCATAACTATGGACTAGGATTAACTCCAAGGTAGCTCAATTGTGTAAAGCAGACAAGGTTTTTTAAGATAATCGAGCAGTAATAATTCCTCCGTAAATAATCTAGCTCTACTGTTGGGTCATCTCTGGTTCTCATTGAAAACCATAGATATCACAAACCTCAAAACAACCTATCACACACTTTTGTTGTTGTTAGCAAAAGACGACAGCTGTTACTGTGCGTTCACACCGCCACCGGCGAGAGCGTCAAAGTGCCCGGAAGTCATTCATTTTTAATAGCGATTTCAAAATCGCCGGCGGCGGTGTGAACGTACAGTTAGCCTAGCTTAGACTCGTAACACAAACAGCTGACTCGCCGAACCAGCTGGTGATGTTGATTGATGAAACTACAGGGTAACTTAAAGACACGATTAATTACATGATCATACACCCATTGTATTCAAACAAATGTTGAAATTACCTTTGATGGAGTGATGGAATGATCACTGCACAGACGTGTATACTGTGCTTATCTCATCTGCGGTTAGTGCAACCAATCGCACAACAACTATCTGGTGATGCAAATGCTTTATTTTTTTTGTAGTGTTGTTCCAGCTGCAACGTCGTCACGTCACTAGAATCGTCAGGTGTCACTGGTAAGTGATGCAAATGCTTTGTGCATAAAAAAAAATAAAAAAATCTAATTGCATTGCACCCATGCATTCTCACCCTGCTTCTGGGTCAACAGCACGCATGCATTGTGGCGCTCTTGTGATCGTGCGTCAGTGATCTATATTTTGTGAGAAAATATGTTTGTTTTTTGTTTTGTTTTTCACAAAAAACATTTGTGCCACTTCCTAAATTTGAGGTTAAACCACTGGAGTCACATGGATTACATTTATGTCTGTATACCTTTCTGAACCTTGAAAGTCGTAGTTGCGTAAGCTGTCAATGGAGGGACAGAAATCTCTCAGATTTCCTCAAAAAGATTTTGTTCTGAAGAGGAATTGAAGTCTTGTGGGGTGTGGAACAACATGAGTGTGAGTAATTAATGACAATTAAAATTTTTGGGTGAACTAACCCTTGAAGGAAAATTGTGTTCTCTTACTGAAAAATGGCATCAGCACTGTAATATTTCACTCTACTATTGACTACAAGTCTAAAGCAATGTTTGATGATAAAAGCAGCAGCCCTGTCTTCGTATTCCATTTGTTTTTGTTTCCTTCTTTCTGTATTGTATTGCATTTGTATTGTATTTGAATCTTGACTTTTAGTTTATTATTCATGTTTTGTGAAGAATTTTGTGAGCTATTTGGTGCAACACCAATATTGTGCAAGTACCTGCTCATGTTTTCTTTTTTAATTCTGTCCCTTGTTTGTTTAATGTCTCAATACATATTCCACAATACAAGCACTTTTAATGGTTCTTTGCACATTGTTTAATTTGTCATATATCTATTGAATGCATTTAAGAATGTTTACATGAAAATGTTTACGAAAATAAACCATGTTCAATTTGTATATATCTTTCTTGAATTATTTGCTACCAAAAGATATGCTATAAAAATTCTATAAAAATAGAAATTTCTGTATAAGGATTATCCGTGAATAGTACAGAAAATGTACTGTTGATATACAGAATTTTCAGTTTTATAGTTCAACTGTCCGTAATTTAACAGAAAATGTTCATTATCTGTTTTTTGGAACAATTTGACGTTAGAAATCCGGACAGCCTAAAAACACACATATTTTTCATGGCCTATAATTAAGGTTGGTTGGTTGGTTTTACTATTTTCCATTGAGTCTGATACTGTTTTGCCACTCCTGGTTCTTTCCATTATATATTTGAGTCTGATATTGCCTTGCCACCTCTGATTTAAAATGTTGAGTTTGATGCTGTTTTACCACTCCTATTTTTCCATTTTGTATCGGAGTCTGACACTGCCATCTCTGTTTAACTATTTTAAATGTGAGTCTGATACTGTTTTGCTACTCCTGTTTTAAGGTTGCTCTTAGCTTTGTTGCTTATTTGTGTTGTGTTGTTATGCAGGCATTATTTTCTCTTAATTTGGCTGGTCTGTAAAGCATTTTGGTCAGCCAGTGGCTGTTGTAAAATGTGCTATATAAATAAAATTAACGTGAACATGAAAATACTTGCATGTAACTACAGCTGTAATTAACTTCTGTAATTGCATTTATAATTAGGCTACACTGTTAACCCGTCCCTTACACCTCAACCCACCCTTAAACCGACCCATACCACCAAACCTGTCCCTAACCTTACCCGTATCCCACCTCAGTGTTTTACAAGACAATATGAACACAATAAGTACATTGTACTTTTTTCTTTTTTTTCTTTTTGATGATAGCACATAGTAGTTAAAGACGTCTAATATAAAGTGAGACCATAAACTGCAACACAAGAGATAAACTTATTTTAAGTGATGAATCACAAGAAAATCATACTGATGTGTTTTGGTGATTAAACCACATGCTCTCATTACCGGTTACAACAATCTTGTGTTTTGAAACAATGAATTTAACAACGAACTGTAATAAGAGAATGAGATCAGATTTTGTTAGAATGTTGAACTGTGTTATAAGTGTAATCAAATGTAGTTTTGTACATAACAGCACCTAAAGCAAATAACGAAAAAGCCCTCAACTTTTATAGACTGCTAAATTGCTTAAGCAACAGCCAATCACAGGGCTATTCCCTCCCCTACTAGTGTGCAGACACACAGATCTGCATCGACATCGGCATCTGGTTTGTTACAGGCTGTCGTTGAAGCGAGATTACGTTTCTGATATGAGTGAAAGATTTAATAGTATAATAGAAAGAATGTGAAACACCCAGCAGCTTCCTGATCAGAGCTCTTCAGAGAATCTTGTAGAAAGGTATTTATTTAGAATAATCTGGAAAATATCTGCAAAGGACCCAATGCACAGCGTGGTTCATATGTGTGAAGTTTCTGTTCTTAACGTGTTCGTTTCTGATTATTTAAACACCGATACTTGTTTCGAAACAACATCAGATGCCATTTACTATAACGATACTGAACTACTGTTGGCATGTTTCTCTTCCACTGACATTGAGTAGGCCTAACTGAAGTGAGTAATGTTTAAGTAATGCTAATAAGAAAAAAGTCCATGATATTGTCTCAGTATTTGCACATAACTGCATAAAGTGTGTCTGGAGATGACTTCTGGAATCTGCCTTAGGCATAAACGAGGCCTTGCTTCAGCCTTGGAATCGCTTGCATAGGACCCCTCCCCAGGGTTCATACAAGGTGCTTAAAGTGCTTTTGATTTAAAGGGATACTTCACCTCTGGAAAGATGAATGTGTATTTAAAATGGGTCATTTATGTAGTAGAAATGTGAAATTATTTTTGAATTTGGAGCTTTCTAGACTGAGAAAAGCCTGAAAATGTATTTTCGGCTCATGTTGATGAAAGACAACAACTCCCAGAATGCACTTGCTTCGCTGCCCTATGAGGCCACGCCTACCAGTAACAGTTAAACAACTAGGCTAGGCTACTAGTTGACTCGAAACTTAAAAGACGCCGTTTTATCATTAGTCTCCGTGATGAGTCTGCCCGGGATTTTGAGATCGGCCAAAATGTCTGGGATTCGGCTTTTGCGTTCTACAGTCTTCATTCATCATGTTTACTGTGGCGAGCAGGACGAGACTGAGGGCCGCGGGAGAACGGCGCGAGGCCGGTGGCGTGATTACTGATGAGCAACACCTGTGAGACACACCGGTCTCGTATCTCTAACGGAGGAGTGAGAATCTTCTTAGCAATGTTAAAACGCACATCAACCGATCACTTGTTTAGCATTCATGTAAACACTACATTCAGATTCACCAGTCGGAGTAAATTCAGTTAGATTGAAACAAAAGGTGTGCATGTAAACAATGAATGGCGACTGCAGAAAGCAAAAGCCGAATCCCGGACATTTTGGACGATCTCGACGGCCGGACATGTCCGGGAAAAAGAGGATGTATGGTAACCTCTACTACTCAGCTTTCTCCACAGAGCAAGAGCCTGCTAGCTTAGCTTCCAATAAAAGATGGCTGACACTGCTTGTACATTCTGTGAGTGAGATCCCCCTATGGGCGGGTTGAGGACATGCGGGACAGCCCCTCCTACTGGCTGTAGTCTCTCGCCTCTGGACAAAAAAAACCCTCCGATGATGCAAAATGACGATTTTTGAGTCATCGGAGGATTTTTTCCAGACAAAAAAATACATAAATCTCTGGTCTCAGGGGGATATGAGGGAGAGAAGCACGGTAATTTGAAAATACTACAGGTTTTCTACTGATACAAAGCTTAATGCTAAATGCTGAAGTATCCCTTTAAAGTACTTAAATTGGATTTTTTTAAATTGAAGTCCTGGAAAACCCTTGAAAACAGACATATTTACGAAGAGGTACTTGAAAAGTGCTTTACTTATTTAAATACAAATATGATTTTTTTTTTTTTTTTTTAAACACAAATGCAATCTTTCAAGCTAAGTTAACACTGCTGCCCGTCTGATAAACCCCATCAGACCGCTTGAAATACGCCAACATTATAATATAAAATATTATTATTATTGAGCAATAATAGCCATTATAAACTTTGTATTTAATATATATTATTGAATATGTTGTAAGTTGTATTTTGGATACCATATATCTGTAATTTATTTTCCTTAAAAAAATCCTAAAGATATTGTTTGATAAGTGCGATCTCTTATTGTAGTCCTTGAAATCCAAAAAAGTAGTGCTTGAAAAGTCCTTGAAAGTCCTTTTTACAGTATCTGTACGAACCCTGCCTCCCGTCCCCCCATTACAGCACCATTTGACAAATACATCTAGAACAGGGCTGGGCAAACAACGGTTTTAAATATATGTATTTAAATATTGTATTTGTAATACAATATCACTATTTTGATGCAATACAAGCAAAGTCCTGTAGTTTGCGCGAACCTGCTTTTATCCTTTATTTTCAGTGTTTTCATTGGTGATTAGATGTAGCCTAGACGTGATTTGATAATTGTTAATGACTCAATATAAAAATGAGGATCATTTCTCACTATTCCAAATGTTTGTTTCCAGAACAGTATTATAGACTATAGATTATTATATTTGTATTTATATCCAGTGATATGCACAGCGGTAGAGATAAATAAAAAAAAACAGTTTTTTTAACCTACACTAGTAATTAAGTGTCAGTTTTAAAGAAATAAAACGAATCCTTTTGATGCACACAGTGTGCAGCCTTTCCCTGGGATTCTGAAATGTGACGTGTCCTTCCGGCCTCGAGAAAAGGTGTCCTCTCACTTTTCTAATTTTACTTTCATCCCACCTGGACGGGTGTAATCTCTTATGGCCCACCAAAATATTTTTAAATTGGAAGATGGGGAATGTCACATTCATTTTTCTTTAGTAGAGTGTGCTATTTGTTTTCCTTATATGAAAGAAATGTATTTAAATGCAATGCCAACACCACACTTAAGATAATAAAGCCATTGCTAGTCATTAATTGGACTAAAATGTGTGTGTGTGTGTGTGTGTGTGTGTGTGTGTGTGTGTGTGTGTGTGTGTGTGTGTGTGTGTCTAATGTGTTTGTAAACATTTTAAGGAACACTGCATATGAATCCATTTTCCGTGACCAATCTAACTAATCTAAAGTGAGGACTATTTACTCCTAATAAACAGTTAACAGTACCTTTAGTACGAGCTAATTAAACAATAATAATTGTGTTAATTACAGAGACAATGAATGAAGAATTCACTATTTGTAAACAGCCTAATATATTAACAATGTAGAGACTACAATACATTAACTATGAATGAACTATAAACTAATAGTTTAATGATTTGTACTGTAAGTACCATATCACTGTATACTCACTATAAAGTATTACCCAGTCTTCTAAAGCTTTTAACACTAGAAATGCCTGGAGGTAATCTCTCCAATAGAAGACCACTCGCTTTTCATTCGCTCGTCTATTGCTTCCTGTCTCCGACCATCTGATCTCAGACAGCCCATCCATGATGTCTGCTGATCGGTTCCTGTAGAGTAGCGGAGGACAGCATGAAGAGCTTCTGGATGTTGCTGGATCTTCTGGAGGACTCCAAGTGTTTTCAGTCCATCTCTAAACCTAACAGAGAAGATAATCCAACACTGCATTATTAAAGTGTTCCTGTCACGTTTATCTTCAGTTCGTGTCACCTTCATGGACTTTTAGTTTGGCATTGTTGGGGAAGCAGACGCACTCTGTCAGTCTAAATCTAGACACATCAGAGGTTTCTGTTTTAGCTGAGGATGGTGTTGTTTAAGTGGTGCCAAATTAAATAACTAATCTGAAATTATTCAATCAAAAATTTACTTAAGCTTTTCTTCTAAAGCAAAATGAATGTCCTATTATGACTGTGAAGCTGCTTTGAAGCGATCTGTGTTGTGAAAAGCGCTCTATAAATGAAGGTGACTTGACTTGTCAGTCACATGTTTCCTTTGTTTGATTTTCCCGCCACTCGTCAGTCACCATAGACACTGATCCTCCACCACAGATGCTCATCATTTACTTACTTTTGTCTGTGTATTTAGTTTCTCTGTTTTCAGTCTATTAAGCGTAAGCGTTAGTTCTGGCAGGCCAGGTAGTCAAGACGCTGCTAACGCTATTGGCCAACAACACGGTCTCATCAGCTGAGATGCATCTTTATGGGCTGAAGTTCAACATGGTGGTATATTTTAAGCTGTGTAAAAAAAAAAAAAAAAAAACCACTGCTTGTTCTAAGGCTATCTAGTGGCTATTTATAAAAAAATAATAATGATAAACGCTTGCTTTAAAAGCTGTTAGTTGCTATTGGTAACATAGTGGTTTTACTTTCAAGGTTATTTAGCCCAGTCGTTATTTGGAACATGGCTGTGTTTTAGGCTTATACCGGGTGTCATTGTCACATGCTGTGCTAAGCTTATCAGGCATCAGTAATATGCTGTCATTTCAGCAATATTGCTATCAGTACTGTATGGTAGTGCAATGTTATCGAATATATATGCTTGTTACTTCGGCTTCTAGTATTTTGCGTATGCTGTCCTCAGCAACATGCTGTAGTAATCAAGTGTTTATGCTATCTGGTTGCATTGGAAAAAATGCCTGTTCTTATTCTATCTGATTATTGCAACATGCTATGTTAAAGTTATCACATGCTTGTGGCTAAAGCTATCTAGATATCGGTAACATACTTGTGCTTAATACACAGTACATTCACCGCAGAGGTCTGGTATTCAACACTAACAACATCGTAGCTTGATGGTCCTGTGAAGGAGTCATGGGAGTCGTCATCATCACCTCCACAGCCGATGGAATCTGTAGGACAGGAGCAGAAATCATGTTCATGAATGAGGAAGCACACTGTATGTCATTGCTTAGCTGCGCACTGCATCTGACTCAGAGCTAGAGGTGGTACGCTTCTCCAACCGGACTACACTAGTTTTAATACTAGTCCTATGGTTATACAAACATGCTAGTTGTATCAGTTTTCTTGCCGCTAGTCGGAGCTATTGCTGTAGGGTGTATGCTTCCCCCGCCAAACTACACTAGTTTAGCAATAAGTTCTGTGATTTATCAGATTTTGCTGCCGCTAGGGGTGTAGATTCCCCCAATAGATCCCATACAATTGTTAAATTGGCTGCAGCAACACGCTTGTTGCCATGTGTCCTTGCTTGCTCCAGCTTGGTGTGAAGCTTCCCCCATTAGATTGGATCTATAGTGCTCAACATATGACGCTAACATCAGGATGTAACCATTCTATCAGCCTCAGTCGTGGTGGGGGGAGTGTGTAAAAATATAATAACAAATGTGTGTATATATATTTTCTCTCTTTTCTACAGAAGTAAACTACAACTAAGTATAACACGGTTATGACGTCATTGACAGGTGACAGTGTACGCAGTGCACGTCAACAAATCACACGTCTAGTGATTGGAGTTTATTAAATCTACATATTTGTGACTAAATATATCCAAGCATCAGCATCACGCTTGTTATATTAAACCATCCAGCTGTATTAATGACATGTGTTGCTAATTCTGTGTGAACCAGAGTTTCCACCAGGATCACTTCAGTATTGTGTACTTCAGTACTTATTTCCAATGAAAAAGATAATTGAAAAATGAATTCTCCATCTCTCATCTCTAGCTCACAGGCGTCACTCAAAGAAACTGGAACTGGACTGCGGATATACAATAAGCAAGCAGCTGATTCATTTTGATATCTCAATTTTCACTTCTTCATTTCAGGTGGTATGTCATTCATTGCAATATGCATGTTTACTGCTAAACTAAAAGATAGTTCAGCTCTCTTAGTCCTAATTCATGTGAGCATCCCCTAATGCTGCTGCTGTCCCCTGACTCTCTGCTAGTGCTCATGAATGGTCAGGAGACTCATCTGATTAGAACCATATTACTACATTTACATGTAGTCGTTTAGCAGACGCTTTTGTCCAAAGCGATTTTGGATATTGCTAACTAATTCGTAATTTATTCATAAGAATCCTAAGTATTTTAATTGTCTAAATTCCATCCTCTTGTTTATTCACAGGAGGATTGCCAGGTGTGGTTTGTTTGGGGGGGATAGTTTGCTCTCCCAGTCCTAAACTGCAAATCCGCTCATAACTCTGTTGAATAAAGAGGAGCTTTTAAAAGGAGGTTTTATCTAGTGCTGTTGCTAAGTTAAATATTACTGGCCAGCCGGTTATTATGAGAGTGAAAATATAAATAAAACTCTATATCTCAGGCTCCTCGTCGGGCAATGCCGTTTTTTTTCCTTATCTCCACACTGAGGTGTCGAGATCGTGGAATAAACCGGTTTCTATTTATGTGTTTAATCCCCAAACTTCTACTATAGTAATGTGATGGGTATTAACCCCCTGGGGTCGGCGGTATCGCCGGCGATACCAGCTCGCTTTTTTTTTTTATCAGTTCAAAAGAGATTCATTTTGCTCTGTTGACTTTGATATTACACACAAGTTTCATACATCAATCGATCCTGTTAAGTGTGTATTATTTTTGTGTATACTCACAATAAAAACAAAGTGTTGTGCTTTTTGCCAAATAAAGAAAAATAAACACGAAGCGAGTTCTGCCTCCTCTGTCAGTGAAGTCCATTCTGAAACGCGTCCGAAAATGAACAATTACTCAGCGAATACTCAGTCAAACAGGCATACAGACACACAGGCATGAAGCTTGAATTCTCTTCTTTTAAATTAAGTAATTTATATAAAAAACAAATATTCTCAGCTTGTGAAATCGTAATTGAAAAGAGAGCGATTCCAGTTGAGCTCATTAGAGCTCATTCAAATGTAATGTGACCACGCCCCAGAGAGCGTGCGCTATTCAAACGCAAATGAATGAGGCAATCCACGCAAACCTGTGAACGCCCCCATATCAGCTCGAGAAAACACAAGTTTATTCAGATCATTACTTGTTTACACCGTCTCGCAGCGCTGTGAGGAATAATAATAATGGAAAATGTACCTCAGAAGTGCGGGTATATCGAGGAGCGAGCTGAGGAATACAGTAGTAAGTTTTTTTTCCTTCTCAAGTGAATCGCGTTTCTGTTTGTGAATGAATGAACGGCAGAGATGCGCGCTGTTTACCATAGCTCGCAAAAAGACCGTTTAAATTTAAATCGCTTTCTGTGTGTGAATGAATGATGATGTTTTAGCAAACTGTATTGCTATACTGAGATGAGTAAAAATCGACTGAAATATGTTGAAATAAAATGTAGGCTATTTGTATAACCTGTTAACCGTTGCCAGTGCGCCTGCGCACTGAAGCGTTATTTATTTATTTAATTCAAAATTACTATCAGATTTAATGTTATACCTTGACAAACTATACATAATTAAAAATATATAATACTCAAGTTTCAGTATTTGACCACTATTGTATTCTGAGAAACTCATAGTGACAGTTATGTCTTAATTTGTGTCAGGAGTTATGAAATGAAAAAATGAGTCGATACCTTTAATATGAATTATGCGTGTCAGCCGCTTTCATTCATAAAAAACTCCGTGCTGTCGTCATGACAGCGATACACAAAACAACGTGCCTCAGGGCTTTAGCTCAAAAATGTGCAGATTTGAAGAAATATTGATAGATTCTCATAGATTTACATCATATTTCTATAGACAGGAATAATATTTATTGAATTTATACCCAAATGCGTCGATGTAATCTTTATGAGCATTTGGTATTCTGATACTGTGTTTTTTAATTCATACCAATAGCCTGAGGGCGCTACATTAGGGGTGCACCGATCCGATATTAGGATCGGATATCGGCCGCGATACTGATAAAATAGCTGGATCGGGGATCGGAAAAAATAACAGATCCACGGGCCGATCCAGGTTTTTTTTTTTTTTTCGTCGTCGCAGCAGAACCTACGTCATTCGTCAGCTTCACGCGTGTCGCATGCTAGAAGCAACATGGAGCGAGCCAGAGGCCGTTTCTCAATACCAAGTACGCAAACTTCGGACTTGCGTCCTCCTTGGTAGTTCGGACTTGCCAAGGTCGACTCAGGAGAACGAACTCCCGAGGACGAGAGGACGCGAGTCCGGTTATTCTGCAAATGGAACAGCAGCGTTCTTGATCGCGTCACTCAGCTCGCTCTGGCTACTCCGGTAATCTCTTTATATATTTTAGCCAAAAATAAAACGAAGTATGTTATACAACACCACTCTGCCTCTTTTCATTTAAAAAAAAAAATCTTAAACATATTCAGGCAAACGCGTACATTGATTATCTTTACTGCATATTAACAACACGAAATATAAAACACAACCCTGCTTCTTTTTGTTTTCATTTTTTAAAATATGAAACATAATGATCATTAAAACTGACATTTAAATTTGCCATTGCTGATTAAGTGAGCATTCACAGGTCATGTTTGTGATGGTGGTGTGACACACATTACAATGTTTGGTTATTATTATTTGTATGTGTGATCAAGTTGTTGTTCGACCAACTTTTTATTTTTTTAATCTCAGGTTCAGCTGCTATGTTGCATTTTAAATTCCTGTTGCAGGACTTTGCACTTTATATTTTTACATGTTTACAATTTTTGGAAACACAGTTTTTTTTGTTTCCACCGCTACATTTTAATTTGATTTTTTTTACATTTATTTAAAGAAGTTTGATTATATTCTATTTTCGATTTGAATGCACAATTGTTTTTTAAATAAATAAGAATACAACACATTACATACATCTGTTATTTTGTCTTAGTTATGTTTAGTTAGTAAAGTCTGGTGCCTTTAGTCTCTTCAAGGAAGGTATAAGGTGGAAGGTATACAGTTTATTATTAATTCAACTATAGTATCGGATCGGTATCGGGTATCGACAGATACACAAAGCCCAGGCATCGGTATCGGTATCGGGACTGAAAAAGTCGGATCGGTGCACCCCTACGCTACATGCACAATAATAGTCCATATATGGAACATGAAGAAGAGCCATGATCATGTGACATTCCAGGACGTCACTGATACACACAAAGCTAACAAGAGATTGCGCTGTAACATGCAGATAAAGATGGTTTGAAGACAATAAAGATGATTGCACTGATATTTGAGTTACCTGTGTTTTTCAAGCCATGCCAGGTATTTTCATAATAATAGATTATATTTATAATGTAATGCTAATCTATATAGACTATCATTGTGCAGAACACTATCCGATAGTATATTTTCTGTCTGATTTTTTTTATCTGAAGCCAAATTAGATCACAGAAGATTATTTAAAATACTCAACGTGCGTTAAAAGGTAAGTTTAGAGCACAAACATGGTTTTAATCTCATAAATTGTCGTGTATTGATGGTGTGCTAAGCTAACATGCTAGCTAGCCCTAGGTGCACCTGCTACCTAGAAGTTATACTTTTATTATTTTTTGAATGCTACCTGAAATGTGTCTTTATTCAAGAAATGCATTTGATACAGTTTAAAATGTGAGGTAAACTTTGAGAAAAGAAATTAGGGACTGAAACCCTATGAATAGCCTGTGAATAGCCAGTCGTTAGTTATAATGCAGACAAAAGAAATGCATATTTCGAGCCATAACCAGGCTGGAGAGGTGTGAATGTGTGCAGGAGAGACTGAGACTGAATGGGGATCGTTTGCACCACAAAACAATAGAGACAATAATACTGGATAGATGGTTAGAAGATGACAATAAACATCAGTAGCATTTTAGCGTCAAATCAAAATAAAGTCATTTGACATGGTCTTGAAAAACATTTAACTAAATACAGAGTTTTTGACTTATTATCTTCAGATTTTAAACATAGAATGTTTAGACATATGGCTTTAGCTGTAGTGCATTTCTAGATTGCTACAGTGCCAACTTCAATTTTATTTTCATGAGGATGTTTCATAAAAATTAATTTCTAATAACTTTACAAAACTTTGAAGCTATTTATAACAATTTTTGTCATTATGACAATAATTAATTCTACATTTACAATAAACTGCCAGGTGTCAGCTTTCAAATGAGATCATACTTGTGCTTTTAGTGCAAAGGGTTCATGAACTGTATCTGTTTCAGTTTGGGTATGTCATTTCTGGGGATTTTTCAAAAGTGGGGTTGCAGCTTAACAGGATAAGCAACGTATTAAACTGCAAATTAACATTTATATGCCCTAATATTTCATAAAAACAACGTTACAGTCAGGCGAAATATGAAGGACAACATTTTGTTGACTAGATTTGGGTACAGTTTTACTGTAGAATATACTGCCACATCAAATAAGCTTTTGTTTAGCAATTTCTGCTCATATGTTATATATACATATACATATATATACATATACATACATATATATATATATATATATATATATATATATATATATATATATATATATATATATATATATTGTTTTATGGTGCTTAATTTAACCCCTTGTTTGGGTCTTAAATATAGACACCTTCTACCTAATTTTATTTAGTCTCAGGTTAGGTAAAGTTAGTCAAATTCGATATAAACAACAAGTATATAAAGTTACATACTTACAGTTCAGTCGAAAGACTGCTCCGTGGTTTAGTTCAGCTCTATTTTTCTATAGCAGAGACTCAAAGCAGGCTGGTTCTTTTATACTGATTATAAGTATTTTATTATATCAAAATTAATCAGATTACAAATTAGATTATAAAGAAATAAAACAAAATCCAAAAATATAAAATAGGCAGTTTACAAACTTCAGCTCCAGGTGGCAGACTTAGACCATTGAACTGAGGAGAGGCTGACGGGGTTTGTACAGCGTCTCCCGTTGACATCTTACACTGTGTTTTTATACCCCATTTCACACCCACTTATCACATATTCAATCATCTATTATCCAATCCAACATCTTGATCTATTGTTAACCCTTCCAACTCCTTCAAGAGCTTCTTATAAAAAGTCCTCCTCTCCTTTGTTCTCCTTCTCTTCGCCCGGATCCTTTGTCGTCTTCTACGCTTGGTCTATAAAAGAACAGGTAAAACTTTCCAATTCTACTTTCCTTTAGATATATGCTTTTTACTACTTAATGTTACTTCTATCTATTGATTAAATGCTTAAACATGAGTACTTTATTGTGTTTCTCGCATGCATTATTACAATAAAAGATTATTACAAAAACAAGTTGCAATGTCTTCTCTTATCACAACAGTTCAATAATAAAGACCTTTACAAAATCATCTCCATTGTCTTTCTTAATAAAACAATTTCACAATAAAGGCTTTTTACCAAACAAGTTGCATTGTCTTGTTCTTAATAAAACAGGTTCCAATAAAAAGACCTTTACAAAACCAGTTGTATTGTCTCTTCTTAATGAAACAGGTTCCAATAAAAAGTTACAAAATCAGTTACAGTGTCTTTCCTTATACAACACTCTATTCTAACAGGTTATATAGTTTATTAGTAACATACATACTTTATATATGAGAATCACGGATTAATACAGAATAAATTGTATACATATATTTCACTTCTAAAACTACAATGGTGATTAATATATCAGTCCATGTATATAAGGCGTTCTAAAATAATAAATTGCATGTTTACTTAACAATATATATATATATATATATATATAAATACTATTTTTGTCAAAAATAAAATCATCAACTAAGATGTTAGCTGTTCCAATGTTGGCTATATTCAAACTAATGAATACATATGATAAAATGTAGGCCTATAATCATTTTTTTTACAAAAAAAGAGTACACTTGAAATATTGTTGAAATTGTAATTATTGTTGTAATTGTAACATTTTTAATAAAATAGCAAAACATATTTACAAGATAGATGTAAACAAAATCTTAAATGGTCAATATAAGTCTTCTTCTAAATATTTGTCCTTGCATTGTGGCTCAGTCAGTGTCACACCTGAATGAATGGCTCATTATGCAGAGTGGGTGGGACATTGTATTCTCAGGTGTAAACTACTCCCCCTTCACGCCCCCCTCGCATATTGGCTTTCCAAGCAAAACCTGTTTTACACAATTTAAATCAATGTATTGGTTTATGTGAACGATAAAGCAAGACTATTTTCACGTAATTTTGAAGCCAGAACTCGAAGCGACAACATCCATTAGTCAAAAGTCTTATTGACACATATTTAGTATGAGTTTTGTGTTATTTCAGCAACTTTCATTTTTATTTTTTCCAATAACCACGCATAAACATTATTCTCTTAAAAATACAAACATCTACATTCATGTTGCTCACATATTATGGTAGCCCTGTTTGTGCTACATAGAGTGAATTTACACCTTTGCCATTATCATGTTTATAAATAACTGAAAAAAGCACAAATGTCCATGTATATAGGACATGGATGAATGCGAGGATGTCAGCACTGACGCTATTCGAGAATTGCGTCGTGCACAGATAAACTATACCGAGGAGGGACAGTTTCGAGAAATCGTTTCTCCTCTGGGTGGCGACTCTCTGAGGAAGGTCGCAGCGCTGCCAGCTCGGTTGTTTTCCTGCTGGTGGCCACGGAGTGATATATTATATTATATTCTTTTATTTCAGACTCAAAAAAGGTCCATAAAAAACATGTAAAAGAGACAGACAAACAAATAAAAACAAAGGATTACTATAATCCATATAAACAATTTCTCCAGTGCCTCCAAAGCAGCGAACTGTACCTAGTACTGCTCTGGTCAGGCCATATCAAAACAATTATAATTTCATTTTGCGAGTCCATAAGTCTCATCATAAATTTATACACAACATTTCTTATTACAGCATTTAGTGTGGCCACATCATTCTGCACAAACAACTGGCTGGCACTGGTCCAGCGAGGGACTTTCAAAAGAATCCTAAGAGCATCATTGTATGCTACTTGTAACTTGTGAAATACAGCTTTTGTGTAGCAACACCACAGGTGAGCAGTGTAGAGTGGTGTGCAGTAGGCTTTAAACAAGACTATTTTTACATTTTCTGTACACATTCCAAATTTCCGTGCCAGCATATTAGCTTGTGCATACAATTTACAGTACTGCCTCTGGATGTCATCATTATCAGAGAGGTCACTCCTTATAATGTGACCGAGGTACTTCACTTTTTCCACAACTGCCAAATCCCCTCCTGACAAATGAAACATGGGAAATACAGACTTATGCTGCTCTCTAGTCCTCACAATCATCACAACAGTCTTTTTTGGGTTAAATTTGATGTCATATCGTTCACCATATTCAGTACACACATCAAGCAATTGCTGGAGGCCTGCAGAGCAGGGTGACATAATGACCAGGTCATCAGCATAAAGTAGATGATTTAATAATCTTTCCCCTATTATGCATCCGGTCTTACAGTTTTTCAATGTTCGGGAGAGATCATCCATATAAAGGTTAAAAAGCATGGGTGACAGGATATATATCATATATTTTTCTGATGTAAAGAAAAATAAAGATAAATATGTCTATTCTTCTGGACGCTCTGCTTTAACCCTCTGGGGTCTGAGGTGTTTTCTGGGCCCTGGAGGTGTTCTGACATGCTCTGACATTTGTGCTTATTTCTGTTACTTGTGACATTTTCATGGCTAAAGTCTAATTACACTGTATTCAGCACAAACTCTGCTACAATAATATATCAGCAGCATGTGTGTAAAAGTTTGTAGTTTTGAGATAATGACATTTATGCGTGGTTTGTGAAAATACAAAAAAAAATTCTCACTGAAATAAGGCCATGAAACCCATACTGATTATTTCTTCATAAGACTTTTGAAATTTGTATCACGTAGCCTAGAATATTTCCTCTAAAACTATGTGAAAATCACCCTGACTGCTCATTCAGATAAGACAATATATTGATTTAAAATTTTTACGACGTGTTTTGTGCCACAAAGCTTTATGCGGGAGCTCATTAATATGTAAAGACAAAGACCCTCCTCTAACTGCCCTATTAGGAGCTATCAGGCCCCTATCATTCTGAGCAACCTTGCACAAAGAATGAGGAGATTTAAAAAAGAATGGCTTTTAGATTGTTTGATTTATTTACAACACAACATAATCCAAAGATACACAACAAATTACAAAAAAGCACTCATTGAAAACAATGATCCAAAGACAGAGACCTTTGTGCCATTCCTAAAAACATTGTACATACCTTTCATTTCCAAGGTGTTTGATTTTCACTTTACCAGGTTCATGTACAGAGACTCATGTGAATGTTGAAGTCGGCAGGACTCAGTGACATCTGGGCCCTAAAAAAAAAGTGAACATACTGATATCAAGAGAAAGGCCTGCACGATTTTGGGAATACATTTTAGATTTTTCTGGTTAAAATTGCTTTTTAAAATTCACAGAATCCACACAAACACACACAAATGTTTCCAACAATATATAATATAATGAACACCAGGTTTGTTGTGCCTTGTAGGCATAGGCTATGCGCAGTGCTGCATAAAATAATAATAACAATAACCTATAGCAGCATATAAATCTTCCAAAATATTTCAGTAACAACTAAGCTAGAGAAAAATATATTGATTATCATGTTACTTCAAATGTTTCCAATCATTAGGATGATATGATAATGAGATAATAGTAAAAACATGAAGCCGTTTGGTGCGTTTTGCTTTTCGAATGTATCAAATATGATGCATTCAAACGCGATCGCGGTCAAATATAAAACATTATGGTTACCATATACATATCTACATTTGATCAGATATCCACAAACACAGTAACAGTAAACACGGGTCTAAATATTACAATATTCACCATATATCTAGAGACAGTTCAACTGCAATGTGAAATTTATGCAACAATAACAAGCTAATATGTAAGAATTTCTTACCTTACATCTTTCTTGTCTTCAAATCGCGTTCTTCTTCTTCTGAGGTAGCCTAAATCCAATGGCGCGTCTTTCAAACTCGACGAAAAGCAGAGACTTGTGAAGTGTTTTGGTGTTTTGTTTTTGAGGTAACGTTAATGAGCGCGTTCGCGTTCCATGTGGAGATTTGCATGTGAATATCTTTTGCGCGAGTGGGCGTGTTCGAATTAAAAATAATTAGGAAGCGTTTGAGAAGTTGGACATCTTGTTGGTTTTATACAAATTACTTAAACAGAGAATACGCATTCACCGCGACGGAGAGGTAGAACGCACACCCTGTTTATTTTCTTTATTTTACAAAAGCACAATGTTTTGATTTGATTGTAAGTGGACACATACAAAAGTAGAAATATCACAGATTCTTTTTTTATATTTCTTTTTTCTGTATGACCATAAATGACGGAGTAATTTAAGTTTATAGCTCTACAATGTGAAGAAAATCCAGCAAAACGCGGGGGCGCGTTTGCCGACCTCAGAGGGTTAAACAGCAGGTTTCAGAATCTCAAGTTCAAAGTATGCTTACGGTCACAGACTCAGTCCGAGGACTGGTTTGTCACAATAGACTTGAAGGATGCGTACTTCCATGTATCCATCCTCATCACAGGAAGTTCCTGAGGTTTGCTTTCGGGGGCGAAGCATACCAGTATCGGGTTCTTCCCTTCGGCCTAGGTTTATCACCCCGCACCTTTACAAAATGCGTGGATGCAGCTCTGGCTCCTCTGAGACTCCAGGGCATTCGCGTATTAAATTATCTCGACGATTGGTTGATTTTAGCTCAGTCCGAGCAGTTGACAGTTCGGCATCGAGATGTCGTTCTGTCTCACATAAAGACGTTGGGGTTGTGGCTCAACGCCAAGAAGAGTGTGCTCCTCCCAGCTCAGAGGACCATTTTTCTGGGTGTTTTATGGGATTCGACAATAATGCAAGCACGTCTGTCTCCTGCACGTATTTCTGCGATTCTCACAGCCGTAAAGGGGGTAAAACTAGGCCAGTCACTCACTGTGAAAGAGTTTCAGAGACTGTTGGGGCTCGTAATCACTTTTGGCCTTCTGTACATGAGACCTCTGCAGTGGTGGCTCAGGAAGGGGTTTTCTCCGAGGGGAAATCCATTTCGCACGATCAAGGTCACGTGGCGATGCCTTCGTGCCTTGGTCATGTGGTAGAAACCTTGGTTCCTCGCCCAGGGCCCAGTGCAGGGGGCTTCTTGTCTACGCGTAACGCTTTCGACGGATGCTTCCCTCACGGGATGGGGGGGCGGTCATGAGTGGCCGCTCGGCGAAAGGTCTTTGGCAGGACCATCAACGTTCTTGGCACATATATCGGCTAGAAATGATGGCAGTATTTCGAGCTCTCAAATACTTCCTGCCAGACCTGAGAGGTCACCATGTGCTTGTCTTTCCGGACAACACACTGATGGTCTCGTATATCAGAGCAGATATCCTGTTGAGGCAGGGGCTGAGGCCCGGGGAATGGAGACTTCACCCCGAGGTGGTGGAGCTCCTTTGGGAGAACTTCGGTCAAAACTCTTTATACAACGCATTGCCCTATGTGGTTCTCCCTGATGCATCCAGCTCTGCTTGAATTGGGTGCAACGTATTTGGTGTGGTTGAGGCTACACCTGTACGCATTTCCCGATATCTTTGCTCCCGGGAGTTACTCTCATCCGGAGTAATGGATACTGTGGGCTCGGGCCTCTGAGGCGGCCCAGCTCATAGATTCAGGTCTCTCGACTGAGGTCGTGGAGACCATACTCCAGTCTAGAGCTCCCTCCACGAGAAGACTGAATATGCATTGAAATGGAAACTGTTCTCTGCCTGGTGTGGAGAACGCCTTCTGAATCTTGCTATCTGCCCTATGGTACAGTACTTGATTTCTGCAATGAATGTTTCTTTGCTGGGTTATCTCTGAGGAGAGATCCTTATTTCGTCTTCTCCGTGGTACATGAGGCTGAGGTCATTTGTGCTGCAGGCCTCTGTCCTCCACCTCCAGATCAGGAAAAACTTAATCTGTTATGCCCTGTCCGGGCGTATATATAAGAGACCTGCGTGAAGTTGGCCCCCCACCCAACGCAAAACGTTGTCAAACTATGCTCAATCGTTTGTGCTGGTTTGTGCTGTAAAAATTTTTGTTTGTGCTGCTTCGGTTTTTTAGATATTAAAATGATATTTTTAGGTCATTCTGAGGTCACTCAGCCCCCCCACATGCTTCAAATTCACCCAAACTATGCTCAATCGTTTGTGCTCGGTTTGTGCTGGTTTGTGCTGTAAAAAGTTTCGTTTGTGCTGCTTCGGTTTTTTAGATATTAAAATGATATTTTTAGGTCATTCTGAGGTCACTCAGCCCCCCCACATGCTCCAAATTCACCCAAAATAGTCTCGTTCATTTGTGCTGTTTTGTGCCGGTACAATTTTCGTTTGTGCTGCATCGGCCTTTAAAATATTAGACACATTTATAAATGAAAGCGAATTATAGACGGTGACTTCACCAGCCCATGAAATGACGGTGACGGTGACTTCAACCAGCCTGTCGTGAACGCACCACAGAGAAATGCACATTTCATACATAAGCAGAGAGCAGTCTGTTTTCTTTCGTTTTGAATTGTTCTGTTTAAAAGTAGACATGTCTGTGATGCAAGTAGGCCTAGGCGCTGAGTCCAGCTGCAGTTCAGGCGCCGGCGCCTTCTTTCTTTCTTTCTTTATAAAGCAATATTCCAACAACTATAAGTTGTACCAAAGTGCTGTACAAACAATTCTAAAATAAGAAATAAAAACAAAAACAAAAACAAATAACAAATAACAAAAAACAAAAAACAAAAAAATAAAAATAAAAATAAAAATAAAAATAAAAATAAAACAACACCACAATAAAATCCACATAGTAAAACATAGATGCACAAGAGCTCATCCCTCTACACCTAAAGTGGACATATGAAATAAGTGAATTTTCAAAAGGCTTTTAAAAGAGCCAATAGTCGGAGCAGACCTAATATAAAGTGGTAGCATATTCCACAGCTTAGGGGCAACTACACCTATCACCCCGTTGCTTGTATTTTGTGCGTGGTACAGACAGCACAATCCCTTTCTCAGCAGATCTTAAAGATCTAGAGGGCTTATGGACCTCAAGAAGTTCAGAAAGATATGATGGAGCTAGTCCATTTAAGCTCTTATAGGCATAGACTAGCATTTTAAAATCAACTCTATCTCGAATGGTCAACCAGCCCAGGGAGGCCAAAACAGGAGAGATATGATCATATTTACGGGTCCCTGTCAAAAGGTCTGGCTGCAGCATTTTGTACCGCTTGCAGCCGACGTAAAGATGCTTGGGAGACACCAATGTATAATGAATTACAATAATCAAGTCTTGAAAACACAAAAGCATGGATCAACATCTCTAAATCTTTTTTAGTTAGAAACGGCTTCACCTTTGCCACGAGTCTTAAATGAAAGAAAGCAGATTTCACCACTGGGTTGATCTGTTTTTCAAACTTTAAGGAGGAATCCAACATTACCCCAAGATCTTTTACCACTCTCCTAAAATAGGAAGATCACTCAAGGCAGGACCTCCAAACCAGACAAGCTCAGTTTTTGCTTTCATTTAAGTGTAAAAAATAATTTGACAACCAAGTTTTTACCTCCTGTAAGCAGACTTTAAGGGAATCCAATGATGATTTAAGGTTTTTACTCATAGGCAAATAAATTTGAATATCATGAAATATCATCTGCAAAAAAGTGAAAGGAAATACCATACTTGCGAAAAATAGACCCTAGTAGTAGCATGTATAGGGCAAATAACATTGGCGCAAGAATGGATCCCTGCGGAACACCACAGTCCAATGAAGTAGATGACGAAAAGGTATGTCTTAAATTAACTGAAAACCTTCTGTTTGTCAGAAATGACCTAAACCATTTTAATGCAATACCATGGATGCCTACCACATTCTCAAGGTGCAGAGTACTCCCCCCGTATGTAAGTGTTTAGGACTAGAAGCGTGGAGAAGGGGAGGTGGAGGGATGCTGCAAAAACTGTCATACACCTCTTACCATTGATTGCTGAGTGCTCTCCACTTGTGTTAATTATCTGAATGTGCCCTCCCGAACCTTGTTAATAAAACATCATTTCACGAGTTCACACTTACATATAATTTGAAGGGGTAAAGTTTAATGCGTATTTGGCGTGCTGTCCGGAGGGAGGGCTCCGAGCTCGGAGTTCGGCCCAAAATCAGAGTACTCCCCCCAAAGGCTAAAGAGCAGAGGACAGCCGCCGGACTAAGACCCCCCAAATGAGTGCCGAGTTTGGCGGGCTGGCATCTTGAGGGGCCTGGATGCTTGACCGGGGAGGCCCGTAATGGTGGCTCACTGCCTGGACTGACAGCCCCTGTTGGTCTGCGAACAGGGAGTGGGTTGTAGTTTAACAATGACCGATCGGGAGAATTTGCAACTTTCCGCTAAGCCCAAATGCTCGCTGGACGGAGAGAGGAACAGAAAGGAGGAAAAAATGAGTGCTTGCCCGGGAGATTTTCTCACACTGCTCGCTGGATGAAAGAGAAAACGTAAGTGCTCTACTGGGAATGTTCTCACTCCGTCCGCTGTGAGACCAATGCTCGCTGGACAGAAAGAGGAAGCGGAAACAAATAGTGCTTGCCTGGGAGATTTTCTCACACTGCATCTGCTGTGAGACCAAATGCTTGCTGAATGAAAGAGAAAACGTAAGTGCTCTACCGGGAAAGTTCTCGTTCCGTCCGCTGGGAGACCAATGCTCGCTGGATAGAAAGAGGAAAACTGAATAGAGGAAAAATGAGTGCTTGCCCAGGAGATTTCTCACACTGCATCCGCTGTGAGACCAAATGCTCGCTGGATGAAAGAGAAAACGTAAGTGCTCTACTGGGAAAGTTCTCACTCCGTCCGCTGTGAGACCAATGCTCGCTGGACGGAAAGAGGAAGCGGAAACAAAGAGTGCTTGCCCGGGAGATTTTCTCACACTGCATCCGCTGTGAGACCAAATGCTCGCTGAATGAAAGAGAAAACGTAGGAAAGTTCTCGTTCCGTCCGCTGGGAGACCAATGCTCGCTGGATAGAAAGAGGAAAACTGAAAAGAGGAAAAATGAGTGCTTGCCCAGGAGATTTTTCTCACACTGCATCCGCTGTGAGACCAAATGCCGCTGAATGAAAGAGAAAACGTAAGTGCTCTACCAGGAAAGTTCTCGTTCCGTCCTCTGTGAGACCAATGCTCGCTGGACAGAAAGAGGAAACAAGGAAAATGAGTGCTTGCCCAGGAGGTTTTCTCACACTGCGCATCCGCTGTGAGACCAAATGCTCGCTGATGAAAGACAAACGTAAGTGCTCTACTGGGGAAGTTCTCACTCCGTCCGCTGTGAGACCAATGCTCGCTGGACACAAAGAGGAGACAGGAAAGTGGAGAAAGAGGAGAAGAGGAGATTGAGGTTGGAGAAAGAGGAGAAGAGGAGATTTATTTTTTTTTTTTTTTTTTTTTACTGGATGAGGGTTTGGTGAGCTTTTTGCACTAGTAGCGGCCCATTCTTTTCCCCACAGAAAAGCTGCCCTACTACGAGAGGGTAAAGCTCGAATAGAGCTGAGGATTGAGATATGTCCCTGGAGCTGTGGTGGCCACGGAGCCGGCGAACCAGCGACCTTGATAAATCCCCCGAACCCGATTGAGGGGGCTGCGTCTGTGAACAATGGATGTCGGTGGGGGATGAAACAAGGTTGTTGTAGAAAAAGGATAGGCCGTTCCACTGTTTTAGAAATGTTAACCATAGCCTGAGTTCGTCGCAACATGCTTGAGTTATAGAAATGCGGTCTTCTAGCGAGTGGACAGAGGACGCGAGTGAGAGGAGATGCGAGATGAAGGGGCGGCCCTGCGGTATGATGCGCATTGCGAAGTTAAGATGTCCGAGCAGGGACAGGAGTTCGCGTTTTGAAAATTTGATTTTTCAAGTAAAGTAGAAGAGACGAGGATTATTTGGTCGATTTTTTCCTTGGGGAGGGATGCTTGGAATTTGTCTGATTCCTAGAAACTCGATGGATGTTGCGGGGCCATGGTTTTTTCCTGAGCGATAGGAATTCCTAGCTCAGAGAAAACGTTTTGCACCGTGAGGAAGTGTGCGGCTGGGAGGGCATCGGGAGGCGAGATTATTAGAAAATCGTCCCTACAGGTGAATGAGGTAAGGAATGGCTTAGTTGTTCGACAAAATCCAGCAAACGGCTTCCGATAGCATGTCAAATATTTTAGGGCTGCTTTTGCATCCGAATGTTAAACGTACTGCGAAATAATATTTCCCGAGCCAAGCGAACTCCAAATAGGTGCCATGAATCTGGATGGATAGGCATTACTTTGAAAGCAGATTGTAACGTTGATTTTTGCCAGCCAAGCACCCCGACCTGCGATTTTGATCATATCGATAGCCTGATCTATGTCGTGGTAATTTGAGCGAAAATTCATCGAGGGAGATCAAGCTGTTTATGCTTGGGGAACGTGGAATTGTGCGGGCTGACAGGTCGATTATTATTTCCTTGTGGGCCACTCCAATGGGGCTGATACGAAACAGATTAAATGGGAGGATTGACGAACGGACCGATCATGAAGCCTGACTCAACTTCTTTTTTGATCAGTTTGTCTACGACTTCGGGTTCTATAAGGGCGGATTGGAGATTATTACATATGATGTTTTGGGGAAAGCGGGCATTTTAAGCTGGGTTTAAAGCTGTTTTTTAGGCCTGACAGCAGATAATTAGTAAATTCGGCATCCGGGGTGATGAGCTAGTTCGAAGTGCATACGCGAAATATTCACAGAGTTGCCAAATAATTTTTTGATTTTTTATTCACAGACTTGAAGACTGGACATACAATGCGAGCATGGGCGCCGCCACAAAAGCTGCAGATGTGCATTAACCGGCAGCGCGCTCTTTGACATTTGCCTGCGTTGAAATGATTGCAAGGCTGCCTGCTTTCATCGAAAGCAGAGTCCTGTATTGCGCTGGTGGTTGCTGCACCGCGGCACATAGCTTGTTCCCGGGTAGGGAAGAGAAGAAGGGTTAAACTGCGGGCACAACGCGGGTCGTGTGCTCTACTGACCTGCAGACCCCGCAAGTAATGTTTTTTTGCAACCTGAGGGGCTGTAGAGAGAGAAGAAAGGTCTACGTCCGCACCTGAGAGGATCTGTGCGCGGATGTTTTGGGATACTGGTAGGTGGTTCCATGGCGACTGCATTGGACGGCACGGCATCTGTGTTGCTTGTGAACAGAGAATAAGGTGATTTTTGTTGTAACATAGAGCTGGGAAGGGTATAAGCCGGGTCTGCGAATGTCGGCGCCTCACGCTTGGATGACCTGCTGTGGCTTGAAAAGGAAAGTTATAAGATATAAAGGGAATTGAAGGATTATGTGATGAAATATGGGCTTGAGCTGCAAGCGAGGTGGGCCCGTGCTTGTTTGAGCTACTGGAGCTGCAGGCCACTGAAAGTGGGCGGGGTTGTAACCTGTTGGGTGAGACTGTTGAAATGGTTGGATAGCCTCGTGCTAGTGTCTGCGACAGGAGCGGGAGGCCACTGAAAAGGAAAAGGGTTTTAGAAACAGCGGGAGTAAAAAACGTGCGTGGTTGTGGGGAGGCCGCTGGGCCCCGCTATAAGCTGCGCTGTGGCAGCAGAAGCCGTGATGGAGGGCTGGGCCTCATTGAGAGGTGGGGAGTGCCATGGCGTAATCTGGTGCGGCGGCCCAGGCTCGCTGAAGGCCTGTTGCTGCGTCTTGATGGACGAAGCGATCCCGGATCCTTGGCAGGGAAGACGACAGTGGTGACTGGGCAGGCTCATTTTGGGCCCTGCGGGCTTTGCTCTGCCTGTGGGGTCGTCTTGGGCGGTTGACTGTAAGGAAATGTACAGATCATACAGCTCCGCCTTGGTCATTTTTCGCAAAAACCTGCATGTCTGAATTCCCCATTGCTTGTTTTAATCCAGCTACGGCCCATTTCCGATAGGTGGGATCGTCGGGGGACGGGCCGAGCGGTAGGAGGTGGCGAAGACTGGTCTTGGCATCTTGTTGAGCGCTGGGCTGTTCGGGCCGGGTGTACGGCCGTGAGGAGAAGCCGGGGGCTCAAGTGCGGCGACCGGCGTAGGAGGGATGACCGTGGGACCAGCGAAGTGCGAAGGTGCATCCCTGGTGACGTTTACCGTCTTCGTCGGAAGAGGAGTTTGTTTGAGACATGCTGCCAAAACTGTCAATGGAATGAGGTGAGACTGCTGAGTATAATACACCTCTTACCATTGATTGCTGAGTGCTCGCCACTTGTGTTAATTATCTGAAGGGGCTCCTCCCGAACTTTGTTAATAAAACATCATTTAAGACTCTTAGGAGGGCATGTATTATGCTTGGTTTTAAAGCCAGATTGAAACATTTCAAGTGCCACATTTTGTCCAAAAAACTCTGCATTTGGTTAAAAAACAATTTTTTCCAAAACTTTTGCTAAAAATGGGCACTTAGAAATTGGAACGAAAATTAGACAAAACCTCTTCTCTTGTCCTAAATTTGGCTTTTTGAGAAGAGGCTGGACAAAAGCATGTTCAATGAAAGGGGGCACCGTACCGGTAGACAAACTTGTGTTTATAACAGGAAAGAATACTAGGCCCAAATAATATCAAATGTTTTTTTAAAAGCCAAGAAGGGATCCTATCACCAGGACAGTTGAGGGTTTCCATCTGACCCACAATATCTGTCAATGTGGCAAGGATAATGGTTCAAAATATGTGAGGTAGTCAGAGCACAGCAGGACGACCAGCGAATCTTGGTTGAGCTTAGCAGTGTCAGACCTAATATTTTTAATCTTGTCACAGATTTTTTTTTTGAAAATTTTCACATAATTCAAAAGATGTCCTCAATAAGACCACTCTTAGGAATTTATAACAGAATTAGACAGTGTTGAATAAAAACTGGGATTATGATGATTGTGAGCAATGGCATCAGCCAAAAATTTCTTTTTCTCTTCTATGACTAAGCTTTGATAAGTAGACAAGGTCTAAAGACACTTGAAGACCATCACCTTTTCCACCTTCTCTCTGCCTTTCGACACTCCCTGCCTGGAGGCCCGAGTTACTTCATTAAACCAGGGCTGGGGTTTTAGGCCTGACAGAGATCTTTCTAATGGGCGCAACACTGTCCAAAAGTGTCGGAGCATGTGGAGTTAAACACATTGAGAAGCTTCTCTAACATCCCAATGCGATGGTGGATTCTCCAACATAGAGGTTAATGGGGCTCTAAGATACAGATTTGAAAAAAGGTTCAACAGTTGCAATGATTTATATACCTAGTCATTCTGGAAGGAGCATCTAAGTTCTTTTCATCATAATCAAGAGGAAAGGTTCAAATGTGACTGATTTATGATCTGAGATGGCCACATCATCCAAAATAAACATTAAGAATTGACAAATAAATGATAAAACAAGGTCTATGTATGACCATAAATATGTTGTAGAACCATGAACATGTTGCACTAAGTTAAAAGACTCACAAGATTTGCAACACACATGGCACATTGAAGTCTCCCAAAAACAAGAAACAATCATAGTTACATAAAAGTCCACTTACAAACTCAGTAAACTGCTGAATAAAATGTTTGTTAAAGGGGGTCATATAATGCCATTTTTGTAGCAAGCTAATATGATTCTTTAGGGTCTAAATTAAACGTTGTGTATATACTTTAATTAAAAATTCTCATTAGTATTGTAAGAAAACACAATTTTACCTGGTTCAAAAACCATCCAAATGACTGCTGTTTTCAGCACACACCGTTTCAGTGCATGTATCTTTAAATGATAATGAGCTTTGCTCACCCCGCCCCTCTGTTCTATGGGTACACCGTATTAGACATATCTCTGACCGTATCTAACACAATAACCACGTGTTATTCATTATAAACGTGGGATTATGAATTATATTGAGAACGTCGTACATAGAAAACATGCCGTAATGTACCCTGAGTGTAAACCTTAGACGCATTCATCGTGAAGCCTGCAGCGTTTGCAAATTCGCAAAGATTAAATATAAATACTAATATAAAGGTTAATAAAACAGTTACACTCACATCGTCGGAGGTTCAGCAGGAACACGTTGGTCCGATCCGTTTTTCTCGTTTGTGAAGCTGTCTGGTGTGAAATGATCGCGCAAACATGAAAGCACAGACGATCGTGGGGAATCCCCGTGAGGGAATCCCCGCGTCAATCCTTTGGGCATATCGCTTCAAAAACAAAACTCAGCCACTGCTTCTTCAACGGCTCGGATTGTAGAACATCCAAATGACTGCTGTGTTCCTTATTCATCTAAGAACAAACACCAAAATCGCTTAGACGCCATTCTACTCCAGCATATCAACATGGCGACTACTATGACGACGGGCTGTCACAGCTTGCTCAGGGGCGGGTCTTGTGTTGAAACACGGCTGTCAATCACAATAGCGGAGGGGCGTACGATCTATGACGTCACAATATCGAACGGCTTGATTTCAGAGATGGTCAAACAAGATTAAAACAAAACCACAGGATGGATTTTTATCATGATAGGGATGGTTGTGTACAGGCACTGCCAACAGACAGTTCGATGCAATCAACTTGTAAAAGTGCATGTACCATTATATGACCCCTTTAAACTTTGGAGGTCGATAAATTAATGCACACACAAAAAAATCCAGTCTGCATTTAATCTGAAAGAGGGATCAGATCTCCATTGCAAACCCAGGTTTCAGTCAGAAACAGTAGATCCAACCTTTAGCTTTGAAAACTCATGCAGTATAAATGTTTTGTTTGAAAGAGCCCTTACATTAACTTACATTAA
>JAJAQA010000004.1:46301963-46477034 GCA_021464565.1 Rutilus rutilus
GTTGTTAAAGATATAAAATACTGGATGACGTGTAATTTTCTGCTATTAAATTCAGATAAAACGGATGGTATTACTTATTAGTCCAAAAAACTGCCCACAAAACCTTCTTACAATACAACTTTTAATTTCGAAGGATGTCCTGTTACTTTATCCTCTACAGTAAAAAGACCTGGGTGTTATATTAGACCGCAAATTGTCTTTTGAATATCATATTTCATATGTTACAAGAACAGCCTTTTTCCACCTTAGAAACATTGCTAAGCTACGTAATATGCTATCTGTTCCTGATGCAGAAAAGTTAGTTCATGCATTCATGACCCTCGAGACTAGATTACTGTAATGCTTTATTAGCTGGTTGTCCTGCATCCTCAATAAACAAGCTACAGTTAGTCCAAAATGCAGCTGCTAGAGTTCTTACTAGATCAAGAAAATATGATCATATAACACCAATTCTATCGTCTCTACACTGGTTACCTATAAAGTTCCGTATCAATTACAAAGTATTACTACTGACCTATAAAGCCCTAAATGGTTTAGCTCCAGTGTATTTAATGGATCTTCTATCGCCCTACAATCCATCGCACTCTTTAAGATCACTAAATTCGAGGCTTCTGGTCATTACTAGGATATCTAAGTCCACTAAAGGAGGGAGGGCGTTTTCACATTTAGCTCCTAAACTCTGGAATGGCCTTCCTGATATTGTTCGAGTCTCAGACTCGCTGTCCCAGTTTAAACTAGATTAAAGACGCATCTCTTTAGCCAAGCATTCACATATACTTACCTTTTATACTACAGTTGAATCAGATTGAATGCATTAATATTATGAACAGCAGCTACGCTAATTATTTCCCATCTGCTTTTCTGTTGTTATCTCGGGACGCTAGTCCCGAGGTAAATACAGATCGTCAGCTCCAGTTTGTATCCAGCCTCCCATGGAAACTACAGATGCCCCAACACCCATGAAGAGACGACTCGAAGCCCGTGAAGAGACGACTCGACGCCCGTGAAGAGACGACTCGACGCCCGTGAAGAGACGACTCGACGCCCGTGAAGAGACGACTCGAAGCCCGTGAAGAGACGACTCGACGCCCGTGAAGAGACGACTCGAAGCCCGTGAAGAGACGACTCGACGCCCGTGAAGAGACGACTCGACGCCTGTGAAGAGACGACTCGACACTGGCGATATGTTTATGCCCTAAATCAATACATGATTAACTAACTGTATTTCTCTATGTACATTCCTGAAATGCACTTTCTGTAAAGCTGCATTGAAACAATATGTATTGTGAAAAGCGCTATACAAATAAATTTGAATTGAATTGAATTGAACAGTCACCTGATTACGTAATGTAGAATAGTCACAAGAGAGAAGAAATTGTTAGATAAATATAGAGGACATATCTCACCAAAAAAAAATACACAACACAACATCTGTATATTAAAAATAAAAAAATTAAAATATATATTGTTATGTATATAGAGTGTTGCAATAGGGAGATGTGGGTAGTTTGTTGTTGTTGTGTGTTCACTGGATCGATCTACAGCCTGTTAGTCCTCCTGAAGGATGATGCCGTTCCAGTTCACCCATCCAATCACATTACACCCCCTTCCTCAAATACCCGTATCTCTTCCCAGCTTTTTGCTCACTTTGGCATTTGTCTTTGTTTGGCTCGCTGTCGCTGATTTCTGTGTGTCTATCGTGTGAGTTGATCAATTGTCGTATAGTGGTTGTGAAGTGTTTCTGTTTGTTCTACTGTTCATCCTTGTTCAGTCATCACGGTGTGTGTGAGGCTGGGAAGGAGGGAGCAGGACATGCATTGCACACCACAGGACATCTTGAACTGTATTACACACACAGGTTTGGGAGAGCGCCACACCCTGTCATTTGTGTTATATTGTAGTCAGAATATATAGAATTCTTTATAGAATTAATCTTATAGCTAGTTTGTTCGGTTTCATTTATTTCAGGGTTTCCGCGGGAAAATTCGGAACTTTAAATTTAAGGCCTTAAAAAGTCTTAAAAACGGCCAGATTTTCATCCTAGGTCTTAAATTGCATTTAGTCAGGTCTTAAAAAGTGTTTACCCTCGTTCATTTCCAGAAACGCTGGCCGCAGAAAGTTATTACAAAGTAGCAAAAAAGTATGGAGTTGTAGCCTATAAAGCGGAGCCCTAGAGCAGGGGTCTCCAACACGCCACTCGCGTGCTACCAATAGCTCGTGGATTGATATGAGCTAGCTCGCCAGAGGCCGTTCACATATCGCGGCTTTTGCGCGCTCAAGTTTGTTCAAATGTAGGCGCGCGGCAAGCACGCTCATAATTGAAGCGACGTACACATTTTTTTACCAGGCGCAACGAGATGTAAAAAATCTAAACTTTTCAGAATGCCGCAAACGCACCGCAGGTCATGTGACAGGAACCAACCAATCACCCCTTTCCATAACAACATTGAAAGCTTAGTCACCATGAACCAAACACTAGGGCTACTAATAAATATAAGCTAATGTGTAAATGTCAGTAATTTATCTTTTTTGACTCATTCTTTTTATAAAACATTATTTAAAGGCTGAAATATGAGGTTTATCTTTGTATAAAACCTTTTTTGTCAAAACTTTATTTGAACTACATGTTAGTAGATAACATGTTGCAAGACACTTTTAAAATCTGGCCATCATTTTTAATGGTATTTTAATGTTTACGTAAACAAAAAGTGCATATTGATGCTAATCAATTTGTTATTGCTGTTTTTTCGACATAAAACTTGTTGAATTGACTTCATTCTGTAGTATTAGTACTTTTTGAACAGGATTCTGTGATAACCGTGATCATTTTGGTCACTTTAATCATCTCAAAATTTCCTCTCTAGTTATGATCAACTAAAATCAACAATAATTGTGTTTTTACAGTATAATATGCAAAAGTACAATTTTCTATTAAAAAAAATATCTACCTCTCCCTCTCTCTCTCACACACACACACACACATCAAATAATCCTAGATAGATAGAAAGATAGATAGATACTCGAATGATCCCGAGGTAACTATCTATCTAACTTGGATAATGCGCCGTGTAGGTCTTAAATTTCAATCTTTATGGTCTTAAAATGTCTTAAATTTTACTTACTGAAGCCTGCAGAAACCCTGTATTTATTTCATTTGGCATCTCTCGAGCTCGCCTTCCCACCTTTGATTGTTTCTGTTTAGTATTGTTATTTGTCTTGTTGTTTTCCTCATTGTCTGTGTAAATATTGGAAACATTATTTTCTCTTCATTCTTTCACTTTTGGCACTGTAAAAATAAATACTTTTGAGCAGATCTTTTTCCTTTTATTGCCCTGTTCTTCATAGAGTTACACACACACACACACACACACACACACACACACACACACACACACTACCGGTCAAAAGTTTTAGATCAGTAAGATTTTAATGTTAATGTAATATTGTGAAATATTCTGACAATTTAAAATGACTGTTTTCTATTTTAATATATTTTAAACTATAATTTATTCCTCAGATGAAAGCTTAATGTTCAGCATCATTACTCCAGTCTTCAGTGTCACATGATCCTTCAGAAATAATTTGAATATGCTGATTTTATGCTCAAAAACATTCATTATTACTTTGAAAACAGTTGTGTACAATTTTTTTTACAAATCAGATGACTAAAAAATGACTAAACAAATCAAAATTTGCTGTCAAAATTAACACTGGAACACACACACACACACACACACACACACACACACACACACACACACACAAATAATTTATTATTTATTAAGTGTAACTTATTCCTCAGATTAAAGCTGAATTTTCAGCATCATTACTCCAGTCTTCAGTGTCACATGATCCTGTGAATCCAATGAAATATACAAATCATAATCAACAATATATTCCCAATTCCAAAACTTGGAAAAATATATATTTATAATAATTTATTATTATATTATTTATATTATAAATAAGTATTATATAAAACCAACATTGATCATTCAATATCACATGTTTCTAAAACACATGCTAACACACACGCTGCTTTATTTAATTGTGAAGTCTGAGTCTCTTCCACCTTTATGAAACACATTTACACATTTATTTCTCCTCATAGACAGTAGTGAGACTCTTCTGTGGATCACCTGATGGTTTCTGCTCCTCTCATGATCATTTCACACTACGATATAACACATCTATCAGAGTTTGGTGATCGACCTTCATCAGGGATGTTTGGTGATCGATCTTCATCAGGGATGTTTGGTGATCGATCTTCATCAGGGATGTTTGGTGATCGATCTTCATCAGGGATGTTTGGTGATCGATCTTCATCAGGGATGTTTGGTGATCGATCTTTATATGGGATGTTTGGTGATCGATCTTCATCAGGGATGTTTGGTGATCGATCTTTATATGGGATGTTTGGTGATCGATATTTATCAGGGATGTTTGGTGATCGATCTTCATCAGGGATGTTTGGTGATCGATCTTCATCAGGGATGTTTGGTGATCGATCTTTATATGGGATGTTTGGTGATCGATCTTCATCAGGGATGTTTGGTGATCGATCTTCATCAGGGATGTTTGGTGATCGATCTTCATCAGGGATGTTTGGTGATCGATCTTCATCAGGGATGTTTGGTGATAGATCTTTATATGGGATGTTTGGTGATCGATCTTCATCTACTCTGTAAAGTGGAACAGAAGAGAAAACAATCAGAGTTCAGTGGAACAAAGTGCAAATTATTATATTTCAATTACTGTTTTTTTTTTTTTTTTTAATAAGTTAAATTGAATTCCTGTAATCAGATTAATTACTGACTTTACATGATCTTGCATAGATATTTGTGTTTTAAATATAATAGATGTAAATCATGAATCATGTTCATATGTGTGTGTGTGTGTGTGTGTGTGTCGGTGCGATTCCTATTGAGTCTCTGTAAAGGAGAAACTAATGAGTGTACGGCGTATGGAATAAACCACAGGGAGCAAATACAAATGTTATTTTGAGTTCAAACACAAACCTTTAGTTAAAGCCGTTTGTCCTCTAGTTTAAACATGTTTGTAGGCTCTTAGTAAATCACTGAGAGTAAAGTAAGTGTAAAGTAGTGTGACGTGTTGCTTGTCACAGTAAAAACACACTAGAGACAGAGACATTTCTCATGTGAGCTGGACGCTGTGAGCTGAAGCTGGAACTGCACTGATTTTAGCAGGAGTGCAGCGTTTCCTACAATCTGACCAAGTCTGTTTTCACACTGAAATGATTCACTTCTACTGACACAGTTCATAAAGCAGGTGTTGATGTATAAAGCTGTGACAGTGAGCTTTTCTTCTCTTTCCTCCTTTGTGTTAAACATTTCAATAACTTCACATTTTGTTCTCACACAAACCCTTTGTTGCAATAAAGCTTAATGATAATTTCCTTTCACGAATGTTTGAAAGGTTTGTTCACATATCAGAGGTAAATGAAGATCTCTTTAATATCTCAGTGATGTTTCCTCACCTCAGGACACAGTTTGAGTCTCGTAGCTCATCTCTGAGCCGCTGCTGTGAGTCTCCTATCATATTGTAACTCAGATCGAGCTCTTTTAGAAACTGCAGTGCTTTTGAGTTCGTCAAAGACTGAGTTAAAGAAGAAACATCTGTAATGCCACAGTGATATAGACTAGAAAGACACAAACAGAGGAAGAGAGATTATCTTACAAACAAATCAAGAATGTGAAGAATTTTACACAAATATAATGTGAACTCAGACTCATTGTGAGATATTGAGTATAAAGTGTTTTAGTTTAAAAAACCCAGAAGTGCACTGCTATAAACACTGAAACATAAGCCCTGCTGTCTTCAAATAAATAAACTTCAGTCACACTGTAATTGCTGTACAGTATAATGATACTAACTGTAGTTTCTCCAGCTTGAATTGTGGGTTCATCAGTAGATCACTGAGGTTTTTCACTCCAGAGTCTCCTAGTTTATTCCCGCTCAGGTCCAGCTCTCTCAGGTGTGACGGGTTTGATTTCAGAGCTGAAGTCACATCAGAACAACCTTCATCTGTCATATAACAGCCTCTTAAACTACATTAGCAAAGAGAGAGCAGAAAATAAGACAGAAGAAAAGAAAACTCTTTATTCTGTAAAGTCACATCATCTTCATAAGCAAATGAAACAGAGGAAGAGAGATCTTCATCTTTATTTCACCAGATCACAAAATACTAAATTTGCACAAATACAATGTTACAGGGTTCGTACAGATTCTGTAAAATGAAATTCCAGGACTTTCAAAGACTTTTCAAGCACTAGCCTACTTTTTTGGATTTCAAGGACTTCAATCAGCACTTATCAAACATTAGATTTTTTTTATTTTTTTACTCAAATTACAGATATATGATATCTAATGTTTCACATCATAGAGATCAATCCATTGACCAGCGCTGTCAGGCATGTGAAATCCCCTTAACCATTGAAAGGATATTGAAACATATTTTTTTCCTATGAATTGATTGACCTGAAGAATGAAAGTTGTATCATATTAATATCATGCTCATAGCCATGCGAAATAGCTCTATATCTCAGACAAGCTGCAGTGTTAATTTAGTGTGAAACGATTGTATTTTTTCAACAACAATTTTTTTTAATTAGGGATGCACCGATACCACTTTTTGCAGAGCGAGTCCGATACCCATTCTTTAATTTTTGGAACTCGCCGATACCAATTAGTGATACCGATACCTGAATTGTCACTACATTTGTAATTTTTAAATGTATTAGTAGATAAACCAAAAGAATATAAATCATATTATGGCGCGTTTCCACCGAGTGGTACGGTACGGTACGGTACGGGTCGGTACCCTTTTATTTGCGTTTCCACTGCCAAAAGTTGAGAATGGTACCAAAAAGCCGAACCGTACCGTACCACTTTTTGGGTACCCTTCCGTTGGGGTACCTAGCACAGTGGAACGGTACTAAAGGGTGGAGCTAGACTCACTGCAGAACGTTGATTGGTTGACAGAGAATCGTCATTTGCGCGTGCCGCAAGGGGAAAAACACAACACACGAGGCGCCATTTTTAAATTACAACATCGTCGCAACAATGTCGCCGCGCAGCATAACTTTACCGTGGTCGACCCAGGAGGTGCAGACCTTCTTGGGTATCATCGGTGAAGAAAGGGTGCAAAGGGAACTCGATGGCATGGTGAGAAACGAAAAGGTTTTTCAGCATGTTTCTGAGAGGATGGCTGTCGAGGGTTACCAGCGTACGTCCGAGCAGTGCCGCATTAAATGCAAGAAACTGCGGAGTGACTATCGTAAGGTGAAAGACCACAACAGCCGGAGTGGTGTTCACAGAAAAAATTGGAAGTGGCTAGAAATGATGGACGCCATCTACGGGCACAGACCGGCGAGTTTGGGACGAGAAGGAGGCATCGATACGGCTACCTCGTTGCTGGAGTCGATGATGGAGCCTCCCGGTAAGTTTGTAATTGTGAAATATAACGTTAGTATACATCGATCACGGGAAAGCTTACGTTCAATGCACAACTTTTGTGCAAGTCTGTTGTTTGTCTGTCAGCCAGCCAGTGTGGTATCAACCGATCATTTGCAAGCTAGCAAAACGCTAACGTTAGTTTATTAGCCTGTGGTGGACGGAGTACATGTCCAGTAACGTTACTTGTACCCTACAGATACCCTAATAAAATACAACTGTTTTATTACTAAACATATTCTACTAAATATATATTAAAGAGAGATGGGTCCAATGATATAGCTTAAGGAAAGAGTAAGAACTCCGTCTGAAAATTATTATGAAATATCAGAGCAAGGTGAAAATGTCCACATTCAATAGGCTTAAACAGTACAGTAATGTTGTGGGGTAAAAAGTACAATATTATGCTTTGGAATGTAGTGCAATAAAAGTTACTCTTATAAAATTATAGATATTTGAAAAAAAAATACTTATGTACATTATACAAAGTAAAAATGCTTTGTTTGGCTACCCACTCAGTCCTACTACGTTGTATGTTCTGTATTTATCTCAACCGCATTGTTGCCGTTTGTGTTATTAACGTGACTTTTGCAAATTTTCAGTTGAGCATCCTAGCTGTCAGGAGGAAATGGAGGCACTTGATGAGATTTCCACCCTTGAAAGCTCAAGTTCGCCTGCCAGGACATCAACCCCGACACCACCACCAGAATCTGCTCCATCAACTTCGAGTGAACCTCGGCGTATTACAATCGGTAAGACATGAACACCAGAGTGAAAAGAAATGTATAATACTGTAATAATATATACTAGAGGTGTAACAATATATCGTGCCATAATATATTTCGCAATACAAAAGCGCAACAATACGTATTGTGGATGTTGACAATATGTATCATGGATAGTTCTCCCAAAATAAAAATTACTGTGTGAGAAAAAATTCATGTTTTCAGAGTGTCAGTACTACATTAAATTACTATATAATGTTGCTTATGATGTATACTAATGCAATGGGGGAATATTTGTGGGTCCTCATAATGGCAAATGTCTTATTACCAGAACGTTAAGAATATTCGTCTAAAATAATTCAGTATTTTCAGCTTCAGAATCATGAATATTTTTATTCTGGTGTCACCATTGTCCTTGGGTTACAAGCACCAAGTCCAAGCCTATCCATTTAAACCCACAATGTAATATCCAAGTTTTCATTTTAATCGACAATAATTTTTTTTTTTTTTACCTTTTATCATATGTCGTGGAGTATCGCAATATTGTATCATGAGTTCATTATCGTCATATGTTAATATATACATGTCCAATTTAGACATTGTATTGTAGTACTGTAGATATCTCCCCATAATATTGGTTGGCTCAAATCACAAGGATCAAAATGCTTCGCTAAACAAACCAACATTCCTGTCTCTTTTGCATTCCAGGCAAGAGGAAAAGGGGGCAACAGGATGTTCATGCGGCCCTGGTTGAGATGCAGGCAGCTGATGAGAAGCAGCAGGAGTGGTTGGAGAGGATGGAGGAACGCCGTGACCGGCGCTTCGAACTTATGCTGGAGGATGTACGTGAGGCAAGGCGGCATGAGGCTGAACTAACTCGCCAACACATGGAGCAGTCTGCAAGCTTCAATCAGGCCTTCCTCGGCATGCTCAGTCAGCTGGTGCAGGCGTTGAGTAGTCGCCCCAACCCTGTGCCATGATCCAGCCACTTGTGCTCTTTTGCACACAGCACTTTAGACTTGTTTACTTTTTTTGACTTGTTTAATTTTTTTGGACTTATTTAGTTTTTTGTTTGCACTCGTTTACTTTGTTTGCACTTTTAATTTTTGTTTGCACTTGTTTACAAAACCTTTTTTCTGTCGCACAGCTCATTTTTTTGTCAATAGCATTTGTTTGACTTTTTAAATTAAAGTACTTTTTCATTACCTCATGTGTCCTGTGTTCAATGGCCATCTCACACAATTCCTCCCTTACCCATTCTATAAATTGAGGTCGTTTTATTAATGTTCCTGTCATCTGGTGTCAATGACATCTATTGTTTGCTACCTTGGCCATAATGGCCATTTGGGAGATTATGCTTGCCTTAAATACAAAATAGTTAGCAATGTGTTACTTTACATTTATTGCAAACAAAATCTGAATTTATTTATTTTTACAGTCATAGGTATTGCAGAGCAATAAGTCCTTTACCCCAAATATTATCAATTAATATTATAAATATTATAAATTGTTCCCTTATAATTACACGTGTACTTATAAAGTATGTACAATAATTACAGAAAGGTACGCTGTAAATTCGGTGTACTTACGCAGTACTTTCCGGGCTGTAATCATGAATTACTGCATAAATTATTTGTAATTTTCCATGTTTTTTAGCATAATAGGTCATAAGCTACATACCATGTAATATTAAAATAATTAGCCCTTAGTTGGGTAGCTTAGTTATGAAATACTGCATTTTATTTGTATTTTTCATGGTTGTTACTCCTTTATTCACCAAATATTATAAATTGTTCCCCTATAATTACATGTACACACTCTATAATTACCAAAAGGTATGCTGTAAATTATGTGTACTTGCGCAGTATTATCTTAAGCGTTACCAGATTGGCCATTTGATATAGTTACCCAAAATGAATTATACCTCATGTTTAAACACCATCTACATAAGAGGCAGCGGCAAAAATATTTCACAAAATATGAAGAGGCAGGGTAAAAGTAAAAGGATTTATTCATGTCCATAAAATCAAAACTTAGCGTTTACACAGGTGTGCCTTTGCTATCTGTACAACAGATTTAACTGTTCAAATAACGCATCAGACCCTCGCGTACATCCCTGCCCTCCTCCTCTGCACCCTGTGCCAGTGGCACCACAGGCTCTGCAGCAACAGGTGTATCCCATTCGTGCTGGTAATCCTCTCCATGCCTTTCACAAAGATTGTGCAGAGCACAACAAGTCAACACCATGGACTTCACCAGTTCGATGTCGCTGTCATTCCTCTTCATAAGGCACCGCCACCTTCCTTTGAGTCTCCCAAAAGCATTTTCTACCACCACCCGAGCCCTGCACACTTTTTTGTTGTAGGTCAGTTGTTCTGCTGTCAGCCGGCCATTGTCAGGGAATGGTTTTAGGAGCCAATTCTGCAAAGGGTAGGCAGAGTCTCCTAGCACATAAAAGCCAGCATTCACCCCACTGATGTTCCTGGTGCAAGCTGGGTAGAGGCTTCCACGCTCGACCAACTCCCACAATGTAGATAGTCTCAGAACCCGAGCATCATGCAAACTTCCAGCCATTCCTGCATATGCACTCCAAAATAGTCCTTTTCCGTCAACTACTCCTTGCAGGATGATGGAATGCCAGCCTTTTCTATTAAAGTAATCGCAGTGGTACTCCTTTGGGGCTATTATGGGTATGTGTGACCCATCAATGGCACCAACACACTGTGGAAGCCCCCACCGGTTCTCAAAGTAGGCTGCCATCTCTTTGAACTTCTGCTGGTCAGGGAAACATATCTGTTCTGGAACTAACAACATGCTAGCGGCCTTGCAGAATTCCTGGACGCACCGACACACTGTTGTTCTGCTGACTCCAAAAAGATGGCCAATACTTCTGTAGTCGCTGTTGGTTGCAAGCTTCCATAGTGCAATGGCAACTCTTTTCTTAAGGGGAACACACTCTCTGTAGTTTATGTCCTGCTTTTCCATTGCTGGATGCACCATGGCACAAAGGAATATAAATGTTTCTTCAGACATCCTGAAGTTGTTCAACCACTGTGTGTGTGTGAATCCTGGAACGATCACATCCCACCAGTCATTTGAGCGGCTGAAAGTCCAAACGGTTGGTCTGCGGCGCTGATTTTGCACCAGATTGAGTATCTAGAAAACAAACAAACAAAAAAGTTAAGATTAATACAATGTCGCAGTGATGGTGGGTCATTTAATTAAAAGTGCAACTATCATACGCCGGATGAAAAAATACATAAAGTATTATATAAAGTATTATAAACATTGTAAGAGTTACCCTTGGACACGATAGAATACATAAATTTGTTAAAATATCTAATATACTGCACCAGAGAGGGAACTTTGGTGTCATTAAAGCACAAAGAAAAAATAGCTTACAGATATAACTATTTTCACAAAATTATACTTCTAATCTATCATTAACCACAACTAGTATTGCACTTGTAATAATATAGGCATCAACAGATTCATGTAAAAGTTTAATGATCTTAAAAAGTAACCTTCATAGTGCTTAATGAATAGACTGTAGTTTACAGTTGGCACAGTTAAAATCTGGTTTCACAGGCAGGGCTTATTGTACTTATTTATTCAGTGTAGGGTTATTTAATCTATAACAATATTGCTTAGTTAGCACATAAGACGAAATACATTAATACATGACATAAAAAAGTTAGCTTAGCTCAAGCTTACCCGCCTGCGCCGTCGTGTTTGTCTTGCCTTGTCTTTACTCGCGCGGTTGTCTGTCTCGTCCCAGCTCCTTAAAATTTCCCGAATTCCCCTGTATTTTTCCGCTGTGTTTTTCCTTGCAGCATGTAGCCTTTGCTCAAACAAATATTGTCTCTTCCTTGAGATAAACAGCCACACACCGAGAAGCAAGAATAGGATCTGCTGTATGTCCTCCATTGTTGTTTGCGGTGAACTTTCCTCTTCCCGCGCGATCGAATGACGTCAAGCTACTTTCCGTCATACACCACGCCTATCAAGTGACGTTATCACTACTTTCTGGAATACACCACGCCTATCAAGTAAGGGTACTGTTTGCGGTGGAAACGCTAGCCAAATCATGGTTAACAGACCCGACCCGTACCGACCCGTACCGTACCGTACCGTACCACTCGGTGGAAACGCGCCATTAGTTGGCTTAATTTGTTCATCAAATATATATTTATTTCAGTTATTTTCATGCTTAATTAAGCCTGCTAAAATGCATTTTATGAGCTTCTGTTACTGTCACTTTTCATTCTATTGCTCTATCATATTTGATCTTTCATTTAATAGCACAGCACATATTTAGAGCAGCTCCAGCAGGGCTCAGTGCTGAGGATCGGGTCAGCGGTCCAAATGTTTAGATACCAGTGAAATATCAATTATTTAATCCAATTTGGTACAACAAAAACTACCAGCCTCATTAATGTGAATTTAAAACATTATTAAAGACAAGCCGTCAGTAACAAAATAAGAACAAATACTCAAATTACAAATAGGACAAATAAATACAATAGAACAAAGAAAGGCACAAATGAAATAAACAGTGTTTTTAGAGTTTTTCGGGTAGATCTAGGGCTAGGCTAACAGGTACAGCAATTTGAATAAAGTCATCAAATGTGGAAAAAATGCACATTCATTACTGTCTAAATTAAATATAGATGGATATTTTTGTAAAGTTGAAAAGGGTAGCCTATTTAGTCACGAGCAGTGAGTAATTTCTTTGTCCTTTGTTTGATTAACATTAAAAGTAAAACACAGCAGCAGGTTTATTAGACTGCTGTCCCTTTAAGACCGAGCGCACGGACCGCATTTGAACATTGTTCACTTGAGATATAACCGACTTTGTTTACTGGGATACTCACCTAGACAGGCGTTTTTACATAAACTTGTGTGAATTCGTCCGTTAAAGCGCAAGACGTGAAAGACAATTCAATTCAGTATTCGCGCGCTGTCTATCAAGACGTTGGTTTGCGGAGCGCGTGCTTCGGATGTTTGTGTTTGCGGATTAAACTTCTTGACTTGCAAACGTCCTGGCTGTAATAATGTAGGGAACCACTCTTTATACATAAATGAAGTAACAGTTCATGTTTTACTTTACTTACATATATGATTTAGTTTTAATCCAAATAACACGCTGAGTGAAGTGCGCACTCTCTCTCTCTCGTCAGTTAACGTTAATAATAAGCTACATGCCTCGTTTTATTTTCTTTGCCATTGATATCCGACTGAACTACAAACTTTCCACTGACGTCTGTTTAAAGGGATGTGCTCGACCACCTCCACTGCGCGTTTTTCTCTTATCAGCTCGCGCACCACAACTATGTGTTACTATAACCACGCTGCCTGGTAAGGTTGTTGGTATCAGAGCATTTTTACGAGTAGCCTACGAGTACATGAGCTCGGTATCGGTGCATCAAATTCAAGCACTTTTCAAGTACCTCTTCAAAAATATGGCTGTTTTCCAGGACTTAAATTTCAAAAAGTCAAATTCAAGTACTTCAAGCACTTTAAGCACCTTGTACGAACCCTGATGTTAAAGTGTTTTAGTTTAAACTGTTGAAGTGATTTCAAGCATTTTGATTCTTGTATGTGAATGTGACTGACCTCAATCTCTCCAGTTTACAGTGTGAATCCTTCAGTACGGCACATAAGTGCTTCACTCCTGTGTTTCCTAGTGTATTACAGCTCAGGTCCAGCTCTCTCAGGTGTGACGGGTTTGATCTCAGAGCTGAAGTCAGGATGAGACTCTGTTTCTCTGTAATACTGCATACACTCAGACTGAAGACAGAGAAAGAACAATAGTTCACATCTATGATGATCATCTTATTGAAGAGCTACAGCAGCATTTAGTTTCCAATAGTCTGTTCTGAAACCCAGTCACACTAGTTCTGATGCTGGAAGACACTGTTTCTTCTCTTTCATTTTAACTATTTATTTGAGTCTCTCTTCTTTATTCTCTGTTGAAAAGGCAGATTTCTGCATGTACACAATCAGTACATTGTATCAAATGCTGGAAATTAAACAATTACTAAATAAATAAAAAACACATAAAATGTGAGCAATAGGGAAACCCAGAAAGTGCACTGCTATAAACACTGAAACATAAGCCCTGCTGTCTTCAGATAAATAAACTTCAGTCACACTGTAATTGCTGTACAGTATAATGATACTAACTGTAGTTTCTCCAGCTTGAATTGTGGGTTCATCAGTAGATCACTGAGGTTTTTCACTCCAGAGTCTCCTAGTGTATTCCAGCTCAGGTCCAGCTCTCTCAGGTGTGACGGGTTTGATTTCAGAGCTGAAGTCACATCAGAATAACCTTCATCTGTCATATAACAGAGGCTTAAACTACATTAGCAGAGAGAGAAGAAAATAAGACAGAAGAAAAGAAAACTCTTTATTCTGTAAAGTCACATCATCTTCATAAGCAAATAAAACAGAGGAAGAGAGATCTTCATCTTTATTTCACCAGATCACAAAATACTAAGTTTGCACAAATACAATGTTAAAGTGTTTTAGTTTAAACTGTTGAAGTGATTTTAAGCATTTTGATTCTTGTATGTGAATGTGACTGACCTCAATCTCTCCAGTTTACAGTGTGAATCCTTCAGTACGGCACATAAGTGCTTCACTCCTGTGTTTCCTTGTGTATTACAGCTCAGGTTCAGCTCTCTCAGGTGTGACGGGTTTGATTTCAGAGCTGAAGTCAGGATGAGACTCTGTTTCTCTGTAATACTGCATTCACTCAGACTGAAGACAGAAAGAGAAAATGACTCAGATCTATGATGATAGACTAACGTGTTCATCTTCATCCAGCAGACTTTAGCTGACAAATAAACAGGGATATCAAGGTAAAGGTCACATGGAGAAAGACTACACATTGTTCATTTAAATATACTACCAACATTGTAACAATACAAAGGTTGAAAGCGTTGATGTATTTATGTTTACACATTCATGTCATATAATTTTTAAAGGGTCATGAAACCCCGAAACACATTTTTTGATGATGTGACACGTGACCTTTACAACGTGATGATGTAATACGTGGCACATCTCAGAGATGGTACAAGACAAGCATTTGTGGTTAAAAACTATATATATATATATAAACCAAAATACAGCGAATAGCCTTCTTGGCGCGCCTACTTTTGAAAGTCAACATTTAGATTATGTGAACAAAGTTAAATGCATTATAAAGGCCTGGGTCACTTTGGAATAAATCACAACGTGTTTCATGATAAAACCGTGACTTTAGTTTACAGTCCGGTAAATACAGCAGGTTATAGTAAATTATTTCACAGACCCCCTGGCACTCGAGGACTGAAAGCCTCAGAAGAAAGCCCTGTCGAGGCTCTTCCCCGGTGCGGGTCGTGTCGAGCCATTAGTCTGGGTGTTTGATGAGGAAAAGATGAAATGTAGTAGTTGCAATAAACGCGTTATGAATCTGCACAACTGCAGCAGCGGAGGACTTTTATTCTGCTGAGCGGATCTGAGGAAGAACTGATGACGGGACAGTTTGATCTTCGGCTGACAAATCAGAGGAAAGGAGCGTTTCATTCCCGCCCACGTGTAGAAATTGAATATTCAAGCTGTTCATAAATGTTTCTACCTGAGAACGAAAAGCGAAAAATCAAGCTGAATACTTTTGAAAAAAATAAAACAAAAAAGGAACCGTTTTCTCGTTTTTCTACTTTCAATATTAAATAAAAAAAACGAATGAACATTTCCTTTCATTTCATTTCCTATTTGGACTGGAATAACGAGAAATGAAAAAAGACGGATCGTTTATACGTTTTTTCGTTTAGTTTAATAAACAGAAAATGAGATTCCGGCCTGATTTCTAATTTTTCATTTGTGGTTTACAAATCGGTTTATGGCTTTGATATTTCGTTCGCACATGTGAGAGATCGCAAGCCATAGGCTACAATATGCTGACATGGAGTTTGGTGTTTTATATATGTATAGCCTATTTAAGAGCACTGATTTTGGAAGTAGGTCCTTCCTGTGTGTCATTGTCCCATTGAAAAATGCAATGAAAATATTTTATATGATATGGATAAAGTAAAATGTTTTACTGTAGCCTATTATTGTATGGGCAACAAGGATTGGACTTAAAAACAATGATAAACATGACCATGATAACATGTACATAACATTTCCCACTCGCCTTTTAATGAGGTGTGTATGTGTGTGTGTGTGTGTGTGTGTGTGTGTGTGTGTGTGTGTGTGTGACAACAGAAGCTGCTGTGTGCTCTTCCTAATTGAATGCAAGTATTATTTCTACAAACTGAGCTCATAACTCATAGGACTGATTAATAACAAGTGTAATTTTTTTAAACATACGTAATGTAATTCTTGTATGCAAAATGTATTTACATTTGTTATAATTTATATCTGATTTAATTTCGCTCATGGAGATAGCACAGACAATGTGCCGTGTTTTAGTGGAAGATTGCTGCCATCTACTGGAGAGCAAACACATTTAAGATTAAAACACCATGACATTTGAAGGACAGCCACTAGATGGCTGCAGCGCATCACTCACTGGCTCGTTTCCCATTTCCACATATTGTAGGTATTCATCTTTTCACAAGTTTTTTATTTAGATGTGTTTAGACATTATAAAATCATTATTATAACAATAAAAAATAATCTTTGGTCAAAGTATCTGAAGTATCATCGTTTTTTACAATACAGTCAGACCTGAACATGATGTTATATGTGTGTAGGCCTATATGTGTGTGTTTTTGTATTCGTTCTGCATTGTGGATGTTTAATGGCGTCGCCCCTTCATTTCTGTGTCTGCTCCGCATTGTAGATGATTTATTTGTGGGACAAAATATGTAACAGAGAGCAATCCTATGGATGACTTTTGGGGGTGGGGTTGTGTGTGTTTCGGGTGAGCATTCCCCAATGTGGATGTGTTAACATTGTCGCTCTCAAATCATGTTCAGGTTTGGTTGCATGCATTGTTGTGAAGATAAATAACATTTTTCACATTACATTTTCAATTGTATTGACTGACTCACACATCTGCCTGCAGACACCCAGCTGTGCAGATTCATTTATAGATTTAACAACATTTAACCCAAGCCAGTGGAGACCAATCCAGCTTCTGGAGGACCAGTGTCCTGCAGTTTAGCTCCAGCCTATCCCAACACAGTTCATCAGGTACAAAAGCTGTAACTGGGGTGGTAGCCTTATATATATGTATATAAACTAATAATAAAAAGGTACTTTTAAAAGGGTAACATCCCAGTGACGTTTTTGTACCATTTTCTTCTGAGAGTGTAGCCTGGATATTTCTAGTAACCCTGAAGACTTGCTCAGCTGGTTCAGGAGTGTTTATTGGGTTGAAGCTGAACTTTGCAGGACATTGACCCTCCAGGATCAGGACACCCCTGACATAGGCCCTTCACATTAACTGAATGTGATTTATCAACACCTAGTACATCTTAAAATATAGAGCTCATGACAAATGAAAACAACATAAAGAAAGTATTTTAGTTGTTAGAAAATACTACCAGAGCTTTGATGGACAAACATTATATGCATAAAGCAGTGGGAATAAATAATACCTTGAAAGAAATTAGCAAATCTCAGAGAAACATCAACCAATTAAGCATGTAACAATAATAACTTAAAAAGTGCTGTCTTATAATTTACAGTATTTAGAGGCTTGGTTTTGAATTGTATTACACATATGATAAACTCTGTTAAATGTAAGATTAATGTATTCGGTTAATTACTTAAAGCATCATGATCCAGTGAATTTTGTATTATAGGCCTTAAATTGAAATATGAATAGGAACTGTTAACGTTAAAGGCTAGAATACACTGTAAATTACTGGTTATAAATTTTTTTTTGTTAATAGTTTACTTTAGATTAGAAATGCAATCCAACTGTTACTCTCCAACCCTGATAATTGTGTCAGGTATTCAGTATCCTACAAGTTCAGCTGATTCAATTATCTTTTTTATCTCATTCTATTTGTGTGAACTGAGTCCTCAACACTTACAGTCATGCTGTTACATTTCTATCTATTTTCACAATTATTTATTCAGGTGTCTCACACACACACACACACACACACACACACACACACACACACACACACACACACACACACTCAAAGGTTAGACATGTTATTATGGTCATGTATATTATGTAATTTTTGATGCTCATTCATACAGTAATTATAGCCTAGAGTAAAAAAAAAAAAAATAGCATACATTTTAAGTTTAGAGATACTGAACTATTTTCATTTATCAAAGGGACACACAGGACCTCACCTACAGTGCAAAAAAAAATATATATATATTCATAGGCTGCTCTTGAGTCTATAGAAATAATATATAAAACAGCAAACTCCATGTCAGCATATAGTAGCCTATGGCTTGCGATCTCTCAAGTGTTGTACATTAGAAGTGAAGCATCGCATGAGCAGCACTAATTGTGTTCCAGCAACATATTTCTGCATCAAATGTCAGCGAGTGGTGCAAAAGCTTATTAAAGTGGGATGTGAGTGTGCCGTACGGACTCTTATTCTGGCTGTCCTGAAGACGAAGCGGTTTGACCAATCAGATGAAAGGGCCGTTTCAGCGCCGCCCACATGTGCGAACGAAATATCAAAGCCATAAACCGATTTGTAAACCACAAACGAAAAATTAGAAATCAATCACACATTCACCGTGAGACACACGCGATTGACACTTTTCACACCACACAAACATTTTCTCACGCACAGAAAAATCGCGAAGCAAAGAGGACACGGAGACCGACAGACTAGACAGAGCAGGTTACTTTATGATATAAAAAAAATCTCAGCTCTCAGGTTCTGTCAATTTTATTACGAAATTCAAACAATAAATACAGTTTTGGCGCATGTAAATGTGACGTGACAGATTCCTAGCGCACATGAATCGATCATCTCTACTAGCTAATAGTAAAAAATCACGAACACTGTTGAAAGATACAGTAGGCTACAACTTACCGAAATGTATAGTCAATATTAAATTAAATTACAATTTAATTGAATTGAATTGAAATGCAAAAAAAGCGTAGCTTACCAGAAATTGTACCATGTAAACATTGTAAGATGTTGTCACTAAACCTAATAAAATTCAGTTTAGTTACTAAAAAGTTAGTAACAATCACAATACATTTTAAATATATATATTACTTTTAAGATATATGAAATATAAATTATTTAAACAAATAAATATATGTAATATCATTGTCGTTTCATAGATCTAATTTTAAGTATTAATGTTATTCACTAAACATGCTTATCTTCTATCTTCTTACAAGTTGCTCATGTAATATATACAAAGTAATAAATTGAGTACTAATTTGACCTTGTTGTCTCTATACTTTAAACATAGCAAGTCAGTGCAACAAAGGCAACAGTAGGTTAGCGTTAGCTACGTGATGATAACTGTAAACCATCCGAATAAAGTACCGTATCCAGACATAATATTTTAAACTAACCATTCGGAGACGTCCTGCTGGAGCAACTTCTTCATCTGTTGCTTCTCCATCTGGATCAGATTCGGGATCAAACTGAAACGCTTGAACGACTGCGTGTCTTCGTGCCATTGCAATATATCCAACGTAAACATGCATGGTACCGCAAGATGGTCAAGGCCACACCCACCCTCCACCTTGCCCCGCCTTTCTCTTCCTCATTAGCATTTAAAGCTACAGACACCGAAACGGCCCGTCTGAAGGAAGCTCTTTCTGGGACTGGCTTGTAGTGGCTATAATTCTGCACCGAGGCTTAATTTTTGGAAAGAGATTTCAGATACAGTACTAGGGACCACTAAGGCCTATATTAAAGCCTACAAAAAGTAGCATGTCATGGGACCTTTAAACTAAACGAAAAAACGTATAAACGATCCGTCTTTTTTAATTTCTCGTTATTCCAGTCCAAATAGGAAATTGAATGATCAGATGATACGCGGACCGTACGGTCCTACAACAGGCTTTCTGGTGTATTACCATCAGCTTCTGCTCCTGACGGTGACATCACGTACCAATCTCAATCCTTGGGCTGACACTTGATGGAAAGATGCACAGCCCGACACCTGGTTTTCTTATAGTTTTATATAGTTATATGGTTTTATATAGTCATGGTTTTGTTTTTTTGTTGCCAAATTGGTTTGAAACAGTTGTTGAAAAAACAATTGAACTGACAAATTATGCCTGATATCTGTTTGACTGACAGTTTCATTGATCACTGAGATAGCACTGACTTGGAATGAAGTTGCTTCAATAGAAAAATAAAATTAAAAAAAATAGCTTAGATGTAGTAAACTACCTTTGCCATATTGATAAAAGTACTTATACAGCTGTGATAAAGTCACATTAGCTGCCACCGCTGGCAAAGCAGCACTGACACACACACACACACCTCATTCATCCACATCTCGTTGTCGCTATCATAGGAGCGCGTGCACACACAATGCTGAACGCACATGGACATTCATCCATCTCTCCACTCTCCCTTCCATATCCATTTCCCGGTCATTTCACCCACTTATACTGCACTGTCTTGTCGTTTCGTCCTCGTGTTTTGTGTCTGTGAGGGCGTAGTCAGACTTCCAGTGGGAAAGACCGACCGATCGAGCGGCGGCCACTGATAGACATCACGGCCGGGTCGCGCCGGCGCATCACAACCGGAAGCTGACGAAACAATTGTCTTGTGTGAATAGGTGTTCGTCTGTGTATTTAAATGCAAAGATTATGTGTTGTGTACTATGTGTGAATGGATTATGTGTTTATTATTAATATATATATATTTAGAAATGGATTATTATTGATTATAAAATACAGTGGTGTGAAAAAGTGTTTGACCAATCTTCATAATCTTTTGACCACTATTGTAAAGTTAATGTACTCTGCCTTTGTATTGTCAGCAAAAAGTGAGAATTCATGCCAAGGCAAAAGGCAGTAACTTCCACATTATTAATATTTGGTGGCTGATCAGCATTAACAAAATCATTATAGTAATACCTGTGTAAAATCTAGTGATCATGGCATTTATTTTGTATGATTTACAATTATTTATAGCCATCTACTTATTGCTATCCTGGGCTTTGGTTGCATTCTGATGGCATTATTAATACATTTGACATGACAAAATACTTTAATAATATTAAAAAATATAAATAACTCATTTTCGACCAAAAACGAAGTTACGGTCTTTTGCCTTTGCATGGCAGAAATGTGGTTTTGTGATATTGAGAAATAAATATATTTCAAAAGTCGATCTGACGTAAATGACGTGACGTGACTATGCTAAAATTAGAATATTCAAACGAAAAAACAAACTCAGCTAACTATGGCGAGTCAGAAGAGAATATCTGATTTCTTTACAAATCTATCAGAATTTAAAAAAAGCAAATCTAAAAATGAATCGGACTATGATATGATATGATATACCGACGTGAGCGCTCTGAAAGCGGCACTAAAAGACTGCTTTAAAACTTTCACAGAGACCTCAAACAGAAAGCACAAAGGCTGTCTTTAAATTTAATTTCGTTTTGTATTAATTGCATCTTAATTTTAATCAATGTTTCATCAACCATTTGCCTGGATTTAATAAATAAGAAGTTAATATAGCAGACAATATAATCAGGACACGGAGGCGCCGGCGCGTGAACCTGGAGCTCGTCTCATAAATGAACCGAAACTCAGTGTATAAGGTAGCCTAATTGCCTCACAGACCTGAGACATTTAGAAAGCTTGAAATGTCTACTTTTAAACAGAACAATTCAAAACGAAAGAAAACAGACTGTTCTCTGCTTATGTAATCCGTATGAATTGTGCATTTCTCTCTGGCGCGTTTACTACTGCGAAGATCGCAAGTCAGCATCGTCAACTTCATCTTTGTAGCCGACACGGACACAGAAAACACTTGTTTATTAATAAACAATTAAAATATCTTCTTGCTATATTTGACATATTCATAATCATTACTTTTGCCGGTTCTTTGTGACAGCTTTTAGGTGCTTTATTGGCAGCGCCACCCTTACATGTTACATGCACCACCGCATCAGCACCGAAAACATGGAGATTTTTTGGGGGGAGGGGGCATTTTGTTTGTGTTCAGTCTTTCTCAGTTGTCTTTAGGTTAACGTTTCAGTTAACAGTTTTTCAGTTGTTTTCAGTCAATTTTTTCAGGGGTAGGCTACAGGAGCAGCATAGAGTACTCTCGCCGCTGTAGACGGTATGCTTTCTCTTGGTTCATGTCAGTCAGTATGAATTAATTTTGATACATAAGTTGCACCTGACTATAAGTCGCAGGACTTGCCAAACTATGAAAAAAAGTGTGAATTATAGTCCGGAAAATACGGTAGTTAGCATCTTAATTTAGTCTTTGTTTTATTATTTTTATTAGTTTTAACTAATTGTTAACTCAACAAATGCAAACAATCGATGTCGGCGCCTCCATGTCATGAAGTGCGCACTCCACACACCGCACAAACACTTGGATATGCACCTAATAATAGCGAACATTTATCAAGGTTAATATTTAGGTTAAAAGGTTACAATTTTATTCTCTATTGATGGATAATTCAAGATGGCGGCTTGCATGTAGACGTGTTTGTTAGTCTGTCCTCAATTTGTTTTAATCAAAGTATTATAATTAGCCTACTTTTCTCTGGAGTTAAACCAAGTAACGATTTAATTAAAAACAGAAAATGCGTTTATTATTTTTATTCTTCATTTTGTGTTGCCGTACGACCTTATGGACTCCTGAGATTGGTATGCCTTTTCCTGCTGAGGATACCGAAAGCAGCGACAGTGATCGTGAAGTAACCGCGCTTTATCAGCGGCCTCAATGGCATGATCTGTTTGCCGTGACTGCATCGGGATTGCTTAATGATCATGGCCCGACACTTCGGCTTTCCGGGAGAGGCATTTCTCAAGAACTACTATTCTCTTCCGGTGATGTACCGAGTGGATTACGCTGTTTGTGGTCGCACGGGAATCGGAGTCTCACAGCTAAAGCGACGCCTGCCTGTGGTAACGATCTGAAGACGGAATGCACAGGAAGGAGATCGTGGTTAGTTCTCATCATGCTTCTATTATCGGGCAATATTCACCCCAACCCGGGTCCAACGTTAGCCCAACTTCAAACGCCCGACGATTTCAAAGCATCAAACGGATTGCGCTTTTTTCATCTGAACGTGCGCAGCCTTATCAACAAAATGGACTCTTTAAGAGTTTGGGCTGATACGACTGGTGCAGATATAATGCTCTTTACTGAGACATGGCTAAAAACATCAGTCACAAATGATATGATTAATATTGATGCATATAAAGTCTTCAGATCTGATCATGCAAAAAAAGGAGGAGGAGTTGCAATATATGTGAAATCTAATTTAAACTGTTCCTGCATACAGTCAATCAGCATACCAAATGGCCTTGAACTTTTAGCGCTCAAAGTAAATCTTTCTGGTTCGGATATTGTTGTGGCTGGATGTTATCGCCCGCCTTCTTCATCTTCAAGTGAGGTATGTACTTTACTTGCAGATTTCTTTCACGACTGGACTAAATATGAACTGATCATATTTGGCGATTTCAATTGGGACTGGCTGTCGTCATCTTCTGATCTTTTTAAAGAGACTTGTGACTCTCTTTGCTTGGTACAGTTGATTAATTCAACAACCAGGATGAATCAAAAGGATACAGATAGATCCACGTTACTGGATTTAATTTTAACTAATGCTTCCCATAAATATTCATCATTAGGTGTTTTTTTTGCAATGATATTAGTGACCACTGTGCAGTTGTCTGTGTGAGAAATTGTAAAACTTCCAGAATTTCACCACGTTATATTTATAAAAGATTTTTTAAGCATTTTAATGAACAAGCTTTTCTACGCGATCTCTACCATAGTGATTTGGGTGTTGTTTCATGCATGCCAGATGTTATTCTGGCTTGGGATTATTTTAAATCGACATTCACATCCATATGTGATAAACACATTCCAATCAAAAGACTCAGGATAAGTGGTAAAAATAACCCTTGGTTCAATGACACTGTTTCTACCTTTATAAAACAGAGGAATGCTGCTTGGGCTAAGGCAAAGAACTCGAACAATTCTTTAGACTGGATCTCCTATAGAGCAGGGGTTTTCAAATTGGGTGAATGTGAGCCTCCCCTTAGAGTAGGTAAGGACAGCCGAGCCCCCCCTTCCCCAAAATCCCGTCCGCCTGCCCTAACCCACACACGCCTCTGCAGTAAATGCCATTTTTTGTGTGTTCCAGGCAATGATGAGTTTCAATAACAACTGATAAAATGTAAATATTATTTTATTTCCACAACTTTCTTAAAAGTGCATTCATAAACGATTCTTTGGAACAGCAAATAATTTCCAACTTCATGCAGGCCTAATTGAGGCTACTTTTAAAATCACTGAACATCAGTAGGCCTAACCACAAGTCAACTAAACATGCTTAACATGTGCAATCGGCGCCAGAGCTACTGCCGATGACACCTGACGGCTGAAATCGGCACGGTGTGTCTGGGCTTTAAGCGCACATTTGAAGGAGATGCACATTATCTCGAACAAAATCAGCAGTGGTGGAAAGAGTACTGAAAAAACATACTCAAGTAAAAGTACCATTACATTCCAAAAAATGTAGTGTGAGTAGAGTAAAAAGTACAACTACTTGAGTAAGAGTAAAAAAGTAGCTTATTTAAAAGTACTCATGAGTAGTGAGTAGCGAGTACTGAGCTGCGGATTCTACCCCCTTATAATAAACACTGTGCACTACAATTAATAAAAAAAAAAAAAAAAAATTGCACTTACTGTAATTCACATTATATTTTGTTCTTTGTCAGAAAGATTGAAGAATACAGATGGTGGACAACCAGAATGAGACTTTTACCGGCGCCGTTCCCGCGGCGGCAAAATTGGGATGTGTATTTGCTGCCTTTTACCGCTGAGGGGCGCTGTAATCACAGACTTTGAAAAGTGTCAGTTTATTCTCTTTATGACGTAATCTGCCGCGGCAGTAATCTGAGCTGAGGCCACAGATAAATTCAAGATAAATATTGTGGTTAAACGAATTCAAATTCATTAAATTTAAACAAAGTAGACACACGTTAACATTGTGTGCCCAGTTTTTCTATAATTTAGAAAGGCTATGTCAATAGGTTACTTGTCATTTACTTCGTGTTATTTTAATGTGTTTGTAGATTTATTAACTGAAACATAACAGTGAAATAAATTAAAATGATTTACCGTAAAATTAAAACATTTTCAGGACTTGCAGTTACTAACCGATGTTAGTCGGTTTAAGCATTCTTTGTTATATTCAGAAATAAATAGGCTTACATGTTGTTATGATTATCAATTGGATTATTTAATAAATAATCAACCACAATGCCTATTACTGCCGCAGCAAAAATAAACCAGTCGAATTTCAAAGTCGTTCGCGAAATGACTAGGCTATACCGGGTGGCGCAAGTGACAGGGCAAAACAGCAGCAACTGCGGCATTTTAAAAGGTAAGTTTCCTATCTGTTTATTTAAAAAAAAAAATGTAAAAAAAAAAAAAAAAAACATGGCGCAAGATCTTGTAAAAACAAAACAAAACAAAAAAAACCTTTTCTCATTATTTGAACAAAAATGAGACTTATTGAATATGTAAAAATATAAACAAACAAAGCAGAGAATAAAACAAACTTTTAGGGAAAAAATATAGGCCTATTATGCTACAACAGAATTGGTTAACATTAACGAAAGCAAAATATGTAAAAATACATTTAAAACAAAATAAAACAAAACAAATTCGTGGCCGAATTCAAATCGGTTCAAATCCCAAACAAACAGTAGTAGACCTAGGCTATTCAGACGATAGCTCTGTGGTCAATGCATTAACAATAGCCTCTCGGAGCTTCAAACGATCTGAGATCGAATCTCAGTGTAGCCGACAGTGTTTATGTTTTTCCGTTCTTGATGCTTAAATATGCATCTGTTTATTAAAGTCAATCGTCTTGTTTAATTATCAATTGTACATTACAACATAAATTTGCTGCACCAGAAAATGAAGATGATGAAGCTCGTCTTTAATCTGCTAAATTATTTTTTTTGTGTGTGTGAATCATTCACGAGATTGAGATGACTGACAGTGATACCCGGCCATAGCAACGGAAGACATTTTTCAAAACAGATCGAACAAATCAGAAAAATACTTTCAATAGGCCTACAGTATTGCTTTCAATTACAAAATAAACAATGAAAATGTAAAAGAAAAAGAAAATTAATTTAGTTTGAAAACCCATCGCACATTTCAAGGTATGAATAAAGTGTCGGGACAGTTTATTTATTTAAACAGGGTTGCATCGATAGAGTTTATTCCCTTTGTGATGCAAAATAATAAACACAGAATCTTATTCTTGCAACATTTTAAATTTCTATTGTCAAAGAAATTGCAGCTAAATTAAAAAATTTAAACGGTACAAAACGAAAAAAGTTCAAAGCAACATAAATTAAGAACAGCCGTTTTTCTTTGCCTCTCTCGCGCTGTATATTTTTTTAGTAAGTTTGGTCTCCCTCACTGCGCGCGGCGGGTCTTTCTCGAAATTAAGCATTTCAGCGTAAAAAACACCATACAGCTGATAATACTGTATATGTCGCTGTGTGTCATCCACACAAATCACGAAAGAAAAAACTGTAACAAATAGCTTTTGTTCCTTCAAAGATAAAGCATGCCTTGCTGAATTCACCTTACAATAAAACGAGGTGGGTCGCGAATTAAAGAGCTCTGTATCTGCTAAATTGAAATTGTGTGTGGAAAACCTTTAAATACAATCAATAAAACTACAATATATAATTTAATAAGATATAGGGCCTACTGTACATAGGCTATGGACTTTTGGAGATTTTGAGATTAATCCTTAGAAGAATTTTGCCTTTGCCTGCTCATCAGGCTGGCTCCGACACTCTCCATATGAAAGACGGAACATTAACACCTCTGTCCTGCACCCCCACGATAAAGCAACTATTGCCTTCTCCAAACCCCCCACAGGCTAGCTGAGTTTGCAAAACAAAACAAAGAGTTTGCCACTCGTCGTGGTGTGCCAAAACACTTAATTATAAACTTCAATATTTCATTCAAAACAATCTCAAAACGCTTTGTGACATTTTGAAAAGCCGTGGATGCATTACTGCCACTGGAACCATGAACGCAACAGAATACTGGTTCTGATTTTATTGTTTGTCGTTTAAACGTCATATATATATATATTTTTTTTTACAGAACTGCTTTTGAAATTACGATTGGAATTATTATAGGCTACAGAAGTAAAGTCATTGTATAATATTTGTTCCTTAGTGTAAAATGGAAATGCACGGTGATTTTATTTTGTAAATAGGCTATAAGCAAAAAACTATGTTTTAGAACTAGACAAATCTCTCTGCATCAACAATAGACTATAAAATGCATTAATAGGCTAATATAAAAATATCAGTAGTCCAAGTTAGTTCGGGATTCGAACCCATGTCAGCTAAATGATCAACCACTAAGTTCAACCACTCGGCCACGATTCACTCGTTGCGACATGGCCTAACGTTCCAGTGTGTGTTCGCTCAAACGAGCGAGAAGCGCTCTTCATTCAAATGAACGCGCCGCCGCGTTTGTCGAACACTAATTCAACATGCCAGAATAAAACCTGGCTTTAGAACAATGCATAGCGCCACTCGTCGTGGTCTGTGCCAAAAAATTTACAATAATTTAGTTTCATTTATTTCAGTGTTAATGTTTGAGTTAAAAAAAATCCTCTACAAATTAAATTAACACAAAGTCGGCTATAAGAGTCCTTTATAGGCTACGTAAAAAAGCAAAGGGCTTACAGTCTTAACATTTAGGCTACTTTGCTTAAATTCGATACATTTATTTTCAGTAGGGCCTAATAAATTTGTAGGGATGTAATTTCAGTATGCTTTACCAACGCTATGTATTCAATTAAAGTTCCAAGAGGTCTGGTCTCTATATTTCCTTCCCAGCTGACACTAATATGCAAGTGCACAGCAAAAATCACAACTTGTGCTTGCTGCGAATGCAAGTTATTTAAGGTGTCTCAACTGTACACAGTCTACCCTACAATGTGAATTCGTTACAAGGTTTAATTTAATTAAATTAATGTGCAGCAATTTGTACAAATAGAGTCTATAGGCCTACTATACTGTTGTAGCCATTAAATAATCTCATTTAGTATCATATTTGTTAAAATATTATAATGTTATTTTTTTCCATCTATGTTGAATATGAAAAGTGAACAGCACGAGTAAGATAGGATGCATTATATCGAGAGATGGATATGGAGTGGGTCAGACATGATTTTGACCACTTCATTAAGTTTTGTTTCGTAGAAAACCTCTCTTTAAAGTGAATTTCGTTTTCTATAAATTGTATCTTAATTTTAATCAATTTTTCATCAACCAATTGCCTGGATTTAATAAGTAAGAGAAGCAAATATAACAGACACTAATCATGGAGGCGCCCGCGCGGTCACTTGCATTGCACGTCAGCTGGAGCGCATCTCATCCTCCTAACTTAACGAAACTCAGCGTATGCCTCACACAGACATGATAAATCATCAAATACACAAAGCTTGAAATGTCTTCAAATGAAATAATTCAAAACAAAAAGAAAAAGGCTACTCTCTGATTATGTCTTTATGTGCATTTCTCTCTAGGTGCGTTCACTACAAATATGGCGATCGTCAACTTCATCTTTGCAGTCGACACTGTCAGAAAACACTAGTTTATTGATAAAAATCAATGCACGCATCACCGGATTTACAAATACACATCTTGCTTGTTGCACGCACACATTATGTCGAAAAAACGAAATATTATGTTGAAATAACATTATTATTAATAATACATCTTTTAGAATATTTGATTAAATGCTGATTGTTGTGCTTGTTCAATTTAATAAAATTAAAACTTTAATTGTGATAATTAAAATAATTGAAAATTAAATATTTAGTGGCCAAGTTTTGCTAATTTATTATATAGGCTATTATATGCCGATTGCCTATATTAAGTAGGTTATATTAAGACAAGGCATATATTAGTTATTTTAGCTGTTATGAGAAAAAAAAATCTAACGAAATCTAAAATCTAAATCTAATAAATCAAAAAAAAAAAAAATCTAACGCCAGTTCAACATGCCAGAATAAAACCTGATTTTTTAACAATGCGTAACGCCACTCGGCCTGGTGTGCCAAAACACTACATTTTAAACTTCAATGTTTAATTCAAAACAATCTCAAAACGCGTTGTGACATTTTTTTAAAGCAGTAGCCAAGGGCATTGAAACCAAGATCTTAATTAAAACACGTTCCGTGTAATCTCTCAAAAATTATGCCACACTACTCCATGTATTATTATTTTTTTAAGGACTGCTTTTGAAATCACTATAAATTACTATGCAATTGTATCGCTCACGAGAGCTCTTCATTTATCTAATTCCTCAATAGAATAGTAAAAATATTCAGCGTCATTGCTCCTAATATCGATTCTATCTTTGGTTCTATTCTGTTGTAGCCTAATAGGCCTATTTATATATATGAAAAATATGCCTATTAGGCTTAGGGTTTTATATTTAACCCAATTACATTTTAAAATACGGCAATTGCTGCTGTTTTGCACAATGTCCCTTTGCGCCACCTGGCGGTCATTTCGGGAACGACTTTGAAATGCGGCTAGTTTATTTTCGCCGCGGTGATTTCGGCGCGGCGGCTGGCGCGGCGGTAATAGGCATTCTGGTTGTCCACCATCTGTATCTGGGTCAATGACAAATAAGGTTTTCAAGAAGAAAAAAAAAATATTTTAAGCAAAACAGTTTTAAAATGCATTTTTATGTCCAAAAAAATGTATGGTGTTGATTTATATTGGTTTTACAGCATTTTAGGCAGCATTAATTCATTATTAAACAAGATTTCAGATTTTACCACCCAGAAAATGTCAGGTGGTGCGACCATATATTAATTTAAAATAATATACATTTAATGTACTTAGCACTACTGAGACTTGTAAATATGAATCATTGTAGTGTCTAAAATGCATATCACATGGTAAATTCCCTTTCTATTTCTTTTTTTATTGCCCTTTTATTCCAAATCATATAAACGGTTGCTTTTCTGTGTGTTCAAACACACAACGTTTTGTTTTTAACTGTAAAAATGATTTATATACGTTATATAAAGGTTTACAGTTATATTTCTTACTTCATTTTGCATTTGCAGTGGGAATTGATACATTTAAATGTAAATTTGCTGGTTGCACCACCTGACCATGACCGGTCGCACCACCTGACGTTGTGATCAATAATGATTGATATTCACAAAATAAAAAGAAAGATATGTCAATGAATTTTATTCAGGTTTCAATTGGCTTTTTTATTTTAATCCTCTGACCAATTTATACTCTATCTCAATCATATAATTAAATTTAATTAACAAGAAAGCGCAAAACAATACTGCATGTTATGATAACATTTGATCATCGCTTCTTTAAAAATATAACTTTGAAACCTCAAGGAACACATTTAATAAATGAGAACATCTTTTATATGGAACAGTGAATTAGTGCAAATATTGGGCCCAGAAACATTAAGGGCAGAATTAAATCTACTGCTCATGCAATTAGATTCAGTAGTAACAGTAAATCAAGATAAAAAAAACAAAAACAAAAACATTTGATCATCGCTTCTATAAATCTAGACATTTAAAACATCTCCGGGAACACATTTAAAAAACGAAAACATCTTTTATAAAATGTCATATCATGAACCAGTAAATTAGTGCAAATATTGGGCCCACAAACACGAAGGGCAGAATTCAATCTACTGTTCAATAGATTCAGTAGTAACAGTAAGTCAAAAAAAAAAAAAAAAAAAAAAAAAGATCATCGCTTCTATAAATCTAGAAATTTAAAACATCTCCGGGAACACATTTAAAAACCGAGAACATCTTTTATAAAATGTCATATCATGAAACAGTGAATTAGTGCAAATATTGGGCCCTCAAACATTAAGGGCAGAATTCAATCTACTGTTCAATAGATTCAGTAGTAAACAGTAAGTCAAGATAAAAAACAACTCTTTTCAAATATAATTCAAAATCATGCTTTCAGAAAGCACAAACTGTCCCAATCTGTACTTTTCAGCTTTGAATGGCGTGTACTGAGGCGCTCTGGCTTAGAAATCACTTCCAGCTCATCTGAGATGTAATAAAATACAATGTCAAGAGGGTGAGGCCATATGAACACATTCTTCTCTCCTGACTGCTGCATGCAGCTCACCTCAATCTCATTGCCCACCACCTTGAGGACTTGCCCCACAAAAGGTTGGCCATCATACTCCACAAGTACGAATTTCCCATTCAGATCTTTGGGGTTTTCTTTGGCTTGGGGACTTTTGGGAGGGACCTTAGTAGTATTCTGGAAGTCCACTTCTGAGGGATTGTGACACTGGCAGATGTCTGGTCTGCTACAGAAACAGGAGATCTCCCTGTGCTGGATTTTGCCAGGTTGTGCAGTGGTCACCTGATGGATTTTTAGTGTTCCTTTCACAGCTAGAACACTGTCTGGAAGAGCCTCGTCATATCTCTCAATGTCTTCATCAGAGATCCAGTAGTACTTGATGCTTGACTCCTTTTCCTTTAACAGCTTGTACAGATGCTCTGGGGTCTGCACATCTGCTCCTCCTTGAACAGCAGAGTCTGCAACGCGTTTCACAGCCCCACCAACTCCATCAGGAGCCCCTTTGCCATGGGACTTTTCGGCGAAGTTCCATGTCACGCGCTTGATGCCAGAGAGAAATGGTACTGTGCTAAGGAGATAAAAGTTTTTTTTATTCCTGTACTGAGTGACAGGCCCATCACTCATGACATGTAAAGTTGTTGGTGGAGGATTGCACCTGTCCCTCACATCCTTCAGCACCGGTTCTAAGTGGGCCCATATAGCACGTTCATCATGCCGAAGGGATGAAGAGATGGTGGCATATGACTGGCATCCATGTGCTGTATAGGCCACACATGTGTGAACTGTGGCCTGTTTCCTGCTTCCTCCGAAATGAAAAGCTTGGACTTCGCTGTTCAGCTTGCATGAAAAATTTTCTGAGAAGTCTACATGAAGGCAAACTTCATCCTCTGTCAGGGTTTCTTTTAATGCTCTGAACTCTTTGGCTTGGTGCAACCAATTGAAGTGATGTTTTGCCAGAGAATCAAGTTTCTGGCTGAACAGCTCGAATAGGTTAGACCATGTTCCACTGTGAGTCGTCTTAGCAAAATTTGTAAATGTCTTCTGTCCATCCGATTTTGTCTCTCGTGACCACTGCTGCCATGTAACAGGTACTTCCTCCTGAGGTACTGCCACCTCTATCTCATTGTAACAGCACTTCGTACAAATCCGATACATGCAGTCTTTGCTTTGTGGATCACACACAATTGAAGTCAGCAGCTCTGAAATTCTGGCAGTTTGCAGAAGACCTTTCTGGTGCAGCTTGTCTACTAAAAGCTTGACATTTTCATGGTCCAAGCATGCGCATGTGTTCCGATCTGATGCTTTGGGTGGTGTTACATAAAAGGGACAGTGGCGAACAAACTGTCTGTATGATAGCGAGCAAGGCTTCTTTATTTCAGAATTATATTGAACATGAAGTTCAGTCAGGGATTTAGTTAAGACTCGCCTCTGTTGTTTGTTTTTGTTTTTAGTTATTGTATCCTTTTTCCCGGGTAGCAGGCGACTGTTCTCATCCCGACAGAGAAATTTAACCACTTCTTCTTTTCTCTCCAGGGCAAGTTTCTTTGTACCCCTTGGCTTGTTTCTTTCGCTGACTGTTTTTTTGCCTTTCTTTAACCTTTCCAAGCTCTTCCGCAATTTCTCAGAAGTTTGTTTTGTAGCTGCCAATTGCCTTTTTAGTTTTAGCATTTCCTTCCGTAAGTCTGCCTTCTCTTTTTGCAAAATTCTGCAGCGTTTTTTCACCCTTATTTCTTTCTCTGGTGTTGAGGATGCTTGTGGTTGCTTCCCATCCTGCACAAACATATTTGCATACTCCTGATCAGGAGGGTTAGGCTGAGCCTCTACTGGAAGATCGACTGGATCATCTGCTGCTGATGAATTCATAGATTCAGGTGTAAAGTTCATTATTTTGTCCAGTGTCCTTGTCCCTTCCCTGTGCTTTTTTTGGTAGTCCCTCCATTGCTGCCTTGTTTTTTCTTGTTGTGCTTTGGAAAGCTGACTTATTGTTTTTTTCATAATTTTTCCATCACTTTTCTTTTTTTCATAACTAAAAAAAAGAAGAATGAGTGGGTGATTAAGATGTAAACAAGCTTACTAATGGCAATGTACAACATACCTATCTCTATAAAAGACACGTGGTTTCAGACCCCTTCTATTTTAATTAAATTAAAATATATGGGACATACAGGTGAAACTCAAAAAAAATTTGAGTATCGTGCAAAAGTTCATTTATTTCAGTAATTCAAGTTAAAAGGTGAAACTAATATATTATATAGACTCATTACATGCAAAGTGAGATATTTCATGCTATGAAAACCTTTTCACAATATTCTAATTTTGAATTCGGGGTTTTCTTAAGCTGTAACCTATAATTATCAAAATGATAACAAATAAAGGCTTGAAATATCTTGCTTTGCATGTAATGAGTCTTTATAATATATTAGTTTCACCTTTTAACTTGAATTACTGAAAAAAATTAACTTTTGCATGATATTCAATTTTTTTTAGTTTCACCTGTACTATATCATTTGTAAAATAAATTATTTTAGTTTAAATATTTAATAGAATGGGTAATGGTTTGTTAATCATTTGAATTCATGACTAATAATTATGCTTTTCTGTAATGCTGTATGACACTGCGATCAAGTATGTATTATTAACATGTAATAACTGTAATTACCAAAAAAAAAAAAAAAAAAAAAAACAGAACACCATATTAACTTAAGTTGTAATGTATCTAGATATACATAATGAACACAATACCTTGCTTTTCTTTTGGCAAGGTACTCTGCCCTTGCAACTGGATCACTTTTTAAATGAGCTCTATGTCGTGCTGTTTTCTCCTTGCTTGATAATGGCATCTACAAAAAAAACAACAAATTAAAATAGATTAATTTAAAGATGCAATTGTTTTAGTATCAATGTTGATTATACAGTTCTATATTATTGAAGAATACGACTTTAAGATGGACAATGTGCTCTTTAAATTGTCACTCATACCATAATAAAATAAAATAAATATATATACATATGTAGATTACACCTTTAAACAACTTACATTTTTTATATATTTATTAAAATGTATTTAATATTTTCAAAAACATGAATTAACATGACTTTTTATAGTTGGTTTAACTGTAACTCTGGTCGCGACACCTGACATATTGGTCGCACCACCTGACATTTCAAACTCAATTCAAATCTAACAGGCATTAACTTGGACGCCTATACAAATGTTTGGCCATGTGCTCAAGGTTATACATACATTTTTTAAATCAAATACACATTTTTATAATAACAACACATTTTCAAAGTTTTCCAGGGGTCATACCACCTGACATGATAAGTTGAATCAACCGCATCATTACTCAAAAATGTCAAATTATCTAATATTTATGGGAGGGTGACAAACCTTGTTACTGCATCAAAGGGGTCCTCTGGAGTCTTCTGTGTGATGTCATATGCTGTCACATGGTTTTCTTAAAGGAACATGGCATAAAATTGCATTTTTATGTCGGTCGCCCTCCCTGACATTAGTAGAAGTAAATTTTTCTGACAAAAGTTTTTTAAGTAATAGAATAGTTTTGAAATAGGACCGATACACTATTTTCCCTCATTTATAAAGAATTTAACATAAAATCATGCCAAAATATTTGATTAAGAATTTTATTGAGAAAATTAATATTTATATCTCAGTTTTGTTCTCTGCTTGTATGTTCGGACGGTCGCACCACCTGACATTTTTGGTCTTTCAAACACCATAACTCAAAAAATCTATTGAATTTCAATAAAATGAAAAGGGTTTCTTATAAAGGACATATTGTAGATCCATTTGATATATGACATGTATTTATTCAAATAGTTTTAAGGAAAATAATGAATTTGGACACAAAAAATACATGTCATGTCATTGACCCATCTATCATCCATCTTTTTAAAATGCATCAAATCAGTAAACTCATCACCATTTAAATCATATTATAAAAAATAAAATAAAAAAAGCATTTAAAATTAGGCGAAAGGCCATTGAGCCTGAGCATGCTATTGTTGCACATAAAATATCAATATTCATAACTGTGCAAAGAATTCAAAAACCTTTAGAAACTCATATGATAGTTCAGCATCACACACCATGAGATGGGTTAAATAGAGAGATTAAAAATACCCATTTTCTCTGCAAAACGGTACCAGTTTTAGTGTTTTGATAAATGAGAATCACTAATATTATCAGATTACCTCACCTAATGCACTGGAAAAGGCTAAGATAGTGAGCTAACACTGTAATTCCATGCTATTAAATATGTTACAATCTAAACGTATGCACATTGTTATAAGGGTGGCATCAACCCTTACATTTTACACGGCTACATTTACTCACATTGTAATGCTGATAATATAATTTGTAAGGAAAATTGTGCATTAAATAGGGAAGTTATATCCAGGAAACTTTTACAAAAGAAACAAACAAACACACACACACACACATGCATGTCTCTTTGTAGTCTCGGCAAAGCTATTTTATCAGCAGCATCCACACACACAAAAACAGTTGAACATGAAAAACGTTTTTGCGCAAGTGCACTTGCCAAATGAAGACGATTGTATGAAATGGATCAATAAAAAAAAATAAAAAAACACAAGCAGTAGTTTATTAACGAGCTGTAGTCACGCACTGACAGAAATGCAGTTCAAGTTAACGCCATGGTTCATAAGGTGCACTGATACTGAATCTGGTGACATGGCGAGCGCGAGACGCGGCAGTGCACAGATCGTGATGCGCGTCTCTATATAATGAGAAATGGGAGCGAGAATTCACCACATTCTGAACTCGTCACGCAATACTACGTGGGCACGGTTTATGAATTTGTGGGTACAGATTGCAAAAACTGAAGGCACGGTTAACAAGTCTGAGAGCGCGGATTAGAAACTCGTGGGTACGGTTTATTAATCCATGGCCACGATTTGTTAAACCGAGAGAACGGTTTGAGAATTTGTGAGTACTGTTTATAAACTGAGCGGACGGATTGCAAAACCGTCGCCACGGATTGTTTTGTTTTTACTCACACAGGTGACTTCCCGGGCTCCGTATCCTCCCTTAATGCTGACTTCTGTTTACTTGGGACAAGAGAACGACGCATTTTAAAGCTAATACTGGCACACACAATTACGGATATCAATAGAGCTGCATACAGTTATTTTGTTCTTTGCGTGTCGCGCCTCCCCTGTGGCTCTTTGGCGCCCCCCAGTGGAGGCGCACCTCACCTATTGAAAACCGCTGGCCTATAACACACTCTCACACTTTTTTTCTTTTTTTTTGCATTTTTGGGAGGAGTACAATTTACATATGTGGTTTCAACAACCAGATGCATTTACACGTGTCCAGTTTCGTCTGGAATGCGTCTCAGACCTCCTCCTGAAGTGGTTTGAGCGATCTGATTCAAATCCGTCTTGAATGCGTTTCGGAGGGCATTTACACCTGGTCTTTTCACGATTGGATAGCTATCCCATCTGAGAAAACGCATGAAGTGGCCAGGTGTAAACAGCCCCCATGACAAAAACATACGCACGAAAACAAATGCTGGTTGGCCTCTCACGTCCAAATTTGAGGAAGTGGTGGGGGAAGTGACGTATGCCGTAAAGCAGTCGAATTTTGTAGATCTTTTTGTGCTCTGGTTACTACCTGAACCCCGAAGTTACATAGTGCCAGTAAAAGCGATACAGACCCCGTCAGGCTATGGAAGAAGTGTCATTCAACCTATTGTAAGTCGTTGTACCATCACAAGGGTCTTGGAAATATATTATGAAGGTTGAAAAGCTACATTGTGTGCCTTTAAGTAGCGTTCATGAGCGTGTGCACATGTGAAGAGTTTTAACTCTTTCTTCTCTGTCAATTACATGCCTTTGAATGCAACACTCTGCAGATTCACTTTATTTCGACATTGTCTAATAATCCAAATGTAGTTGTATAAGTTACTATTATACAAACCAAAGGACAGGCAATGATTTTCGGGCTACAGATGGCAGAAATAATGCTTGTCTCTTCTGTTTTTGTTGCAAAGATAGCCTATCTACTTATGATAATAATAGTCATTTAAAAAAAAAAATATCTAAATAATATCATTTTATATATATGACGACTTCATGATGCAAAAGTAAAAAAAGTAGATAGGCTATCTTTGCAACAAAAACAGAAGAGACTATATATATATATATATATATATATATATATATATATATATATATATATATATATATATATATATATATATATATATAGGCTTATATGATCCGAAGTAACTCGCTACTTGAGTAGTTTTTTCATTGGATACTTTTTTACTCTTACTCAAGTAACTATAAAGATTATTACTTTTACTTTTACTTTGAGTAAATATTTCTATAAGTACTTGTACTTTTACTTGAGTACAGTTTTTGGATACTCTACCCACCTCTGCTTACAGAAGGTATACTTAACTAAGAACGTTTCGGGAAACATGTATTAACGATAAGGTGCAGCTTAAGGTGTAACTTAAGAACGACTTAAGAAGGATTCGGGAAACGCAGCCATGATCATATCACCCCCGTATTAAGATGCATTGGTTACCAGTTTCTTTTAGAATACATTTTAAGATTTTATTATTTGTTTTTAAATCTTTACATGGTACAGCCCCTCCGTATATTGCGGATTCAGGAGCAGAAGTCAAAGAGACTTTTACAATCTCAGTCACAAAATCTTTTAGTTGTTCCGAGAACAAATCTGAAAACAAGAGGGGACCGCACCGAAGTTATGGAGCAGTCTATCACAATATATCAGATTAGCATCTACCCGTAGTGAGTTCAAAAGACATTTAATCATACATGAGTCATGTCTTTTGATCATACATGAGTGTCGAGGTACTGTTGTCACAGGTGTTGGTTTTAAGAGTTTGAAGATGGTTTAGGTGTATTTAAGACTCCTCAGAGTCTGTGGGTCTTTATCTGTGAGTAGGTATTTTGCATATTCTTGTAACAACAATGACTTAGTTACGGGGATTTATTAGCTCAATCAGAATTAATATTCATAAGATATGAATATTAATGTGTTGTATACACAAATTAATTTATTCTCAATAGGGGATAAGTAGGTAGAATTTATGTGTTCAATTAGGGGAAATTTAGGTAAAGTTAGCGTTCATTTATCGTGCAAATTATCTGTCCGGCAGACAATATGCACAATTACTGAACAGAAACCTATCAGTCTATAACACCGACAAGATATCCTTCTTGTGGCCACAGAGAACGATACTTTAGGGTTTATAGACAGTTTAGATATTTACTGGTAGAGTGTTTAGAGGTAATCAACACTCTCAGAGATTTCAGCAATGTAACAATATGAGACAGATTCAGTTTCATAGGATTATAAATTTTAATCAAACAACTAAGATTACATGTACTACTTCAAATCACGCAGGAGTAAATATGCATAAACAAAACAACATGAGCGATCGCAATAAAACAAAATAAAACAAAGCAACAGAATAAAGTAATAACAAGGTTATAGGGGAAGAGAAAATGAGAGAGAGAGAGGAAGAGAGAGAGAGAGCTTTGGGTGTGTGTAGGTGTGGCAGCGTGTGCGTGTGTGTTCAGGAACACGTGTATGTGTGTTTTGGCTAGGAGCACGTGGGGTGTGTTTGTCTAGGAGCGTGTGGGTGTGTCTGTCTAGGAGCGTGTAAGTTTGAGAAAGAGTGTGTCTGTAAGTCTAGGAAAAATGTGAGATTGTGTATGAGAGAATCAGAACAAGGAAGAAGGCAAAACAGTTTAAAATGTTACTTCTCAACGAGAACCCAAAGGCTATAGCAATTTCTAGTCAACTTAAACAGCGTTTCTTTTGGATCTGCAAATTTAAGGATATACAGTACTTGTTTGGAGCCCTCTTGTATGCGTCTCGTGAAACAAAGGCACCTGGAACGCGTGGTCGGCCGCTTCGTCGGAGGCGAGGTTTGGTTGCTATGGTAACTTGGAGAGTTCGTTAAATTTAGCTCAAAGATAACTTAGTCTTTAAGTTGGTTTAGGTGGTTTGTATGAGAATCATCAAACTGAAATAAAGTATCAAGAAACAAAGACTTAGAGTAAAAACGAAACAAAAAGAAAGCGAACGGAAGAAGCGGGTCTCTCTCTCGAACGGTTGAACTGCAAAGTTTAGAGAGCCGGGCGCGTGTTTTTGAAGGGACCACAGCCACGCCTTCCTCCCGTTCCGGAGCCAATCCTCTGGAAGGGCGTGTTGCGGCCGCCTCCTAAAAGTTCGCGCCTCTTCCGTCTTGCGCTGAAGGAATAAACTTATCTGGAAACATTTATAGCCTGATATTAATAAAAGACTGCATCCTCCATGATTTTGGATTAAAGATTCAACACCGTTGGGCTGTTTGGCACAAAATGATACCGCGAACGGTGATTCTGTGATCCAACAACAAAGATACACGATGTCTCGGGATTTTACAGGCATATTACATTGGTTATAAAACAATACAGCTTATAGATATAGTAATTTGGGTATTAAGACCCTGAAACACAACCAGAAATACAATTTATATAGTTTATAGGGTATTTGTAAACCACGTGGTCAGGGTTAGTATAGTTTCTTTGTGTTTGTGCGTGTGGAGTCATACATAGTTCACACCACGCGCTGAACTTTTGGCGGTCCGAGCCGGGAGGGTGTGAATGTAAATGTGTGTACGTGCGTTTTCCAGTCACATGGCTTGTGGTCGGACACTTGCCTTATTGTTCTAAGGTGTAAATCAGTGTCTGTGTGTTAATCAGTGTCTTAAGAAGTCCCCTAGGGGATTCGTGAAATTGCCGACATTGCGGCGCCTTGTCCTCGTGACTTCCTGTTGAGGAGTAAGCAAAATGATTCAGGGGAAAAAGATGTGTTTTTACATGACAGTCACTTGAGTTACTGAGGTGATAGGCGCCATCTGTTTTTCTGTAGGCAGTCCAGGACGAACAGAGGCTGTTTGTTGATTGGAAAGTCAGTGAGTTAATCATGTAAATTCTTGCTATCAAGGAGAACAGGGTTTTTGTGTTCTGTGAGGATCCGGGTAAGTTAATTAGATCAAGGAAGAACTGGCATTCTGACCCGTCTTTACGTTACATTCTGTATTAATAATTATTTGTGTTTATTATATTTTAATATTTCATTGTTTGTGCAGCACTAGGTAAACATTGTTGCGCTATTATGTGCTTTATAAATAAACTGAAATTGAAATTGAAAATTGAAAGAACAATGGAAAATTCGTAAAGGTTTCATAGCTTCATGAAGCGTGTTTCGAAAGCTCCCGTCACTGCACCAAACATTTTACATTTTGTGAAATACAAACATTGAACTGAAAGCAGTCATGAACAGTTCTGATTCTGATGTCAGAAAAAAACATTGTTCTGCCTCTACAGAAACTGAAAAAAAATTTGACCCATGATCAAACTGTCTTAATCAAATATTTAAAGCTTGATATCACGTTTTAATTGTGTTTTTAATTCGCCGTTTAATTGTATTACTTTAAATTGTTGTGGCTCTGTGTGACGCTGAGGGAAAAATTTTTTTTTTAAAGTGATATTGTAAATAAATGAGCAATACTCACGTCAGTGTGTTGGGTTGACAGTGTTTATCCTGCAGTAGAGCAGAGATCTGATTCACTCGTGTGTCTCCTAGTTCATGTCCACTCAGATTCAGCTCTCTCTGGAGTAACGGGTTTATACCCACAAATCTATTCACATACTGACAGGCTTCCTCTGCAGCAGGACTCACAAACCTGCAGAAGAGGCAACTCAGTTATCAGCTAAATGTCCAGCTTATTATATAACTAAAATAATATATTAGTTATGAATATTTAGTCTGCATATAGCTAATTTAGTTAATTATTTCATCCCGTGTCACCTCAGTGTCTTCAGTTGACAGTCTGGATCCTGTAGTAAATCATTGAGCTTCTTCACTCCTGATTGTCCAGGATCATTTCCTGTGAGATCCAGCTCTATCAGGTGTGAAGGGTTTGATCTCAGAGCTGAAGCCAGAGCTTTATAACCTTCTTCTGTCACACTGCAGTTAGAGAGTCTAGAACAGAGAGGAACACATTCAGCTGATTAATCAGTTAAACCTGAACAATATAAATCTGAATGATCGCTCTTCCAGTCGCCTCTACAATAAGGAAGCCCCTCTTTCTGGTGGTCTACGGCACATTCAGTGGTGTTTCACTGGCGTATTGCATGGATAAGTGCAGCGATTCCCCCCCGGGCGCTTCAGCATAAAGAGCAGTTTCCCTAAAAGAGCAAAACTGATGTTGAGCGTTTTTTTTTAAAGATCCCTTTCCGTCCGTGTGTTTCTGGATGCGGTTGTTCCCTGTCCTCATCTGATGGCCACGATCTCACATGTCTGGGCCAAGAGTGTGCTGAGATAGTGTTTGTGGATGGTTCATGTCCTCACTGTGAGAACAGGACCATGTTGACCCTGCTTTATTCTCTGTTGAAAAGGCAGATTTCTGCATGTACACAATCAGTACATTGTATCAAATGCTGGAAATTAAACAATTATTAACTAGGTAAAAAACACATAAAAAGTTGAGCAATAGGGAAACCCAGAAAGTGCACTGCTATAAACAATGAACATAAGCCCTGCTGTCTTCAAATAAATAAACTTCAGTCACACTGTAATTGCTGTACAGTATAATGATACTAACTGTAGTTTCTCCAGCTTGAATTGTGGGTTCATCAGTAGATCACTGAGGTTTTTCACTCCAGAGTTTCCTAGTGTATTCCCTCTCAGGTCCAGATCTCTCAGGTGTGACGGGTTTGATCTCAGAGCTGAAGTCAGGATGAGACTCTGTTTCTCTGTAATACTGCATCTATTCAGACTGAAGACAGAAAGAGAAAATGACTCAGATCTATGATGATCAACTAACGTGTTCATCTTCATCCAGCAGACTTTTGCTGACAAATAATGTCAATGTTACCCTTGGTTTGCTCACTGGGTCAAATGTGTTTATGACGGTTGTTTTCAGACACATTGTCTTCTTGCTAAAACTTTATAGTAAGGTTTCATTTGTTAACATTAACTACATTAGTTAACATGAACCAATGATGGACAATACTATACAGCATTTAATAACCTCAAGTTTAAACATTTACTACGGAGCCCCTAAAGGGACGTGGTGGTGGAAAATTTTAGGATGGGAGAATAATTTTTTTTTGTATCTTTTGCGTTCCCTCGCAAAACCTGTTTTGAGCTCGGACAGACACTTCCTGTTTAATGTCCCGCTGGCAGTGTTTCAGAGCTCCGTACGTTAATGGAGCGTTTCATGGTGTTTGAACTTGGACTCAAATATAAAGAAATGCGGTCAGTGCTTAAAGGGTTACTTCAGGATTTAGCATTAAGCTTTGTATTAGTAGAAAACCTGTAGTATTTTAGAATTACCATGCTTTCCACCCTCATATCCCCCTGAGACAAGAGATTTATGTATTTTTTGTCTGGAAAAAATCCTCCGATGACGCAAAAATCGTCATTTTGCGTCATCGGAGGATTTTCTGGCCAGAGGCTAAAGACTACAGCCAGTAGATGGCATTGTTCCGCATGTTTTCAGCCCGCCCATACAGGGTGAGATCTCACTCACAGAATGTACACAGTGTCAGCCGTCTTTCTTTGGAAGCTAAGCTAGCAGGCTCTTGTTCTGTGGAGAAAGCTGAATAGTAGGAGAAAGCTGAGTAAGTAACCATCCTCCTTTTCCCGGACTTGTCCGACGGGCGAGATCGTTCAAAATGTACGGGATTCAGCTTTTGCTTTCTGCGGTCGCTATTCCTTGTTTACATGCACACCTTTTGTTTCAATCTAACTGAATTCATTCCGATTGGTGAATTTGAATGTAGTGTTTACATGAACGCTAAACAAGTGATCGGTTGATGTGCGTTTTACCATTGCTAAGAAAAGTCCTGCTCCTCCGTGAGAGATGGGAGACCCGGCGCGTCTCAGTAATCATGCCACCGGCCTCGCGCTGTTCTCCCGCGGCCGTCAGCCTCGTCCTGCTCGCCACAGTAAACATGATGAATGAATGGCGACTGTAGAACGCAAAAGCCGAATCCCGGACTTTTTGGGCTATCTCTAAATCCCTCGCAAACTCATCACGTAGGCTAGCTTTGTTGTTTTAAACTGCGCACTTTTACCGGTAGGCGTGGCCTCCTAAGACAGCGAAGCAAGTGCATTCTGGGAGTTGTTGTCTTTTATCCACATGAGCCAAAAATACTTTTTCTGGCTTTTCTCAGTCTAGAAAGCTCCAAATTCAAAAATTTCTTCACATTTCTTCTACTTAAATGACCTATTTTAAATACACATTCATCTTCCCAGAGGTGAAGTATCCCTTTAACTCAAGGAGTTCAGTGAAGCTGGCAATATTCACATAGGCTATTCGAACTTCCCTATTCTTGAGCTAAACGTTGTTAAAACACAAACGACACCTATTTACAATCACAGTAACCTAGACAACGAGCTACAACCCAATTCTCATATCAAGGTGAAAGTCATCATAGCTTGCATAGTATAGACCCAGCTCCCAACCCAACTGTGAGAATAGATTAACGGCGATATTTTTTTTATCGCCCGATAAGAGTCTCACGTTAACGCCGATAACGGCCCACCACTAATTATAAATAAACTTACCTTCAATGGATCTTATTACAGGCAGATACTGATCACAGATTTTTAAAATGCACTTATTTAAATTTTTACAAATTACAGTATATGCTGCACCAAAATTTGATATTTGTGAAATACAAATATTAAATTGAAAGCAGTTATGAACAAACATTGTTCTGCCTCTACAGTAACTGAAATAATTATTGACCCATGATCAAACTGTCTGTCTGGAAATATTATCATCAGCTAACTTTACAACTAAAAGTAAAGTATATTATAAATATATGAGCAATACTCACGTCAGTGTGTTGAGTTGACAGTGTTTATCCTGCAGTAGAGCAGCGATCTGATTCACTCGTGTGTCTCCTAGTTCATGTTCACTCAGATTCAGCTCTCTCTGGAGTAACGGGTTTATACTCACAACTCTATTCACATACTGACAGGCTTCCTCTGCAGCAGGACTCACAAACCTGCAGAAGAGGCAACTCAGTTCTCAAATAAATGTCCATTGCATTACAAAAATGATTGATATGATAAAAAACTTCATTATTGTTTTAAAGACAAGCTCTAGTTAATTATTTAGATGTCAAATTTTTCTTTAAACATTTAAATACACAAATAAACAAACTTAAAAGAAACTAGAGCGACACTCAGTCCTAAAGCAAACTCATAAGAACAGAAACGTCTCACAGAGCAGAAGGGCAAAAGCTCTCTAGATCATGATTTTCAGTATGAATACAGAGTGTGAAATTAAGATCTTTCTGTCTTTAAAGCAGGAGGAGTGAGAAACATCAGCACAGAGACAACTGGCTTGTGAAACTGCATGTTTGTGAACATCTGGAGACTCATAGCCCTGCTGTAGAGAGATGCAGTGAATCTGGGCTTGATGGAAAACTATTGTGTTCAGAAAACTATTTCATTAAATGAAGTTTAAAACGTAGATTCGGGAGGAGCCTAAACATTCAGTCCTGTCGATCATCATTACGAGCATACTATATAAGCAGCAGACACAACGTCATTTCATTGACAAATTCTTCCGATTGACAAATACTTCCGGCAGATGACCCCGCCCTGCCCTTTGAACCCTGTCCCAACCAACCCGACAGTGGCGGAGGCAGAAAGTGATGATGGGTGGGCCTCTAAAAGTGTGGGTGGGCCAGAATAATTCACATCATCCAATGTTTTTCAACTGGCTTAATTTGGGACTGTCCCTCAGTGGCGCCAATTCACTAAAAGTCAAGGTATGGCAAGTTCAAGTGACTTTATTTAATCTAACAACAATACGTGACAATATCAATTCAAGAAAGTCAAAAACGACAGATAAGAACAAGACAAAACTGCTGTTACAACATTAACCAACAACACCAACCCATTTAACACCTAAAAAATATATTTAAAACAATAATCACATATTTGGAAATTGTAAATAACCTGGTAACAGGCAGCTTTATGAATGAATAAAAATTCCCTTACGATTCTACAAAAAAAGGTGCAATAGAGATCTCATAAATTAGTGAATTCGGTTGGTTTAAAACTCACTATAGGCCTACGTCACTTAGCAAACACGATGTATTTGATCTGTTTAAAGTTTATTTACCCCTTCACTATTTTTCTGTGACTGTCTTTGGGACAGTTTACACAAACATGGAAATTCAGTAATTATTTATTCACCTTGATGTTGTTTTAAAGCCTTATTACCTTATTTTTTATGGAACACAAAAATACATGTAAAAAAAATCCCTGCTGTGTTTTCATGCAGTTAAAAAAAAAAAAGAGGATTCAGATGTCATAAAATAATCCCATGCAAATCGTGCTATATTTGCTCTGAATGTTTACTGGGTTTGACGAGAAACAAACCGATAATGTTATTTATTATTAAGTGAAAATCTTGGCCTCGCCGTTGCTACATACACACGAGAGCACAGCAGTTCGTGCCACTGCTTCCAGGAGAAATCAGCCTATGTTTTATTTTTAATTTTTTTAGGATTTCAGCTTTAATACATTTTAATTACACAAGTCTCCAGTATAAACCTCAGAAGAGTATGTGTATTTATCTCTGTTGTGCTCAGGTCGTCAGACAGTCAGAATGACAGTTTTTGCGTGAACGTTAGAACAAATAATAGGCCTATATACCCAAGTCAATGTATTATTTTATTTTTGTATTAGTATTTAAAGATATTTAATTTACAACTAATTTAATCATTTATATCTTGATGCAGTTTATTTATAATATTTTTTTTTAGCACTTGGGTATGGCAAGGTGGTTTCCAGTATAAGCACTGCCAGGTTCTGCAACAGAGAGGACCCAGAAACGAAGAATTCAAATCAACAATGCATTTACTGAAAATCAACTTTTAAGCAGTCGGGCAGCCGAGTCCCGAGCCACCAACAGGGCTGAGGCTAAAGGGGGATCCGTTAACCAGGCAGAAGGATTTGCAATGTTGCTTTATTTGTGTAATTCCACTGGGTGCCACTAGTGTAGTAGCAGAAACCACATACTTCACCTTTAATCACTCAGCTTAAAGGGACTATGTGTAGGAATTTCTCCCATCTAGTGGTGAAATTGTATTTTGCATTCAAACAAATAGTGCTCTCCAGCGCCTCACTTTTTCAAATGCGCGTTGCATCTACGGTAGCCGTTATGTACCAAAAAGCTATGACAGGATGTCTTCAAATAGCACTTCGAGTTTTTCTTCGGGTGAACAGGTTTGTTATTTAAAACAAACTGAAACTTGAAACAACGAAAAAAAAATGTTACCGTATGAATTACTGACTGTGAAAAACATTAACTATGGTAATTAGTAGTAATGCCTTCTTTACTCGTTATATTTTTTTAAGTACGTGCATTGTTAGATATCATCATCATCATCATCAGAGCCTTCTCTAACGTTATTTTACTCAATAGCTGCTATTCATCAAAGAGCCTGTTTAACTTTGAACTATAAATGTTCTACTGTCTATATAATAAAGTACACAACCAAGCAATGAAAAAAAAAGCTTGTAATTAAGACCGTAACATTGACTTACCTGTCGAGAAGAAAGCAGGCAACTTCGGCGTCTCTTTTGAAAGCTTTCTCCTGCATTAGCTATCCCGACATTAACCCTTGTTTTTGTAATGTCCGGTCACGTTTCCTTTTACGGTCTATTTTCGACGACGAGGACTCATCCTGTGACTCAGCATATGTATGAATGAACGGTGTATAAATAACCGTGCAGTGCAGCCTTTTAAACTTGCCGCGGCAGTGACAAGCACCTCTCAACTGCTCTGCTCCTCCGCGTCTGCTGGCTTCAGTCACGTGACGCTGGCTCTGAACGAAAACGCGTTGTGGAAATGCGTTGGTCTAGTACTTTTTGTCCCTCTCTGCTATTATAGTTTTTCAAGATGGCGGAACTACATGGAAGCCTCCGTGGACCTACCCGTCCCATGTATATAAAGATAATAAATTCTTCGTTTACGAGGATTAGTCTGATCATTGGCATAGGTATTTGTACACCATTGAGGGCATATTTATGAATAAAAATATTGATTTTTAGATAATAAAATACCTAAAAAGCTACACATAGTCCCTTTAAGCTTTAAGCGTATGGAGCTAGAATTGTATTTTTATTACATGCGAGAAAATAAATGATCTGAGAGAAAAAAAAAGTTTGAGAGGAAAAGTTATCACACTGATAGCAAAAAAGCATTTCATGAGAGAAAAAATAATATTTGAGAGAAAAAGTTTTCGTACCAATAGCAAAAAATAATAATATTTGAGACTAAAAAAAGTTTTGAGAGAAAGTATTTTTCTCATAAAACATAAAAAATTTTTTTTTAGAAATTTTTAAAATTATTTCTGAGAAAAAAAATCTCTCTCAAAATACTTTGAAAAAACTCTCAAATATATATATTTTTTTGCTATCAGTGTGAAAACATTTTCTCTAAAAAAAAGTGTTTCTCTCAAAACGCTTTTCTTTGCTCTCGATGCAATTTCTTGCTCTCGTGTCAGGATTTTGCTTTCACTGTGAAAATTGTGTCATGGGCGGGGCCACGTTCCTATTGGCCAGTTGGGTGAGCATCGTCTTGTCTGGGGAGTCGAACTGAATCATTACACCATTGTTCGGTTCACCAGCATAGATGCCGCCTCTGCCTTAGTTGAGCACGGACACTCCAATGTTTGGGTAAGATGATGACACACACAACTCAGTGGGTAGCTGGCTGAGCAAGTTCAGCATCGCTGAAGATTAAACATTAAAAAACAGCACTTCATATTGGCATCTGTTGAAATGATTTGTATTGTGTGTAAACATGATTCATATGTGAACATAATTTATGTGCAAATTATTTGTGAAGCTACATAGAAGCATTTTGTATTTCTTCTGTTTCTTATGTAGTTTTCACGGTGTTGAGAAGAAGAAATAAAATGACACCCGTTTGAAACTCTCTGCGTCTTGATGAATATATCCAAGGGGCCGCTACATTAGGATAGAGTTTTAATGCATGAAAAATCCTCGATTCGCAAAGTAGCGAATGTATCCGTCTCTTCTCTCCTCACGCTCACAGACGCCCTTCCAAGCAATTTCCCGATGATTTCGTAATGATTTCATGCCTAAGCGGTGCTTAAACTTATATTGACCTGGGTCGCTCGTTGTGTTCTGTCTTACGGGTTGTATTTCCACAGCATGAAGGTAATTAAGATCTACTTTTCATGAATTAACTGCTCTTTTTTAAATCTCCTGGGGCCTCATTTATAAAGCTTGCGTACGCACAAAACGGGGCTGAAAACATGCGTACGCCAGTTCCTACGCAAAAGGTGGGATTTATAAAGAAAAACTTGACGTGAAAATATGCGCACCTACACGCAAACTCTGACCCATGCGTACGCACATTTTGGAGACGGAGCAGTTTGGCGACACCGATGGTGAGTTGGAGTTCAATGTCTTTTTGGTCACTTTTAGAATTTAGAATTAAAATTAAACATAATACAGACAGATAATACAAATATAATTTCACTCACCAAGCTTGTCACTTGAAGCAAATATCCATTCCTTCTTATGTCCGCGCCAGCGATCGCGTTGGGCCGTTTAGTGAAACTGACGCAGTTTAAATAAATAAAATAATGATTTAAACTATGTTTTACTTCTGATATAAACATTTAGATTAAATATGCCATTCAAATTATGGAGTTAAACACTTAAACATGAAATCATACTGAAAAGTTACAAATTTTTTTTATATTCAATTCAATCAATAGAAATATTTGTTGTGGATGCGATTGTTTTTGAACACTTTTCCTGTGGCGTGCTTTAATGTTTTAACCACAGAGATAATTGCTTATCATGATAATACCAGATTGTCTGAGAAAATAGTTTCGTGCAAATAATGCATGGGGTGGAGACACATGTACGCACAATCTTCCGCTGACTGGGATTTATAAAGTGAATTCTGCGCAGGTTCTGGCGTACGCACGGTTTTATAAGTCTGAATATTTTTTTTGCGTACGCCATTTTTGGCTTTTGTGCGTACGTACACTTTTAGTAAGGTTCCTACGCACAGTTTTATAAATGAGGCCCCTGGTCAACTGGCATATGTTATGGGCAGTCAAACTATGGTTCTCTTACGAGAGGTTCTCTCGTATTGCGTAAGTTTAGCTTACGCTACGGGTAAAGTCATCTTTTCTCGAGATATGAAGCCAAAAATTATCCATAATTTTTATATCTTGTCAACGCAGTGCAGCAGCAAGCAGACCTAGAGCAGGCATTCTAGCGTGCTCATTGGCTGCCCTGCGGCAACTGCAGCAGCCTATCGCTGAGCCCTTGGCGTGACGTCACGCCCAATGACCGCGATCAGCGCGCTCACGCGTCACGGCCCGTCAGAAGGGGCGTGGCTGAGTGCATAAATATGGGCTGAAAGGCTGCTTTCACTGATTTTTGTCTCTTCAGCGAAGCTCTCCGCATCGCTGGATTCTGAGGAAGCCGCCGTTGAATCAAGCGACTTGCAAGCCGAGGATTCTGCCTGAGGAAGCCGGCCGCCTTCGCCGCCTTCAGACATCCCTGCCTGCTTCGCTATCCAGCACTATATCCTTTCTATTATTGTATTGTACAGGCGTTTGATACAAATGCCCTGCATTTCATGCAAAGCTCCACTCAGCGACAGAGACCGCCATGTTATCTGCGCTCTCTGCCTGGGACCGGACCATGCAGCCCTCGCTACGACGAGCGGCTGCGAACTATGCGAAGAACTGCCGATGTCGACCCTGCGGGCTCGACTCGCCTTGTTCGACGCTCCCGCTGTCTAGCGGCAGCTGAGCGCTCGCCGGAGCCCCTCCCGCGAGCCTCGCTATCTCCTTCTCCCCCCTCTTCCCGACACGCAGCGGCCGGCTTTCGCCCGCACTACCGTCGCCTCAGGGGATGAAACAGACGACGCTGCTATCATGGACAGCTGCCCCCTCTGTCAAGCCGCGCAAACGGCGCCGCTCACAAGGGATGTCAGATACGGACGGTCACGGGCTATAGCTTCCTTTACGTTACAAGAAAGCTACCCCCCCCCCGTCACTGGCGAAAGGAGAAAAGAGTGTTTAGCCCCACCCAGGTCGGACTAACCTCCATTCCCACATATTTCTCAGTCCCCTCCTAAGCAGGCGACTGGAAATACATTTATTGCAGTAAACAAGCCTGTTCTAATTACACGCACGCCTGCAAACAAACGCTGACGCAAACACGATGACGCTCGCGCTTTCCCCCTCTGTTCGAGCCGCGCAAACGGCGCCGCTCACAAGGGATGTCAGAAGCGGACGGTCACGGGCTACTTTTCTTTAAGTTATAAGATAGCTACCCTGCGTCTCGTTGGCGCACGTCACTCACCGGCGAAAGGAGAAAAGAGAGACCGTCACCTCTATTTCTCACACATTTCTCAGTCCCCTCCTAAGCTCAGGCGACTGGAAATATCAATATTGCAGTAAACGAGCCTGTTCTAATTACACGCACGCCTGCAAACAAACGCTGACGCAAAAAATGATGACGCTCGCGCTCTCCCCCTCTGTTCGAGCCGCGCAAATGGCGCCGCTCACAAGGGATGTCAGAAGTGGACGGTCACGGGCTACTTTTCTTTAAGTTATAAGATAGCTACCCCGCGTCTCGTTGGCGCGCGTCACTCACCGGCGAAAGGAGAAAAGAGAGACCGGCACTTCTAATTCTCACACATTTCTCAGTCCCCTCCTAAGCTCAGGCGACTGGAAATATCAATATTGCAGTAAACGAGCCTGTTCTAATTACACGCACGCCTGCAAACAAACGATGTCACAGCACATGATGACATCTTCCCGCTCTCTCTCCCTTTGTTCGAGTAGCGCAACTGCTCCGTTCTCAAGGGATATCAGAGCGGACGTCACGAGCACCGGCAAAAAGAGGAAGTGAGAGTGTTTTCGTCCCGCCTAGACCGGACTAACCTCCAATTTCTCACATATTTCTCAGTCCCCTCTAAGTTCAGTTGTCTGGAAATACTAATACTGCAGTAAACGAGCCTGTTTTAATACACGCGCGCCTGCAAACAAACGCCGACACAAAACACGACGCTATATCATATGCTCGCACTATGGAAGGCTTATTTGTTCCCCTGTGGCTCAGTGGCAGAACATGTCCCGTGTTTGAGACCCGTGTTTGAGTCCGGCTCTGGCGGCAGATAAAAATGTTTTTCTGTTTGCTTCTCCGAGCTCGCGGCCAGTTTTCTTACATACAGAAAGCGAACCCGCATCTCGCACCCTCCCGCTCTCAGGATGGTGCTAAATTCCGGCTCACGCCGAAGGTGTTTTGAGTGTAGAAAATGTGCCCACACCCCCGTGCTCACCACTACACACAAACATGATCTCCCCGGTAACGCTCACAGAGCGCACTCTCATAAAGCGGGCACGCGCCGCTCGAGTGCTAAGTGTAGAGTATGTGCCCACTATTCTGTGCCCACACCTACCCACTGCTCGCTCTGTCACACAGTTACCCCGGGATGCAGGTCCTATAAAGCTCCTAAACACTGGCCGTGTTGCGAATGTAAGCCCTGTGCCCGCTCACGAGCGCGCGCACTTACTATCAAACACGTTAAACCCTATGCCGCTCTCGCGCCACGGGTTTCTAGCAGCAAAATGTGCTCCGTCCACAGAGACCGAGCCGCTGTGTGCTGTACAGCCAGTCACCACTGTCTGCGAGCCCCCGTATTCGAGCACCGGCAGCGCGCGCGCCGCCCCATCCTCTCTGATAAAGGTTCCCCATCCCGCACAGCGCGGCGATCTGAACCCAGAGACCATTCGACCCCTAGCGATGTGTGCGAAAGCATGGCAAGCTATCCAGGGCGTGTCAGAATGGGTGCTGAATACTATAACGCACGGCTATTCGCTTCAGTTCGCTCGCCGTCCACCACGCTTTTCAGCACGGGTCGAGACGAGAGTGAACACGGAGGCGGCACATCTGCTTCAGGCAGAAATAGCAAAGCTGTTGCGCAAAGGGGCCATAGAACAGGTGCATCCTTCTCTGAGCGAGTCGGGCTTTTACAGCCGTTATTTTCTCGTACCCAAGAAGGACGGAGCGCTGAGACCTATTTTAGATCTGAGACATTTGAACAAAGCTCTCATGAGACGGCCGTTCAAAATGATTACAACCAGACAAATCCTCGCGCAAATTCGCCCGGGAGACTGGTTTATCTCTCTCGATCTGAAGGACGCATATTTTCAGATCCAGATAACACCCCGTCACAGGCCATTCTTGAGATTCGCCTTCGACGGTCGGGCATATCAGTACACCGTCCTGCCGTTCGGTCTATCTTTGGCACCCTGTACATTTACGAAGTGCATGGACGCGGCTCTCGCTCCCCTGAAAAGACGGGATGCGGATACTGAACTATTTGGACGACTGGCTAGTTCTCGCGCAGTCAGAGGCAGAGCTTTTGTCTCACAGAACAGCGCTTCTCAGCCATCTGGAATGCTTGGGTCTCTCGGTCAACTGGACCAAGAGCTCATTACTGCCCCGCCAGTCAACTTCCTTTCTCGGAATGGAACTGGACTCGGTGGCTATGACGGCCAGATTGTCAGAGCAGCGCGCGCGCCGCATTCGACATCTCGCCGCGTCTTTCCAGACGGGCAGTCAGGTTCTGCTGAGGACATTCCAGCGAGTCCTGGGGCATATGGCCTCAGCTGCAGCGGTGCTCCAGCTGGGCTTACTGCGCATGCGCCCGCTTCAACGCTGGCTGAAAGCGCGAGTGCCTCACCGAGCCTGGACGGCCAGCGGCTTACGAGTCAGGGTGAATCATGGCTGTGTTTCAGCCCTGCAGCCCTGGCTGGCAGCCGAATGGTATCGCACAGGAGTGACGATGGGAGTTGTCTCGCACCGGAAGGTTGTCTCGACAGACGCGTCCAACCTAGGTTGGGGAGCGCTATTGGAGGGCAGACCGGTCTATGGCCTTTGGTCAGACCAGGAGAGTCACCTTCATATAAACTGTCTAGAGATGCTGGCGGTCGAGAAAGCGCTCAAGCACTTCCTCCCATACCTACAGGGCCACCATGTACTAGTCCGCACGGACAATATGTCAGTGGTGGCCTATGTGAACCGTCAAGGCGGTGTCAGATCCAAACGCTCTGCACCCTGGCGGAACGCCTCCTTGTGTGGGCTCAGCACTCGCTGAGAGCCGCGCATGTGCCGGGTCGCCTGAACAAAGGTCCAGACAGAATGTCCAGGGACAATGTTCCCCTGGGGGAGTGGTCTTTGCATCCCCAAACAGTCCAGTCACTGTGGCGAAAGTCAACCTCTTTGCGTCAAAAGACAACGCGCACTGCCCACGGTTCTTTTCCAAGAGCGAGGACGCGCTGGCCCAAGCCTGGCCCAGTGGCCGGCTTTACGCTTTTCCCCCGGTCTCTCTGTTGCCACAAGTCATCGGGAGAATCAGGGGAGCGCGCCACACGGTGCTCCTCATAGCCCCGTATTGGGAGAATCAGACGTGGTTTCCAGATCTAATACGGCTGGCAGACACACCCCCCTGGCCGATACCGGTGAGAAGAGACCTTCTCTCTCAAGCCCGCGGCTCGATCTGGCATCCTCATCCAGAGCGCTGGTCTCTGCATGTATGGATAATCAACGGATACCCGTTGACTTGCCAATAGGGGTTGTGAACACGATCACACAGTCTAGAGCCCCCTCTACGAGACGGCTCTACACATCTAAATGGTCTGTGTTTAATAAATGGTGCACCGCCCAAGGGCTGGATCCACAAACATGTGAGGTGTCGCGTGTGCTTTGTTTCCTCCAAGAGCTGTTGGACATGGGCAGGTCCCCCTCCACGCTCAAAGTATATGTTGCGGCCATCTCAGCTTTTGCAGACTCGGCGCTGGGCCGCGCATTAGGGAGGAACGAGTTCATTATCCGCTTCCTTAGAGGAGCTAGGAGGATGAACCCCCCGCGACCCCCTTCGGTTCCTATTTGGGATCTTTCCCTGGTCTTAGAGGCCATGAAAGCGCATCCCTTCGAACCCATGGAAACTGTGGATATGAAATACCTCACGCTCAAGACCGTTTTTCTGATAGCCCTGTCTTCAGTCAAACGTGTGGGTGACCTGCACGCGTTATCAGTTAACGCTGCATGTCTCGAGTTCGGACCTAATGACTCTAAAGTCATTCTCAAACCGAGACACGGCTATGTCCCCAAAGTGTTGGGCACACCCTTCAGAGCACAGGTCATTTCTCTCTCAGCTTTGCTGACAGCCGGCAGCGAGATTGACAGTAATGTCCTTTGCCCTGTCAGAGCGCTGCAAAATTACATTACGCGCTCCGCCGCCGTCAGGCGCTCAGAGCAGCTTTTTGTTTCGTTTGGTGGGCGCACCAAGGGTCTCGCCGCCGCGAAACACACTCTGTCCAGATGGATAGTGGACGCTATTGCAGCTGCTTATGCGTCTAAAGACCTGCAGTGCCTACTGGGCATCAGAGCCCACTCGACTAGAGGCATGGCTTCGTCGTGGGCATGGTCGAGCGGAATTTCTTTTCATGACATTTGTACGGCGGCAGGCTGGGCCTCCCCCTCTACATTTGTTAGATTTTACAATCTAGAAGTTCCCGCCCTGCAGGCTAAACTTTTATCAGTCTAAGTCTCGCGTAGACCGGCCCACTTCGGTGCGCGGGCTACTGCTGTGTGATTTAGCTCTCCTGGTTGAGCTGCACTATACAGGGGTTGTCAGTCAGACCGGCCGCGCCGCTCTGTGTGCCCTACTATGTGCTTATGTACTTGCGCTAGCCATACCATTGGCCGCCTGGCTCACACTCTTGTGTTCCCCGGGCTTTCCCTGGGACTCATTCAGTGGATGCTGGGCGCGCACGGCGTTGACAAGGGAGTTCCCGTAGCGTAAGCTAAACTTACGCAATACGAGAGAACCTCTCGTAAGAGAACGTACTCGGTTACCTAACGTAACCTCTGTTCTCTCTAGAGAGGGAACGAGTATTGCGTAACCCGCCGTGCTCGCGCCACGAGCTCACTCGCTTCAGCGACAAAAAACAGTGAAAGCAGCCTTTCAGCCCATATTTATGCACTCAGCCACGCCCCTTCTGACGGGCAGTGACACATAAGCGCGCTGATCGCGCTCATTGGGCGACACGTCACGCCAAGGGCTCAGCGATAGGCTGCTGCAGTTGCCGCAGGGCAGCCAATGAGCACGCTAGAATGCCTGCTCTAGGTCTGCTTGCTGCTGCACTGCGTTGACAAGATATAAAAATTAAGGATAATTTTTGGCTTCATATCTCGAGAAAAGATGACTTTACCCGTAGCGTAAGCTAAACTTACGCAATACTCGTTCCCTCTCTAGAGAGAACCGAGGTTACGTTAGTAACCGAGTACGATTTCCATTTGAATGCACACAAGCTAATGCGAAAAGTTTCACATCTGAACACGAATTCGCATCACGTGACGTTTAACCAGTAGAAGATCGATACGTCATGGCGTGACCTCTAGGCCTGCAGTAAAGGCGAGTAGATTGTATATTTTCTGCATTTTGAGTGAATTACTGTTCGTTATATGTTGAATTGAAAGTGGCATCATAAGAAATTTTGCATGCTCAAAGTTTAAGTGTATAATGTTTACATTTGCCTATGTAAAAACAAAATTCTTCTTACAAAAAATTTAGATAAATAGTCTCAAATAATTCAGACAAATATTATTCTATTCTGCTAGTTAAGATCTTCCCGACTATATAAATAACACAAAACTATCTGTTGAGTATAATGCTTTCACAGATCACATTTTCAAGTAAAGTGTTCATTTTTCATGCCATGAATAGAGCATTCGTAATATGTCAGCAAATTTAAAAGCTGTTGTTAAGAATTGGTTATATTCCTTATATTCACTGTAAAAGATTCTAAGCCTTAAATGACACCCCCTTTCTGGCTTGTCAAACAGATGGCCATGATGTCTTTTAGATCCAGTACCTCATGTGTTGTATGTTGTCATTATTAGTAGTATCTTTTAATAAGAATTATTATCTTTTTTTTTACCGAAAAACTGAATGACCAACAATATCTTAAGCACCACCACCAGTCCTAAGTTCAGTTAAAATGACAAATATGCATTCATGCATGATCATCAAGTTTTAGTTCTAATTACAAAAGTAATATCATTAAATAATGCTTGATTATCATAATATAATTCCATGCCTAGTTTTTATATTTATTTGTTTTGTTTTATGTGGTATATATGTTTTGAGAGAAGGAAAGTGAATATTATGCGGAATATCATGCGGATTGAGTCAATGGACCATGAATCACCTTGTATCCGCCAACTTGTTTATACTAGAGATCAGTTTATGGGTAAAATCAATGACAATATTCACGGAGTGCACAACTGACGCTGGCGAGCGCAGTAAATGACATTCGTGAGAGGATAACAGATCTACACGCGAGGAAACGGGAACTCGCGAGCTCATTCAAACCCTGTGCGCGCGCATGACATCTCCTCTGCACGCAATACAAGCTCTCGCGCGCATGATCAGTCCCCACACTCTCGCGCTTGATCTCCTCTCGCCTGCTGCTTTTGCTCGCTCGAACACTTTTATTTTTGGCAGTCGAGGGGCGGGACTTAATACCTCAAATGTCATTGGTTACTTCCCCTTTTCCGGAAGTCAGTTGTGATTGGACACCTGTCCGATGACCCGTAATTCACTTGACTTCAGACATGATATTTGTTTTATTTATTTATATTAATGTGTAATGTGATTTAATGCATTGGTAATATAGAAAAGATTCTTACCAGATACTTTATTAACAGAAACTCGTTCTAGTGATCAAATTGAAGCTTATAGCGCCACCCCTCTTCCTCCATTGGGTAAATCTGATCACAACTTGTTGCATTTGTCATGTAGGTATAAACCATTTGTCATGTAGGTATAAACCACTTGTCATGTAGGTATAAACCACTTGTCCAGCAACAGCCAGCTGTGATGAGAACAATAAGGAAATGGAGGATGGAGAGGAGTGAAGTTTTAAGAGACTGTTTTCTAATGTTCTATTTGATATGAATGGTCATGATATTAATAAGCTCACTTATTGTGTCACTGGATATATAAACTTCTGTGTGGACAGTGTTATACCAACAATAACTGTACGCTGCTTCCCAAATAACAAACCGTGGGTCATCAGTCAACGTAATACACTGCTTAATGAGAAAAAGCGTGCCTTTAGAGTGGGTGACAAGGAGGCTCAGAGAAACGTGCAGAGAGTTGAAGGTGAAAGTGAGGGAGGGTAAGGAGGTACAATACTGTGCAAAAGTCCCGACCCCGATATGTCACTAGACATTAAGAAATCATTGTCATTTCAAATACTTATATCACTGACAGCAGTAGTCCGGCCAGGATATTGTCATTTAAAAGTGAAGTTGCAGCCCTCAACTGATGTTGATGTTGTCATGTTGTGTTTTGGCCTGAAGCGCCACCCTCCACCTATCTACCAATCACGAAGTCAGTAGTGTTTCGGCATCCGGGTTGCCAGCTCTGCTCTAGTTACCACAGCTGCAGCTACAAACGTGTCAGACAAAAAATGTCTAACGTTACAAAACCTAAAAGACCTCGTTATGAATCCGAAATACGTCATGACAAAGTCCGAAATAAAACAAGGATTTGTATAGGAGATGCCTTTGAAAGATGGAGACGGCTGAAAACGGAGAAGAATTTGAAGACAGACGCAAACGTTGCTAATTTTCTCCTGGACAGGTAAGATTCATCTGTTTGGCTAACTTGTACTTAATATAAATGGACATTTCAAATATTCATGACAGTCGAACAAAGTTCGTGCAAAGTAACGTTTCTAACAATGTACTGTCACATACGAGCATACATATTTGCGATTATATTTGGCTAATCGCCATTAGTACATTTTTACGATACATAATTACTTCGTAAAACATCTCTCATGAAGCATAAACATAATTAACAGAAAAAAAAAAATAAGACTCGTCACTTGCCATTGGAGGCTCCTTGTAGCAGCCTACGTTCCGGCTGGATCCTGCAGCCTATCTGGCAACCTCGAGTCAGGGGGAGGGGGAGGGGATACACCGCTCTACAGTAATTTGAAAGTGATTGCAGTAGCAGTTTTGGCCACAATCTTACATACGGTTCCTTTAAATGTTGATGAAATGTAGGCTAACACTAGCCTGCAGCTAGCTAGCTTATTTCACTATGGACAACAGGTTAATATCACTCACAGACTAAAGGCTACCCACCTTTCTTGGTGAAAAACTGGGTTACAGATTGACACCCTTTCTTTTGTCTTTCCTCTCTCTCTTTTCTCTTTTCTTTTTTGAAAACCAGATTTTTTTTTACTATGCAACATTGTGGTCTCTGTGTTTCTGGCGCATCGCCTGACTGTCTGCAACTAAAGTTACTAAACACCGTCACTGATGAGTGCGGACGTAAGGCAGGACCAAACCATTTCATGCAGATACAGGGGGGTGGTCGCTCAATATGGATGTTTACTTTTTGGTCAATAGGGATATTTAACTTTTATTGGCAAAATAAGTAAAATCAAAGACATCATTAATTTTATTATTATTTGAAATATACTCAATGATTATGGTTTATATAGTGTATAATAGGGGTGTAAGAAAAAAATCGATACACTTGAGTATCGCGATATTTTATTTTGCAATACTGTATCGATTTTCAAAAACGCAATATCAATTTAAAAATATGCTAATTGTGCCGGAGTTTATGATGGATTTAGTGCGTAAATCATTTTGTTTACAAATCAGACGCTTTGCAGTTGTTCTATATATATACTATATGTTAAAGATTTTATTTTGGATGTGTTTATTGTTATTATATTGGCTGGGTTTATAAAATTGAAAGGATATCTTTGCTTGGTGCATTTGGAAACAAAGCTTGTCTATTTCTAAATGTAATCGCGTGCATCGCTGATGATTATACTGTCCATGTGTTGAAAAAAACTTAGATTAAACACACTCGTAACAGACACACCCCAAAGCGGATACGTTATAGCAGTGGTTCCCAAACCTGTCCTGCCGGCACCCCAACACTGCACGTTTTCTTTGTCTCCCTAATCAAACACACCTGATTCAACTCATCAGCTCATTATCACATGGGTTAATGAGCTGATGAGTTGAATCAGGTGTGTTTGATTAGGGAGACAAAGAAAATGTGCAGTGTTGGGGTGCCGGCAGGACAGGTTTGGGAACCACTGCGTTATAGCATTGCCAGCGGCACTGAGCGGAGTTTTGCCGCTGTAGTGGACACGCACCGTTAAGCTGCGTTCACACCAAACGCGAATAGAGCGTCTGGCGCGAGTGATTTCAATGTGAAGTCAATGCAAAGACGCATTTACGCGCATCTTGAGGTCCTGCGGCGCGAATGAGGCATTTAGTGCGGCGCGGTAGACGCTAATTCGCCTCATTCGCGCGTCCAGTTCTTTTAAAATCTTTTATCACATAAACCCTTGATTTCAATATATGAAACATTAATTTTGTTCACTTTCATCCATTTTCGTCCAGTTCACATTGTTGTTTTGTATTGTGACAAGGGCTATGTATTTTCTTTTATTATGGCCTACTTGAGCATATAAACATTTGCTCACTATGTATTTTCTTTTATTATGGCCTACTTGAGCATATAAAAATTTGCTCACTAAGAACCTGTGAACCACAATCCCAAACTGGCAGTTTGATTTTCTGTGTACTGAATTGTTTACCTAAAGTAAACTTCTTTGACTTTTATGCACATCATGTCTTTTTTTAAATATTACTTTTTATAAATTATAGTCCTACTTTAAAAAAATCCCAATATATCGCCTTATGCACAGTATCGAAATATATTGCAATATATTGAATCGTGACCCATGTATCGTGATACGTATCGTATCGCCAGATTCTTGCCAATACACAGCCCTAGTGTATAATATAATACACATTTTAAATTAGTTGTTACCTATTTGTTGGGGCCCCTGTCAGTCAGGGGCCCTTGGAATTGTCCTAACTTTTTCCCCCTATACGGCTCCCATGAGCTATAGTACTGTGAAAAGTACTGGCACTTGTGTTAAGTTGCTGTAAAGTGAGAATGCTTTCAAAAATAAAATCACAAATTGAATTTATTTATGATTTAACTTCTATTAACTAATTCAAATCCATATATGGTGTAACGACCCGTTGCGTTTAAAACGGCTTTTGTCCAGGTACACTTGCACATAGTTTTTCAGGTAGCTTTGCAGGAAGGTTTCTTCAAGCATCTTGGAGACGTTCCCGCAGTTCTTCTGGATTTAGTCTGTCTCAGTTTTTTTGTTTCTTCATGTAATCACAGACGGACTCGATGATGGTGAGATCAGATCATACCATACCGGCTATTGTCAGACTCCTTGTGCATACAGAAATCTCACTGGATTATTACAATTAATGGCAAAAAGAATGTTTGGAAATGTAAACTGATATTTCCTACTGACACACTACAGCAAAAGATATAAATAACTGACTTAAAACCAGTTCCATACAAGGAAATATAGAATACTGTATATAGAAGGAAATTAGAGGACAAGCTGCAGAACAACAACATGAGAGAGGTGTGGTGTGGAATGAGAAAGATTTCTGGATATAAGATATCAAGTACTCAACGATCTGGACAGAGCCAACGAGCTGAATATGTTTTTCAATCGGTTCAATCAGGGATTGTTGCCTGACATTCAACTCTCATTTTCTACTTCAGCTGGCATAACTTCTATACCTCCGTCTTGCTCCATCCATTACCATAGCCCCGATTCTCCCGGTGACCAGCATATTACAGTGGACCAGGTAGAGAAAGAACTAAAGAGGATTCATGTGGGCAAAGCAGTCGGCCCTGATGGAATTAGGCCCTGAAAATATGTGCAGAACAGCTCAGTGAAGTTGTGGCACAGATGTTTAATGTGAGTCTGAGTATGGGGGAGGTACCTGTTCTCTGGAAGACATCTTGTCTGGTGCCAGTGCCCAAAAAGGGGATCTGTAAGGACCTCAATGATTTGAGACCGGTGGCACTGACGTCACACCTGATGAAGACACTAGAGAGGATAGTTCTTCCTTACCTAAGATATATGGTTAGAAGTACAATTGATCCGCTGCAGTTTGCGTATCAGTCTCATGTGGGAGTGGAGGATGCCATCATCTATCTCCTACATAGAGCTTATTCACACCTGGAGAAGGCTGGGAGCACAGTGAGATGTATGTTCTTTGAGTTCTCAAGTGCTTTTAATTCCATCCAACCAGGCTTACTACGAGATAAGCTAATCTCAGCTCACGTGGATGTCCCCACTGTAAGATGGATCATGGACTATCTGACAGAAAGACCACAGTATGTGCTTCTACAAAACTGTAGGTCAGAACTGACCGTTAGTAATGTGGGTGTGCCACAAGGGACTGTTTTGGTACCTATCCTTTTTCCTTTTTCCTTTAAGTATGATACTGGGGCATGCCATCTCCAGAAAATTTCAGATGATCTGTGGTCATGGGATGTATAAGTGAAGGATAGGAAGAGGAGTATAGGAGCCTGGTGGAAAGCTTTGTGTACTGGTGCAAGCAGAACAATCTCCAGCTTAACACAAATAAATCTAAGGAGATGGTGATTGATTTTAGGAAAACATGTAGTGTCTCCCATCAGAATTAATGGTGAAGAGATTCAGACTGTCACTTCTTATAAATATCTGGGAATGCACTTGGACAACAAATTGAGCTGGGCCACTAACATTGAGATGACATAAAAAAGGACAGAGTCGTCTATTTCTTGAGGAGATTGAGATCTTTTGGAGTTTGGGGAGAAATGCTCCGTTTCTTTTATGAGTCGGTTGTGGAGACAGTACTTTTCTGTGCTGTTGTATGCTGGGGAAGTGGAATCAGGATCAGCGATGCAAGCAAACTGAATAAACTGATAAAGAAAGCCAGCTCTGTGTTGGGGACTACCCTTGACCCGCTGTAGGTGCTGATGGAGAGGAGAATTCTGGCCAAACTCTCTGTCATTTTGTGTGAAACTGCTCACCCTTTAAACGGTAACGTTGGTGCACAGGAGAGTACATTCTCGGTGTAAGAAGGAGAGATATTTTAGGTATTTTATTCCAGCTGCAATTAGGCTGTACAACCAAACCCTGATCTGAAGTATGTGCAGAATAGTGAGGGTATATGTATATGCATTTATATGGATAGAAGTGTGTATTTGCGTGCATGTATAGGTATATGTGTATATGGGTATATTTAGGTATCTACATATGCATAGGGATGTATACGGGTTTGTATGGCTTGCATATTTGTGTATATGTACTTATATAGATGCACGAATGGAAGTTATTTAGTATATTGACTATGTTAATATTTTAGTCCATATTACCGTAATAACTTGTTTTAAATAATATATAGAATGCTTTTGCTTAGACTAGAGGTTGAGTGGCATTGTTTTTGGGTATTGAGTGTGTATGTGGGTAAGGAGGTGTTTTTGAATTTATGTTAAGTAGGTCGTTGTATGGTAAACCATATCTATTTGTAATTAATAGATATTCAGATTATTGAGATTATTGATTGATTGTTTTGTCAATTTTTGTTATGCATGTTTTCTCGATTTCTGTTGCTGCTGTAACACCTTAATTTTCCCTCTGGGATTAATAAAGGAAGTCTAACGCAACCGGGTCATGTACTAATGATCCGGAAGGTCCGGCCAATGTGCTTTGGTGAGCCCTTACAAGACCTCTTGGAGTGGAAGGTGCATGTCCACATTCCACTGGAATGGTGCATAAACAGCAGGAAATCAATTAAACCATGCAATGGCCATTTTAACTCTCTATCCTCTCCATTTTAATTTCTATTTTATCCTTTCTGTTTATCTTTTCAATCTATCCTCATATCCCCTTTTCTCTGCATATGCCTCTTATATATATATATATATATATTACTATGTAGGTATATATGTTTACAGATTTGTGTATGTGTGTGTGTGTGTATATATATATATATATATATATATATATATATATATATATATGTATGTGTGTATGTAGTAGAGACAAGTTTATCCATTGCCCTCTGTTTTATGTTGTTTGTATATTTGTTTATTTGTCTGATCATTTGTTTTCTTTTTCATTATGCACTCTTTCCTTGTTTGTCATCAACAAGTTTATTGGTCCGATACTTGTTTTTTTCCGCATTTATATTTGTCTATATTATAATTTTTTTGTGTTGTTGTTGCTTTCTGTATGTACTTATATGTATTGTATTGTTTGCTTATTAAAATAAATAAATAAATAAATAAAAATAAAGGAAGTCTAAGTCTATAATTCTTGATTGATTGATTTTAAGAGTGTACATCTAGATATTTAAAAAGCTGTGCCATTTTACAATGATAAGCTGCTTTGGTGGAATTGATATATATATATATATATATATATATATATATATATATATATATATATATATATATATATATATATATAAAATAAAATATTATATCAGTCTGGTAAGTAACCCAAAAAATGTACTAGCCAATGGCGATTCTAATGCCAAGGTGTGCGTAGAGGGTTGCTTAATGGTAGAAATTGCTAAAGCAATAAGTTGGAATAAGTCCCGCCTTCTAAATAATACAGCCAATTGCCAATTGGCAAAGTCATCGCGTCACTGCAACTGTCAAGCTCCGGTTGCAAGCTCCGGTTGCTGTACAAACAGATGCTGCGCAAACTGCACATCCACAAAAAGTGTGCCCTCCCCCCATGAAAATGAAATGCCCCCCCATTCTATATTTTCTGGCGACGGCACTGAGTACATCTCTCTCATTACCGCAGTAGTGATGTTGGCAACTGCTCTCACGCCAGCTTTCAGAGTAAACTTCGTTTATCACTGCCTCAACAGTGATTTCGGCCACAGTTCTCACGCCAGCTTTCAGAGTACTTTTTTTCTCATTACCACAGTAGTGATTTCAGCAACTGGTCTCACACCAGCTTTCAGAGTAAACTTTGTTTCTCACAGCCGCAGCAGTGATTTCAGCCATTATTCTCACACCAGCTTTCAGAATAAAAATTTACCTTGCTGCCGCTACAGCAATTTCGCACCAACTTTCAAAGAAAATTACATTTCTAACTGGCGTAGCAATGATGTCTCACTCCGCTCGCAATAACCTCCATTCTTTTCACTGCCGCATCAGTGATTTCTACCCCTGCTCCCCGCAGGAGCCCCTTCGTTTTTTCTTAGCTTCCACAAGAGATTGACCCCATGAGCCACTGTATATTTCTCCATAGTGACTTCAGCGAAATATTCTACTCATCTTTGAGGGGGAGAGGGCTTAATGTCTTAAGTCTTTTCTACCTATACCTATATCGCCAAACCATTCACGGTTTATTGCCCAGCTTGCTGTCTTTGCAATACTTTTAGTGGGTTTTAACTCAGAGCTCAAGCCGAGCCTCAGGTTCGAGCCTCCTCCAAGGACGGCAAGCCAAGTTAGTTTACTATTAATCTTTAAGGCTGAATGGGCAGGCAAACTAGTGAAAAAGGTTACTAGAATTTTTTATGACAAGTGTGCACAAAAACAAAATTGTCCATGTTAATTTTCAAGGTATAACATACTCCAGAATATCAGCACATACACTGACCCATAATGTCTATTTGACCTTTAGCTCGTATCACAGCTAAACTGTGTTGGCGATTATCATCATCATGACAGAACCTGCAGCATCTGATCTGATCTTGATGCAACACATTGTCCAGCTTATTGTATAACTAAAATAATATATTAGTTATGAATATTTAGCCTCCATTTAGCTAATTTAGTTAATTATTTGATCCCGTGTCACCTCAGTGTCTTCAGTTGACAGTCTGGATCCTGTAGTAAATCACTGAGCTGCTTCACTCCTGATTGTCCAGGATCATTGCCTGTGAGATCCAGCTCTATCAGGTGTAAAGGGTTTGATCTCAGAGCTGAAGCCAGAGCTTTATAACCTTCTTCTGTCACACTGCAGTTAGAGAGTCTAGAACAGAGAGGAAAACATTCAGGTGATTAATCAGTTATACCTGAACAATATAAATCTGAATGATCGCTCTTCCAGTCGCCTCTACAATAAGGAAGCCCTTTTTCTGGTGGTCTACGGCACATTCAGTGGTGTTTCACTGGCGTATTGCATGGATAAGTGCAGCGATTCCCCCCTGGGCGCTTCAGCATAAAGAGCAGTTTCCCTATGTTATGTTCGCTAGTTTCCGATATTTTTTATGGCTATAAGGAAAATTAGGAAGAGAGCCAAATCACTCTTCCTGTGAACTAACATATCAAGAACAGCAGTTATGACCATCTCCATGGTAAGCCCTGTCCCTACCATCCTGTTGCCATGAAGGACTAGCATTTCAGGCATTCGTGGGGTCATAGGGAAGATACGACTTAGGGGCCCCATTTGTTAGTTTTCGACATAATGTTGAATGTGACTGACGTTACTGATGTAACCCTCATTCCCTGATGGAGGGAATAGAGGCGTTATGTACCTCCTGCCACAACCCTGAACCATCCCCCTGAATGGCCGGGACCCCGTCTTGGCTCCTCAGCATAAACCTGAATGAGTGGATGTGTGCCAACATTTTATACAGCCGTATGTACGGGGGAGTTGCTGGGCATGCAAATTCCACTGGCCATTTTTCTAGAACTCAGAGGTGATTTGAGCTGACCCCATTTGTCAGTCTTTAACATAACGTCTCTGTTTCCTCTATTAGGGAATTAGGGGTACATTAGTAACCAAGACTTTCTCTTGCGCTTTTGTTTCCAGCATCGCCCTGTCAGTCATCGAGCCTCACTCTCGTCATGTAACTCCTGTGGCTCAACTTACCTCAGTATCTCTAATTTACACTTCTTCAGCCCAGTGCAGAGCAGCTTCACTCCTGAATCCTGCAGATTATTATTGTTCATGTTCAGCTCTTTCAGATTGGTGTCCGATCCAAGAACTGCAGCCAGAGCTGAACAGCTTTTGTCTGTTAGGTTACAATCATTTAACCTACAAGGGAAATAAATCACATCACAGAATTAGATGGAGCACATTCAATACATTTAAAAAAAAAAAAGAAATTTGTTTTCCATTATAATTTTTTTACATAAACACTTTTTACATAAACTAAGCATTTAAAATATCAAATTATTGGGAGATACAGTAACAACCGATAATGTATGTACTGTATTTAAGCAGCCTGTTTAATAAAAATATCAATGTTTTATATTATAACCTTACAGAATGTCAGAAAGATTTCATCTTTCATTTTGGCAATATAAATAACATCTGTACCAAATTACATTGTTTCCCCCAGTTTGGGTATATGAATAAAATATGTACTTTTTTTTCCCTCAAGTATTTTTACAAGGTCTTTTATATTTTTTCTAAACGTTTGATAAACTGTCTCCACTAAAAAAAAAAATTTTCCAGACTATTATTTCATATGTCAGGCTTTACAGGGTTTACATGCTTTACAGGGATAAGTTCATGCTCATGATGAGGAATCACTATAGAGTAATGTAGATAAAGACATTTTCAGATGAGAGAAAAACATGACAAAATATATAAAACAACTTACAGAGCTCTTCTGGAGGTTTTGATGACTGCCGATAATCTAATGAGACACTCGTCTGATTTCTTGAATTTCTGAAGCTCAAACTCCTCCAGCTCCTCCTCTGATGTCAACAACACAAAGGCCAAAGCAGACCACTGGGCAGGTGAAAGGTCACCAGATGAGAGACTTCCTTTGCTAAGGTGGGTCTGAATCTTTTTCACCAGAGTTTGGTCGTTCAGTTCATTCAGACAGTAGAACAGATTGATGGATCTCTCTGCAGGAAGATCATCTTCTAGTTTCTGCTTGATGTACTGAACTATTTCCTTGTTGCTCTGGTCATTGCCGTCTTGCTGTGTCAACAGACCTCGTAAGAGTCGTCGATTGGACTGGAGTGACAGACCGAGGAGGAAGCGAAGGAAAAGGTCCAGGTGTCCATTGTCACTCTCGAGCGCCTTGTCCACTGCAGTCTTGAGAAAATCAATCATGGTTTCATTTCTGTTTTCCTGTTCTGTAGACTCATGATCAAACACACTTGTCTTGTTGATGTCTAGAAACAGATGTGCATAAAGGGCTGCAATAAACTCTTGGATGCTCAAGTGAACAAAGCAGTACATGGTACCAAGAACGATCCCGGTTTCCACCTTAAAGATCTGGGTACACATGCCGGAGTACACTGATGCCTTATAGACGTCAATACCACAGGCTTCCAGGTCTGTGTCATAGAAGATCAGGTTGTTTCTTTCTAGCTGATGAAATGCCAGTTTCCCCAGTGAAAGGATGGTGTCTTTATCCCAGGAAACATCTGGTGTGTATTCTCCATCATACTTTCGGCGGCTCTGCTGGATCTGAAAGCGGAGAAAGTGTGTGTACATTTGTGTCAGAGTCTTGGGAGTGTCTTCAGTGTTTGATTCCTGCAGTGTTTTAGAGATCTCATCAGCCTGAGTGTTTTTCACATCATTATTTATTTTCTCCTCCTGAATGTTCTGGAGAACCGTGGCTGAAATCCAGCAGAAGACTGGGATGTGGCACATGATAAAGAGACTCTTTGATTGTTTAATGTGATCTAGGATTGTGTTGGCCTGATTCTGATCAGTGAATCTTTTTTTGAAGTACTCTTGCTTTTGTGCGTCACTGAATCCTCGTATCTCTGTCAGCCGGTCGATACAGTCAGGAGGTATCTTACTGGCAGCTGCTGGTCTGGTGGTGATCCAGAGGAGAGCAGAAGGAAGCAGATTTCCCTTCATGAGGTTCGTTAGGAGAACATCCAGAGAGGCTGGTGACGATACATCACGCCACGTCTCATTACAGTCAAACTTCAGAGGAAGGCGACATTCGTCCAGTCCATCAAGGATGAACAGCACTTTGAATTGATTCCTTCTTGTAAGGTTCAGTCCTTTTGTCTCTAGGAAAAATTGAGTTATAAGGTCCATCAAACTTAGTTTTTCTTTCTCCTTTAAGTTCATCTCTCTGAATGGAAGAGGAAATATGAAGCTGATATCTTGATTTTCTTTTCCTTCAGCCCAGTCCAGAACAAACTTTTGCACAGAGACTGATTTCCCGATGCCAGCGACTCCTTTTGTCAGTACAGTTCGGATCTCCTTGTCTTGTTCAGGAGCTTCAAACAAATGTGTGCATTCAACCTGTATCTCTTGTGCTTCATGACGTCTGGAAGCAACTTCAATCTGTCTCACCTCATGTTCAGTATTGACCTGTTCACTGCCACCCTGAGTGATATAGAGATCTGTGTAGATGTTATTCAGAAGTGTGGAGTCACCTTGCTTCGCAATTCCTTCAAACACACATTGATACTTCTTCTTTAGGCCAGATTTCAGCTGATGAATGATGAACAGCTCATCTAAACACAGGAACAGAAAATAGATAGTTTTAGTCTTCATTTTCTCTCCTACATTTATAAGAGACAATCAGACAGATGATCATGAGTCTCTTACCTTCTAGAGCATCAGCAGCTTCATCTTGCTTCATCTCTCTCAGGTAATGTAGTGTGAGATCAAGAGCTGATTCTGTGATACTGGATCTGTTCTCAATAAAGTCCTTCACAAAGTGTTGTGTGTTCTCTTTTTGTAATATTTTCTTAAACTTTTCCAGTTCATTCTTCAGAAATGTGATTATTTTGCAAACAAAGGTAAAAGTAACAAAAGTAACAAAACAAAAGTAAGAGAAAAGACACAATTTAAACCAAATTTACATCTACATTTAGTATAATATCTATATACAACTATTATATATATATATATATTTAAAAAATCAAGTTAAAAGACTAACATGTTACCCAGCTGTTATTTTTAACAAATAAAAAAAAATAAAAAAAATATATAAGTGCTTCAAAGGAAAAATAGTGATCTAGAGGAATTATATTAAATTTGTTATTTAAATAACATATTTGTTTGTTGTAAAAATTAAACATTTATAAAAATGTGTTTTCTTACCTGGAAGATTCCTAGAAGATTGTCTTTGAAATTCTTGTGGTTCCTGTGAGTCTGAACGTCTGAGTCTAATGTCTCATATTGAAGCCTGTAATCAAATAAATAAAATAAATACTGATTTTCCGGGCAAAATATCACAGAAAGAGAAATAAGCATTTGCTGTGAATACTCTTATAAATATTTGATCAGATTTATGATAAATATTGGATCTAAAAATGTTTCATGATTGGTATTCACTGATACAACTTTTAAACACAGTCAACGTGTGACAAAAAATTTGAAACTTATGAAATACCTTTTATTAGATGATGGTGTTTTCTCACTGAAGTTTGGTGGATCTACACCTTTAGACCGATCACTCTTCAGAGACACAGAGCTGGACACATGTGAGCCTGATCTTACACTGATGACACAAAGAACAGAGAGAAAACACTTTACTACAGGAGATACTTTAGTCTCATTTGAAAAGGTTTAATGTTGCAAATAGTAATTAAATGCAGTATAGCTGTGCATTTGTCCATTTATGACTACAGTTTGATGGATAAATATATACATGTTTAGTTTCATGATCTATTTTCCATAGTGAATTTGTGCCTCCTTGTGGCTGCCTGTGTAACTCCGTTACTGAATGAGTTTCATAAGGTTCCCAGAAATTGAGTTTTATTGTGACTTATTGTTTTATTCAGTCAAGATCATTCATATACACCACTGTAGACAAATAATACAACAATATAATGTAATGTAAAATACACACAAAATACCTTTTATTAGATGATGGTGTTTTCTCACTGAAGTATGGTAAATCTCCATCTTTAGACCGATCACTCTTCAGAGACACAGAGCTGGACACATGTGAGCCTGATCTTACACTGATGACACAAAGAACAGAGAGAGAGAGAAAACACTTTAGTAAAGGAGGATCAACTGTGTCTGAAACACATCTGTGTCTTTATCTAATCCTCCACAGAAATACACACACTCACACAATTTACTGTTTAATAGTTAACTACTATTTTATTTACTGGCTCACATTAGTTAAACGAGTTCTTTAATATACATGAGAGAGATTAAACATGTTAAAAAATACTTCACTCTAATTTATGAGAACATTTCAAGTTTTTGTTTATTGACAGAAATAGAGAGCAGAAATGTCTGTGTGACACAGTTGTGTTAGCATACTTGAATTAAATTAAGTGTATAGTTGTTTCCTAATGTCTGCCAATAATTTTATGATCTAAAAACTAAAGTAATTTATTTGGATTAATTCAGCATCTAGAAGGTTATTAACAAATTATTAACTGTGATATTTTCTATAGAGCAAACAGGGCTTTATAGACAATGTCAGAGTTCATTTAATTGAAGTTGTGCAAATATAAATCAATGCTTAAAGTTGTGTTATTGACAGGGAAACACAAAGTCCAGTGGAGTTTAAACTGATGAAAACAGACGCAGTCTTACCTGTGTTTCTCTGAGAGACTCATCTGAGAGAGAGAGTCCTTTCCTCTTTCCTCTGACATACTGCAGCTAAACTGACACTGAAAACTGATCAGCACTGCTTTCTGAAAACACTCAATCCTTCAGCATCACCTGGAAATGACACCATTTTACACAGATGAAGAACATCTTATTGAAGACAATAATGAAGAATGCTGAGTTATCATCAACAACAGCAACAGCAAAAACTATCTATAAAATAAAGTGAGTTACAGACAAATATATTGCCATGTAAAATAACCGAATGGTCTTAATCATTTCTGAGTGTTTAATGAGTTTAACTAACTCTAAATATTAATTCATTGGAGAACAGAAATTGTGTTTAAACCTTTGAGCGGGAAAATTGAACCCAATGTGTTATCTTCTCTATTACAGTTTATCATTTTACAATCATATTTACCCAATCTTTATTAATTGTTGAATCGTTTGTCATTAGGGATGCACCGATTGGGAAATTCTGGGCCGATACCGATGTTTAACATAACAACTTAGCCGATGCCGATGTTTTTTCTTTTTGTTATTTATTCCTTCTTTTGTGCCACGGAAACATACAAGTCTTTCGGCTCTTGATCACACTATCCTAGAATGAGCACAAATTCAATCAGACCAATTTATGAAACAAAAAAAAACCTTTAATGTCACTTTCTGGTTGACAGTTATAACCTTATTTATAAGTTCTTTTTCAGTTGTTATGAGGAGCAATATGAGAGAGAAATTTGGTAATCATTGTCTGACCCAACAAAAAAAAAACATTATAATATTCATTTTATTTTTCGTGTTCGCATTTATGAGGGAAAAAACACGGGTGAATGTTCATACCAAATATTACATTTTAAGCGCGCACGCGCTCTTCTGCGAGAGAGAGAGAGAGAGAGAGAGAGAGAGAGAGAGAGAGAGAGAGAGAGAGAGCCCCGACCGCGCGCGCGCTCTCACTCACTATTCAGAGCGGTCAAGCTTCCCCATACTTTTTGACAAGCGTCCTTGACAGGGAGGCCAGAGCTTCTTTGCAGCTCAAGTCGGCGGCGGTGTGTACAGTTAACGCTCTATCTGTTGACGGCGCTGAGGGAAAAGCTCCCGCCACTGGAAGAAGCGGTCGCCGCCCATTTGTGTCCTCCTGCGCACCCATCAAAGCCGTGCAGAACGTCTTCAGCACTCGCGGATCGTGCATACTCCGCCGCTTCTTCTGCTACACACCATGGTCGTTCTTTTCTCGAGAAAAGGAGTTTTCTCATAGAAAAAATAAATAAATAAATGCATCATTGTACCCAGCACTTCTGAAAATGCACTTCCGAATGCGTCTCTGTCCCCAGCATATCAAACCAAACTGACGCCCATGTGACATCGGCGAATGTCATTTTTATTTCCCGATGCCGATGGCCGATGGCAGTTAACGAGGCAAATATCGGCCGTTACCGATGTTCAGCCGATGCATCGGTGCATCCCTATTTGTCATTTAATCATTACTTCAAGTTCACAGTGATGGTTGATTTCATTACTTTCAAATGATCCTAAAATAACTGATTGAGTAAAAGTAACCTGAATTATAATAGACATACTGTATAACTACTAATCATAATTGCTATATATGAACTGAAATATTCAGTTTAATAACAGCAGATTGTTGTTCATTGCCGTCAGGCTTCATCTGTCTGTCTACTGTAAATGTCTGCTTCAAAAATACTTTAGATTTCACATCACAAAAACAACAGCCTAAAACTGAAGAGGAAATGGGAGAAAACTTTCAGAAACATGTTTGTTTTAAATAAACCTTTCTCAATAAAACGTTTTGTGTTTTAACTTCAAAAGATTGTAATTTCTGGCAGATTCTTCGTCTGTTCGGAGTAGCAGAAGAACAGCCTTCTGTAACTTCACATTTAAATCTCGCTTAATATACAATATAAAGTTCCTAATAATTACAAATGACAGTAATGGAGAATGTATTAAACTTACTTGCAGTCTTGTCCACTAAGAAGAGAGTTTATCAGTATTTTAAACTCAGTAACGCTTGTTGTCAGTCCGCGCGCGTCGTTCTCAGAATCTCTTCCTGGTCTCGATGGATTGTGGATTAAACTCATAAATGGCCGCGAGTGTTATTAGTGAGCAACAGGTTTAGGTGTCTACAGGTGTTGTTGCTTTCGTTTTCCTCTTCTTCGTGTGTTTTACAGGGGGGTTTGGAACAGCTGAACAGTTGCACACCGACACCTACTGCACTGGAGCGGGATATTATACCACATATATCTCTAAATCCTGTTTAAAACCTCTTAAATAGACATTTCAACAGTGCATCTGTTATATTCCCTGTTTCTGGACTATTATCTAAGATGCTGGATATTGTAAATGACTGATATCCTGAGGTTTGTATTATACATTCAATCCTTTTGTTTTATATGTGGACATACTATTAATGTTCTAGTTTCTGCTTCCCGACACTCATCACATAAACCTGTATTATGAAGAATCTTTTCCTGTTTGTTTGTTTTGTTTGTTTTTTATAGCATTGCTCTTGGCAGCCTGTCCTCTATCCACACAAATGATCCCATAATCCCATTATTATCCCACAATCAGGGCCACACAGAATCTGCCGACTTTTTTTGTGATTTATGTGCTGAATATTTGGAAAAATCTTACGGAATTATGCGGAATGGATTTAAAAATGTGTTAAACGGATCTTAGAGTATTGGAACTGAAAACATTACAAAATAAAATATAAAATCTTCACTTCTTAATTTTTATTTAAGGTTTACAATACAAATACAACAACTTTTTAAAACAAAACCAGATCTCTCTTATCGTCCATCCACTAAACGACGGAGGAAATATTACTTTATCAATTGTATTGTACACAAATCATTAAATAAACAATTGCATATCATTCAACAATAGAGCTTAATAAATACCTACCTAAGTAAATGAAGTAATTAACTACTTTTAAAAGCTATAAATTACTTTTAAATAAATAAATAAATACCGGTGTGACAATCAATTACAGAACAGTTCAATAAATACATAAAAATATATTTTAATAAAATAGTAATTTACTATCGGTAGTGATTTAACATCAGAAAAAGTCATTTGACATCAGAAAAACTACTGAATGTGTGTGGAGTTTGGAGCTTATTTTGAGTCTCTGCTGTTGAATTTGTCAATCAGCATCATTTTAACATTGTCCTCGGTTAGGCTGCGTCTGTGCTGTTAGAAGTGTAGAATAGTGGGGGATACGTATCACGCTAAAGCGTGTAATACACACGCTGGTCCACTAGCGTATGCGTGTCAATGTTATGCTTTGCCTCCTCTAGGCGTGAAAATGACACGGATGATGAAGGTTGAGTACCAGCAGGGGGCGATAATTTCCTCAATGCCAACAACTCCCCACGGACCAAATAGAGAAGCGATATATTGCATTCTCCAAAATTCCCGCGTCAGGTCGGTCAAAGCCACATATTTTTATTATTCTGTCATTTAAGAAATCCTAACGTTGCTGTAGCCTAACGCTATATTTGTGTGTGTGTGTGTGTGTACTGTGGAGCTTTTTAATCTATGGTGCTGTTAACGTTACCGTGGTCAATAACGTTAATGGAAATAGATATTAATTGGCTAATTAATTAATCACAGAAAGCTGCAGTGACTGCATATTATGTTATATTAACATTATAAAAAGTTGTTATGGTCGATGGGAAGTAACTTTAGATAAACCCTGCTGCTTGATGATGATGATGATGATGATGATGTTGATGATGTTGATGATGATGATGTTGATGATGATGGTGATGATGTTGATGATGATGGTGCATTAAATTGAAAGTATGCATTAAATTGATTAAACGTGACAGTAAAGGCTTTTGCATTGTTACACAAATATATATATTTCATGTAACGTTAAATGCTGTCCTAATAATTATGATGCTGAAAATTCAGCTTTGATCACAGGAGTAAATTACATTTTAACATATTAAATGGAAAACAGATGGCCTGTTTTAAATTGCAATAATATTTCACAATATTTGTTTTTACAAAGATTTACTGCATTTTTGGTCAAATAAATGCAGCCTTGGTAAGCAGATTAGACTTCTTTCAACATTAAACATCTTACCGACCCCAAACTTTTGAAAAGTAGCGCACATGTAACATTTACTATAATTATGCTAGTTTGTGCAATTCAGTTTATTTGGATTGATCGTTAAAGTTCAAATGGATTGTGTTATGTTCTGTAATTGTTGTTAATAAATCTGTCAGAAGAAAATGTGCAAAAGTTTTAGCTATTGGGGTACAACAGTGGCAGTCCTTTAAAAATGAACAATGGTTTTACTACGGTAACCATACACACGACTAATTACAGGCGCATCGAGAGCACAAATCACCAATTATTTTAGAGGTCATGAAAATGTATTCACATTTAGCATATTAATGATGCATTCACCACCTCATATATCACGACACACTGCTTCTGTTCATGAATGCAGTTTACATGCTGAATATGCATTGTGCAATAACAGAACGTCTCGGTTAAGTATTTAACCCTCGTTCCCTGAGTAGGGAACGGAGACGTTACGTCGGATGACGACGAATGGGGTTTCGCTTAGAAAGCCTATCATCTTCGAGTATATAAAACAAGCCAATGGCAATGAAATGCCATGGGTCTGCGGAATTTGCATAGCGTAACTCCGCCCTACCCTGGGGGTATATAAGGAAGTGCGCTAGCAACATGCAGATATGTCTTCGCTGAGGAGCCAAGACTGAACTCAGGCGTTCCAGCGGTACAGCGGAAGTGGCAGGGAGACGTAACGTCTCCGTTCCCTACTCAGGGAACGAGGGTTACATACGTAACCGAGACGTTCCCTTTCGTAGTCACTCCGAGTTATGTCGGATGACGACGAATGGGGTTCCCAGTGTAATCACGCCACCTCTCGACTGTCTTCCAGTGCCCTGCGTAAGTCTGAGCTCCCTGTCGTGAGACTGGCACGGACGAAGGACTCCTACTTAACACAGGAATACCAAGGTACACTGGGAAGCATATCTCAGTGGAAATATGCAATTATGCCCAGCCCGAAGGGGGGGACTTGGAATACACATATGACCCCGGGGGGCTGCATATGGAGTATCACTGGGGTGTCCAGCCGCAGGTGGAATATTTCAACCCCAGGGGTGGCAAGGTGGCTTGCCAAGGGAAAGAAATACACATGTGGGGGTCACCCAGCGGGGGAACCATGCACATGGAGGCACCTAGCCAAGCGCGAAAGCTGCCGGTGGCATAACTCTGGCGTTGACGTCGTCAGTGCTGGAGGAGACTCAGGGCTTATTAGGCTCACCTGAGGAGAATATCGCACGTATCCCGTCCGTGGAGAGGAATGGCGAGCAAGCGAAGACACCTGAGCAGAATCTATTACCGGCTAGTTGAAGCGAGTACATGAGAAGAAACTGGCTCCACTCGGAGATTGTAGAATCTCGCGAATGTGTTAGGTGTCGCCCAGCCTGCAGCTCTGCAGATGTCTGTTAGCGAGGCGCCATGCGCTAGAGCCCAAGAGGATGCCATACTCCGAGTGGAGTGGGCCGTCACACCAAGGGGGCATGGTCGACCTTGCTGCTGGTATGCCAAAGCAATGGCGTCCACTATCCAGTGAGACAACCTTTGCTTGGAGAGAGCCTTTCCCTTCAGCTTCCCACCATGACAGACAAAGAGCTGGTCTGAGGTCCTGAAACACTGCGTTCTGTCGACGTAGGCACGGAGTGCGCGTACTGGACAGAGCAGTGCCAAGGCTGGGTCTGCCTCCTCCGAGGGCAGCGCTTGCAGGTTCACCACCTGGTCTCGAAAGGGTGTGGTGGGAACCTTGGGCACATATCCAGGCCGGGGTCTCAGGATCACGTGAGAGTTAGCCGACCCGAATTCCAGGCACGCTTCGTCAACCGAAAATGCCTGCAGGTTCCCTACCCTCTTGATGGAGGCCAATGCAACCAGGAGCGCTGTCTTCATTGACAGGAACTTAAGCTCCACTGATTGCAGAGGCTCAAAGGGAGCACTCTGCAGGGCAGTTAAAACCACTGAGAGGTCCCAAGAGGGTACGAGGGGAGGACGAGGAGGATTCAGTCTCCTCGCTCCCCTCAGGAACCTGACGATCAGGTCGTGCTTCGCCAAGGACTTACCATCAACTGAATCGTGATGTGCGGCAATGGCGGCAACATACACTTTCAGGGTGCAGGGTGGTGGATTTCCTTCGCTCCAACCCTTCTTGCAGGAAGGAAAGCACGACACTGATGGGGCATTTCGTGGGTTCTAGATGTTTAGAAGAACACCAGTTGACGAAGAGGTTTCACTTCAACGCATAGGCATGTCTCGTGGACGATGCTCTAGCGGAAGTGATGGTAGCCACCACCACTGGTGGTAGGGTACTCAAACCTGCCTCGTCCCGTCCAGGAGCCACACGTGGAGGTTCCAAAGATCGGGACGAGGGTGCCATAAGTTGCCCCGTCCCTGAGAAAGCAGGTCCTTCCTCAGAGGAATTGGCCAGGGAGGTGCTGTCGCGAGGAGTACTAGTTCTGGGAACCAGGTGCGGTTGGGCCAATACGGGGCAACCAAAATTACCTGCTTCTCGTCCTCCCTGATCTTGCGCAAGGTCTGCGCAAGGAGGCTCACTGGGGGAAACACATACTTGCGGAGGCCCCGCGGCCAGCTGTGCGCCAGTGCATCCATGCCGAGCGTGCCCTAGGTCAGGGAATAAAACAGGTCGCAGTGGGACGAGTCGTGGGAGGCAAACAGGTCTACCTGTGCGTCCCCGAACTGATCCCAAATCAGCTGAACCGTCTGGGGATGGAGTCTCCATTCTCCAGCGAGAGGCCGAAGCCGAGACAGCTCGTCGGCCGCCTGGTTCAGGTCTCCCGGGATATAAATGGCTCGAAGCGACCTCAGATGCTTCTGACTCAATATGAGGAGGTGGCGGGTGAGTTGTGACATATGGCGGGAACGCAGACCACCTTGACGGTTGATGTATGCTACAGTCGCGGTATTGTCTGACGGACTAGTACGTGTTGACCCCTGAGCAACGCATGGAAGGGGTGCAGGGCAAGACGTACAGCCAACAACTCGAGGCAATTGACATGCCAAAGGCGCTGGGGTCCTGTCCAGGAGCCCGCGGCAGCATGTCCATTGCACATGGCGCCCCAGCCCGTGGTGGAGGCATCTGTTGATACAACAACATGCCTGGAAACTTGTTCCAAGGGCACTCCGGCCCGAAGAAAACTGAGGTTCGACCACGGGGTGAAGGTCTGACGGCAGGTCGGAGTCACTGGGACTCGGAGCGTGCCGTGATGCCATGCCACCCTCGGGACTCGATCGCGAAGCCAAAGCTGAAGTGGTCTCATATGAAGCAACCCGAGCGGCGTTACTGTGGCTGCGGATGCCATATGCCCCAGGAGCCTCTGAAACAGTTTCAGTGGAACCACACTCTTGCCCTCGAACTGACAAAGGCAAGTCAGCAGTGACTGCGCGCGCTCGCTCGTAAGCTGCGCGCACATGGCGACCGAGTCGATCTCCATACCGAGAAAAGAGATCCTCTGCACGGGGCAGAGTTTGCTCTTCTCCCAGTTGACCCGAAGGCCCAGACGAGCTAGGTGCCGGAGCACTAGGTCCCTGTGTTCGCAAACCTGGTCTCGAGAGTGAGCTAGGATCAGCCAGTCGTCGAGATAGTTCAGGATGCGAACCCCGTGTTCCCGAAGGGGAACAAGGGCTGCCTCGACGACCTTCGTGAAGACGCGAGGAGACAGGGCTAGCCCGAAAGGGAGAACCGCGTACTGGTATGCCTGCCCCTCGAAAGCAAACCGTAGAAACGGTCTGTGTCGATGAAGAATGGAGACATGGAAGTGGGCGTCCTTCAGGTCGATCGCTGCAAACCAATCCTGCGGCCGTATGCACTCGAAAATGCGTTTGGCCGTGAGCATCTTGAACGGCATCCTGTGAAGGGAGCGGTTCAAGACGCGCAAGTCGAGGATTGGTCGTAACCCACCGGATTTCTTCGGTACAATGAAGTAGGGGCTGTAGAAGCCGGACTTTATTTCGGCTGGAGGGACAGTCTCGATCGCACCCTTCGCCAGTAAGGTAGCGACCTCCGCTCTCATAACAGGGGAATTGCCACCGACCATAGTGAAGCGGACTCCCCTGAAGCGGGGAGGAGACCGCGCGAACTGAATCGCATAGCCGAGCCTGATGGTCCTCTCGACCCAGCGGGACAGCCTGGGAAGCTCTAACCAGGCTTCCAGGAACTGTACCAGCGGGTCATGCGGACCACAGACGTACCCTCGGTGGTGCAGCGAGGCGGAATGACCGGCCCAGGCGTGGGTGGCATAGCGGCCCGGTGCGGGGGCACGGTCATGTGACTCCTCTCTCTCACTCCGCCATGGAGTTAGATGCGTACCTGAGGCCGGCGTTTCAGTAGAAGAAGTGCTCGTGGCGATAGGTGAACAGGTGGGATATGATAACGTTTCGGCTTCACGGATGAATAAGGCCGTTGTGGTCTTTCTGAAGGAACGGAACTTAACCAGTCGGTTGGTTGAGAGCGGCATTTGGGTGAGTGGCGTTTATGTTGTCATTTCTCCGCTGGTGTCTCAATCGAGCCGTATAACAATCTCGAATTGTCCCCCTTTTATACCAAATCATGACATTGAAAAGGAACTGTTGAGATTTGGGAAAATAGCTAGTGGAATTAAAATGGTTCCACTAGGATGTAAAAACGAGTCACTGAAACATGTCACGTCTTTTAGACGACAATTGTGTTTATGTTTTTAGATTCAATGGCTCTTGACATTTCCTTTCGAGTCATATATGAAGGCAAGTCCTACATGCTTTATGCAAGTACCGGGAGTTTAAAATGTTTTGAATGTGGTGAAATAGGACACACAAAAAATGCGTGCCCTCGTAAAACGAATACTGAAAATAATGAGTCAGACAATGGAGAAGCTGGACCGAGTGGGTCAAAAGAAAAAACAGGACCGAGTGGGTCAACTGAGAATGATGGTGAGAGGGATAGTGCAGTAAGGAGTTTAGATGAAATTTGTATTTGTGTACTTGGTATTTGTGGTGAGAGAGTGGAGGAAACTGAGGTGAATGTTTCTCAATGTGAAGATGAAACTGGACACAGGAATGATCATACAGGAGCTGGCGAGGTTGGTGATAGGGATGATGAAATGGAGGAGATGGGAGATGACGATAGTCTTTCAGGAATGTCTGACATTATTTCTCAGAGTGGTGATGATCAGTTATATACAGTGAAAGAAATTAACGATTTCTTGGATGAAACTTTTGGAAAGACTTTTGATGTCAAGAGTTTTTTTCCTGATGCTGAAAGATTTGTGAGATCGGCAGTTAAAATACAGAAGAGTGTAGGATTTGAAGAATTGAGCCGAAGGAAAAGATTTAGACTTTAGAAATTGTGACAAATTTACGGAAAAAGTAAAGAATGCAGTAAAAAGAAATACATGTAATGGTTAGGTCACAAAGGCTGTTTTTTTCTTTTTGCTTCCTTCTGATTGTTTGTCTTTCTTTTTTTTCTCTTTTCATGGAAAGCATAAAAATAGGGGCAATTAATATTAATGGAGGAAGGAATAATAGTAAGAGAGCTGCTTTGTATGAATTGATTCAAAACAAACATATGGATATAATTTTTTTGCAAGAAACCCATAGCGATTTAGGTAATGAAGTAGAATGGAAAATGTGGTGGGAGGGTAAGATCTTTCTAAGTCATGGATCTAATCTAAGTGGTGGTGTTGCAATTTTGTTTTCAAAGAAGCTTAATATGACTAATATTTCTTCCTATGAAATAGATGAGGGCAGAATTTTGATTGTTCAGGTGGAGCTAATGGGTTTTCCTTTTATTTTCATATGTTTACTCCCCAAATAATGGAGCAGAAAGGGTAGAATTTAAAAAAAAAAACTATCTCGTGAATAATTTTTTTTTGATAATGCATATATGGTTCTTGGGGGGGATTGGAATTGTTCCTTAGATTTTACACTAGACTGAAATAGTGAAGAACCGTATCCTCAGTCTGCTGATTCATTAAGCAGTATTATAAGGAAATATGACTTATCTGATGTTTGGAGGGAAAAACACCCAACAGTAAAACAATACACATGGGTTAAAGCCTCTCATGACCACATTAGTGCTGCGAGGTTGGATAGGTTTTATGTAAGTAAAAATAATTCTAATAGGGTTTTAAAAGCTAATATTTTTCCAAATGGTTTTACTGATCATCATTTGTGCATAATTGAAATGAGTTTAAAAAAGTCACAGCGTTCTAGTTATTATTGGCATTTTAATTTGAAATTATTACATGACTCTTTATTTTGTGAAAAGTTTGGGTTATTTTGGTCTAAGTGGCAAGAGCAAAAAAGTGACTACGAAGATTTAGTGCAATGGTGGGAGATTGGAAAAGCACAAATAAGAATCTTTTGCCAGAACTATACAGCCCACTCACACAAACCTGTAAAGGACACTATCAAAATACTTGAGAGAGAGATAACTGAAATTGAAGAAGGAATTATTGAAGAAAATTCAGAAGTGGATTTATTAAGAGAAAAAAAGACTGTTTTGGCATCCCTGTTTAATGAAAGAGCAAAAGGTGCTTTGATAAGAGCCCGTTTTTCTTCATTACGAGAAATAGATGCTCCGAGCTCTTTTTTTTTTCAACTTGGAGCGAAAAGAAGGAGAAAGAAAACTCATGTTACATTTGAAATTACCAGATGGAACTTTAACAACTAATCCAATAGAAATGAGAAACCATGCAAGTAACTTTTATACTGATTTATTCAAAGCAAGAGACTGTGACGTTAACTGCATGGACGATCTACTAAGAGATTTGCCAAAGCTCACCGGCGATCAGAGACAATGGCTTGATGCTGATATCCAATTGGACGAAATATCAGAGGCGGTAAAGAAACTTTCTAATGGCCGGTCCCCTGGCATTGATGGACTACCCTCTGAATTTTACAAACAATTCTGGACTCTTTGAAAAGATGATATACTTGATGTTTTTAGATTTTCTCACAGGAAAAATGAGCTGCCGACTAGTTGTAGAAGAGTGGTTTTATCTTCATTACCAAAAAAAGGTGACCTTGGACTGTTAAAGAACTGGAGACCAGTAGCTCTACTGTGTACTGACTACAAGATTCTAGCTAAGTGTCTTGCAAATAGGTTAAAACATTTTTTAGAGTATGTTCTTAATGATTTTCAGACATATTGTGTGCCAAAAAGAACAATAATGGACAATCTGTTTCTTGTGCAGTGTTTCCCCTACCGTTATATAAGGGGGGCGCCCCGCCCTCCTAACGCCCCGCCCCCCTTGAAGGTCACGTAAATTTGATTTGATTTTCTTTATAGGGCCAGATTACAATTTGTTATTTTATTAAACAAACTAAATAGCCCTTAAGTAATATGTTATTTATCTTATTTCCACGATGGCATGTCTTTTCTGTCTGTGTTTGCGCGTTTACAATTATCCCAATGAGTGCGCACGCGCGCACACTCACACACACACAAACACTTGCGTCACATACAGATGAGCACTAGCGGACAGAGAGCGCGCGGCGGGAAATATGTCGCGTCAACCAGATGAAAACCAGACACAAATATTAGCGCTTTTTTTAACACACACCGGCGGCGCCATTCGGCGTCTGTCCGCGGCGCCCAGCTACGGCTCAGGACCTTGTTCAAAATCCTGACGCCATTTACATAGTTTTACATTAAATGTACATTTATTTGTCTCCAATCGTCGTTAATGTATATACTGACTTCACCCTGTGCTGCAATATACATTTAGTTGTACATTCATTTACAGAAATCAGCTGCGTGGATGAAAATTGCTGATGTTATCGGATTTTCAGGTGATATTCTCAATTCATTCAGTTAACGAGCGCTCTGAGGTAAAGTGAATTCAGACTGCAGACTTAGCAGCGATTGTATTTAATTGTACAGTACAATCATAACATAGTACAGGCATTATCTTAATTTCATAATGTACTTAAACATAACAATATTGCTGGACATAAACTGAAAAAGTGCGCGTCCAGTGTGCGATACCTCGAGTTGTCCTAGACGCGCTGCGCGTCCGGTCCGGTGTGCAACCCCCCTATTAAAGCATCAAAAGTCCAGTCATCACCGGATGACAGGTTTTGACAAGAGACGCTATGCAGGCCGCTCTGTGTTGAATGGGAATGTCCTGCGCACGTGATGACGTTCAGAACAGCGCGCGTTTACAGCAGTGATGCGTCTGACAGGATTATTCTCTCCAATAAATGCATCATAGAAAAAAAAACTTCTCACAAAAAAAGCCCATTTAAAATTTGTTTATCGTATAAATGTATTAACTAACATTAACGAACAATGAATGAGCAATAGGCCTATATTTGTTAGTAGCCTATTTATAATTTTTAACAAAAAAAAGTAAAACTATTTAAGCTCTGGTCCATTACAGTTTTTCTCCATTGGTTTGGCTCATTCCTTGAAACAGAAATTACATTCTCAAAACTCTAAGATCATTTGGCAAAACAGTCTTACAGTTCAGCATAACACTATAGCTCACTTGCAAAAGCTCATATCTCTCCCAAAACTGTTCACTCATGCTTCAAAACTAAATCCCTTTCCCATATAAAGAGTCAGTGCCATGAAAATGGCAAAGATCCTTCTCAATTGCTTTGGCTCATTTCTTGAAACAGACCGGACGTTCTCAACACTCTTGGTGCTTTTGCCAGTATAACGTGGATGGTTCAGCACAACACCATGGTTCACCTGCAAAAGCTCATACCTCTCCCAAAACAGTTACATGAGTGTGTCAAAACTAAATTTCCTTCTCATTTAAACAGTCAGTGCCCCCAAAATGCTTCGTCCCTTTGGCATTGTGTAAGCACTGCAAGTCAAAATGTTTAGATGTTTTGTCACTATGGCAGAGGACCATTGAAATATCCCTCATGTCCACCTTTCAGTCTTAGCCCAGTTCTTCATTGACAATGGTTACTGTACTGTTTTTTGTCTAGCTAATAGAATACAATTGTGTATACAACTAAAAAAAAAGAAAAAGAAATAGGATTTTAGGGTAAGAGTAGCCTCCATGGTTTGACATCACACATTGCACTCATACTGCCAAGGAAATTGTAACCATTATCATTCACACACAAAGTAACTTCCATACATCAGAGTAAAAAGAAAATGTATACAGCATAATATACTCTAATATAAACACACAAACAAAAAAACAATGAAAATTATATGCAGCCTACAGTGCTGTAAATAAAGCTGGAGATTCACAACTAACAGTTCTTCACTGGTTGCTGTCCTCACCCTCCTGGCCATCCACGCGCTGCTGTCTGTCTGGCCACAGATTCTCGTCCACATCACAGCGTATATTCTCCCTTGCGATGAAACGAGGGAAGAAACGGCGTGCATGTCGCAACCATCCCCTACACTGATCTCCTGTAATATCCTCACACACAGCGTCCATTGCATGGAGCAGGGACCTCTGATCTTGAGCCCGATGCTCATACACTCTCCACCTCCAAGCGGAGAAATACGCCTCAATAGGATTGAGGAAAGGAGAGTAAGGTGGTATGAACACCATGACTATCCTTGGATGAATAGTGAACCAGGCCCTGATGAGCGGGCCACGATGGAAATTCACATTGTCCCATACAATGACATATTGTGGTAGGTGAGGCCCTACGAGACCTCTCTCATTTTCAGGGATCAAATCAAAATGAAGGCAGTCCAAGAAGATGAGGAGCTTCTGTGTATCGTATGGGCCAAGACTGGGGATGTGAGTGGCCACACCATTCTCAGATATGGCAGCACACATAGTTATATTGCCCCCTCGCTGGCCTGGGACATCCACCGTGGCCCGGTGGCCAATAATATTATATGGTGTATATATATATATACATACATACATACATACATACATGCACATACATACATACATACACACACACACACATATATATATATATATATATATGGTATTCATGGTATTATGTTCTTGACTAATTTTGACAATTGAACAGACTATTGTGCATGTGATGACTTATACAATGAAATGACGCTGACACGTTTTGGAGCGAACAACCATGGAATCATTTAGAATAGTATGTGAAATATTTGTATCTATTGTATTACTTCGTGTATAACTCTGAAAATAAAAAAAATAAACAAAATACAAAAACTCATCGGTGTCTCATTATTATTCATAACTGAGTTTTCTTATCCAATGAGAAGACACTTTCTCTTAATTATTCATGACACCACGTGGAACTTTCCAATTACAGACATGTCAAACTGTGATATCGCATAGTAGATGAGAGAGGCAATAGGATTGTTTGAGATGAGCACAATCTGCGCAGAACCGATCACCGGTGATCAGCGCGAGATGCATGCCGGTTAGTATGGGAAGCCAAACAAACCATAAGTGGGACGAGACAGCGGGGTCAGAGAATGTCTAATATGGCGAGAAGTTTCACTCTCAGTACACTTCCGGCTTCTGAACTGGTTGCAGTTCCTCTCTGATTCCACATGAGGGCGCTCACAGGACGAGTGCAGAATGAATGGAGGTCTATGGCGCTATACCAATAAAAATCCACTTTTCTCAGGATATAATTTTTTGTCTAGTAATTTGAATGTTGTATTCGAAAGGAGATGCAAATAAATTACACATTGCTGGGTGTTAGATTTTTTTGAGTCACTTATTTGCTTTAAAAAGTCTTTTAAAGTGTCAATGACGTCATACACATCGTACGACCAGAGATACTGCTTAACGGCAATCCTTCACTCACTCTGGTGCGTTCGCGCTCTGCACTTTCTTTTCTCTCGAGGCATCGACAACACAGCTGACACAGGTAAACACACACAGCTGACACAGGTAAACACACACAGCTGACACAGGTAAACATACGTGCTAGAATAGTTTTTGTTTTGTTTGTTTCTGGTCCCGCTTCGGATGACACGAACAATCCTCACCAGCGCTGCACCAATTTAAACTGATACAAGTTCATTTGGCGCCACTCAATTACATTTTACCCATAAACCTCTGCTATTATTAATGTAAATGAGTGAGGGAAAATGGCTGGGCGCATTGTAGAAACAATTTTAACTACTCCTGACATTTTGAATAGAATTGAGGAGGCTCTAGGGGACAGAGACATTCATTCAGAAAATGAGAGACGAAGACTTTTTAACCGTTTGCCACAAACCAGACCCACTCCAGCATTCCAGTTCGCAGTAACTTCAGTGGTGAGGCCTCACGGGGAACTGTAAACATGAGAAGAAGGTAAAATAGTGAATAACAATGTATATGCTATTCGTCTAGCAAAGTATTTGCATTTAGTCATAGACATAGTTAGCTATAATTGAGTATTTAACTGCCTGAAGTAAGATATGTTATTTCTGAATTAGATAATGAAAATGCAAGTGCACAATTGCATTTTCTTATTTCCTTTAGGTGCCAAAGAAACACAGGTGGTCCCTTCATTAGAGAAGTGTGTCTATTGACCTCCCCGGACACCACAGTTGTACCAAAGGGAATGGCTAGAGTCCAACTCATAAATAATGGTGACATTATTAGTGGAGAACAATTCCAGAACCGTTGGGATGTTCAGCAGGTGTTGCAGCATATTCATTATATTTATGAATCAAAACTTCAACTTAACACTGAGTAAGTAACTGAAACTCTGAGGTTAGTTGTTTAAATGTTTTAATACTGCATTTTAATAATATATTTTTCATAACAAATCCCTTACGAAAATTAACCATGGTTTTATTGTTGTAAAAGTGTAGTAACCATTTTTGATTGATTACCATTTGTATAGCCGCAGTTCTCTTACGAGAGGTTCTCTCGTATTGCGTAAGCTAGCTTACGCTGCGGGAAAGTCTCCTTTCAAGAGATACTGAAGCCAAAAATTATCCTAATTTTTTAAAACTTGTCAACGCAGTGCGGCAGCCTGCAGACCTAGGGCAAGCGAGTCGCGTGCCCATTGGCTGCTCTGCGGCAACTGCAGCAGCCTATGGCTGAGCCTTGCGCGTGACGTCACGTCCAATGAGCGCGCTTGGCGCGCTTAGTGCGTCACAGCCCGTAATTAGGGGTGTGGCTTAGCGTATATAAGCAAGGAACAGAGGCTGCTTCGCTGATTTCTGTCTCTTCAGCGAAGCTCTTCGCATCGCTGATCTCTGAGGAAGCCGCCGTCGAATCCAGCGACCAGCACGCCGAGGATCTCAGCCTGAGGACGCCGGCCGCTCGCCGCCTTCAGCCTTCCCTGCCTGCTGCGCCATCCGGCATATATATCCTTTTCTGCTCTGTGTTTGTGTGTTTGTGTGTCCGCCGCGACACACTTGCATCTAAAAGAGCGCGAGGCGTTGTTTCAAATGCCTCGCACATCCTGTGGCTCGTGCAGAGCCTCGCTCAGCGACGGAGACCGCCACGTGCTGTGCGCTCTCTGCCTGGGTTTTGACCACGCTGTTCGCGCTCTCTCCGAGGGCGGCTGCGAACAGTGTGAGGAGTTACCGATGTCGACCCTACGGGCTCGACTCGCTAACTTTGAAGGAACTCCACCTTCTCCGGCCGCTTCTTCCGGGCCACGAAAGAAGAAACGTCGCTCTCAAAGGCCGCCGGAACTGGACGCTACAGCTGAGCGCTCGCCGGAACCTCTCCCACGAGCCCCGCTCTCTCCTTCCCCCCCACCCTTCACCGACGCGCAGCGGCCGGCCACTGCCCGCACTGCCGTCGCCCTGGGGGACGATGCAGATGATGCCGCTGACAGCTGCTCTCTGCTCGCGTCTGACAGCGAGGAGTGGTCGGGCTCTCACCGCTCCGCCCCCTCGACTCTGGAGTCTTCTCGAACCCGCGCTAGTGTCGACGCAGAGCTTCTCCGCCTCCTCACTTTAGCGGTCGAGAGAATGGGACTGGATTGGTCCCCACCTAAGGAGCCGGAGCCCAATCGCCTTGACGGGTTTTTTCTGCCTAGCCGCCGCCCTGCGCCTGCCTCTAGGTCAGCACCCTTCCTGCCTGAGCTCCACGCCGAGCTCTCTAAGTCCTGGAACGCTCCGTTCTCCACCAGACTCCGCCCGCCAGTCTCATCGGCTCTCTCCCAGGTGGACGGAGCCGCCGAGAACGGCTATAACGGCATCCCCGCCGTTGAGGATGCTGTGGCAACGCACCTTTGCCCGCCGTCTGCTAGATGGCGCTCAAAGTCTGCCCTGCCGTCTAAAGCCTGCAGGACCACCTCAGCTCTCGCCGGCCGCGCTTTCGCCGCCTCCGGCCAGGCTGCTTCCGCCCTGCACTCAATGGCTATTCTTCAGATCCTTCAAGCTGACCTCCTCCGTGAACTGGATGAGAAGGGCTCGGATCAGTCTGCCTTAACCGATCTGCGCAGCGCTACGGATCTCGCGCTGCGCGCTACCAAGACCGCTGCTCAAGCCATCGGCAGATCCATGGCCGCGCTCACCGTCATCGACAGACATCTATGGTTTACGCTCGCGAACATGAGTGAGTCAGAGCGCGCTGTGTTTCTGAACGCACCACTCTCGCCCACCGGCCTCTTTGGCCCTGCGGTCAGCGGAATTGTGGATCGGTTCTCTGAGGTACAGAAGGCGTCGCAGGCTATGGACCTCTTCCTGCCCCGCCGTTCGAGCTCAGCCACAGGCCGCCCTCAAACTCAGCCTCCTGTGCGCAGCTCTAACCAGCGCTCTTCCAGGCCCCCCAGCGCTTCGCAGCGACGCCAGGGCAATCGCCCCAGGTCGCACTCGACCAGCCGTCACAGACCGCCGCCCCCACGGGGCACGCGGCCCAAGATCGCGTTGAAGCCCGAGCCCGCGAAGTCCTCCTAGCATCCGCAAGGAGGAAAAGATGGTTGAGTCCCGCTACGGCCGGACCGCCATCAAAACGCACAGCTCTGTCAGTCCCCTATGTTCAGGCTACTGCAGCAGCACACACCGCAGCCAACGAGCCAGTATTAACACTCGCTCGCCTGCACACAAACGCCGTTTTCACGGCGACCCAGATAAATCTCAAAAAGAGTATAAGTGCTTTAAGTGTAGAAAATGTGCCCACACCCATGTGCTCACTGCTTCACACAAGTACAATCCCCATGGTAACGCGCCCAGAGCGCTCTCTCATAAAGCGGCCTCACACCGCTCGAGTACTAAATGTAGTAAATGTGCCCACACTTCCGTGCTCACAACTACTCGCTGCTCGCTCTGTCACTCAGTTACCTCAAATTGCCACGGCTCAAGCCGCAGGGGTATTAAGTGTAGAAAAAGTGCCCACTCCCGTGTGCTCACTGCCTCACACAGACCAGGTTCCCATGGCAACGCGTCCAGAGCGCTATCTCTTAAAGCGGAAACTTTCCGCTCGAGTATCAAGTGTAGGAAATGTGCCCACAGCCCTGTGCTCACACCTGCCCACTGCCCGCTCTGCCAGACAGGTTGCAAACCTCATAAAGCCCCCAAACACTGGCCGTGTCATAAGTGCAAATCCCGCGCCAGCTCACGAGCACGCGCGCCCACTTTCAGACACCATAATCCCCACGCCGCTCTCGCGCCTGGGTTGTTTGACAGCAGTTCACGCTCCATCGTCCGAGATCGAGCTACTAAATTCTGCACAGTCGGCCAGCCCTGTTCTTCTGCCCTCGTGTCCGAGCATCGGCGGCGCGTGCGCCGCCCCGTCTTCTCTGATACAGGTTCCCCATCCCGCGCAACGCGGCGATCTGAACCCAGAGACCATTCGACCCCTAGCCATGCATGCAAAAGCATGGGAGGCTATTCAGGGCGCGTCAGAATGGGTGCTCAACACCATAAGACACGGTTATTCGCTCCAATTTGCTCGTCGCCCTCCGCGCTTTCTAGCGCAGACGGAAACGAAAGTGAGTTTGGAAACAGCACATCTGCTTCAAGCAGAGATAACAAAGCTGCTGCGAAAAGGGACCATAGAACAGGTGCATCCTTCCCTGAGCGAGTCAGGCTTTTACAGCCATTACTTCCTCGTTCCCAAGAAGGACGGAGCATTAAGACCTATTTTAGATCTGAGACATCTGAACAAGGCTCTCATGAGACGGCCGTTCAGGATGATTACAACCAGACAGATCCTCGCGCAAATTCGCCCAGGAGACTGGTTTATCTCTCTCGATCTGAAAGACGCTTATTTCCAGATCCAGATAACTCCCCGTCACAGGCCATTTTTGAGATTCGCCTTCGACGGTCGAGCTTATCAATACACAGTCCTGCCGTTCGGCCTGTCTTTAGCACCCCGTACATTTACGAAATGCATGGACACGGCTCTCGCTCCCCTGAGGAGTCAGGGAATGCGAATTCTGAACTACTTGGACGATTGGCTCGTTCTAGCGCAGTCAGAGACAGAACTTGTGTCTCACAGAACAGCGCTACTCGACCACCTGGAGGGTCTTGGCCTAGCGGTCAACTGGACCAAGAGCTCGCTCTCGCCCCGGCAGTCGATTTCCTTTCTCGGAATAGAACTGGACTCGGTGGCGATGACGGCCAGATTGTCGGAGCAGCGCGCGCGCCGCATCCAGCGCCTCGCTGCATCCTTCAAAGAAGGCAACCGGGTTCCCCTGAAGGCATTTCAGCGCATTCTGGGGCATATGGCCTCAGCTGCAGCAGTGCTTCAGCTGGGTTTACTGCGCATGCGCCCGCTTCAACGCTGGCTGAGAACGCGCGTATCCCATCGAGCCTGGGCGACCGGCGGCTCGCTAATCAGAGTGACTCAGGTCTGTGTCTCAGCCCTGCAGCCCTGGCTAGCAGCCGAATGGTATCACACGGGAGTGAATATGGGAGTGGTTTCACACCGGAAAGTTGTCTCAACAGACGCGTCCAACCTAGGTTGGGGAGCGCTCTTCGAAGGCAGACCGGTCTTTGGCCACTGGTCAGACCAGGAGAATCTCCTACACATAAACTGTCTAGAGATGCTCGCGGTCGAGAAAGCGCTCATGCACTTCCTCCCTTTCCTCCATGGTCACCATGTTCTAGTCCGCACGGACAACACTTCAGTAGTGGCCTATGTGAACCGCCAGGGCGGTGTCAGATCAAAGCAACTCTGCGCCCTGACGGAACGCCTCCTCGTATGGGCTCAGCACTCTCTGCGCTCTCTGAGAGCATCGCATGTGCCTGGCCATCTGAACGAGGGCCCCGACAGACTGTCCAGGGACAACGTTCCCCCTGGGGAGTGGTCTCTACACCCCCAAACAGTCCAGTCGCTGTGGCGCCGCTTTGACAGAGCGAAAGTCGACCTCTTTGCGTCAAAAGACAACGCACACTGCCCAGCGTTCTTTTCGAAGAGCGAGGACGCGCTGGCCCAGTCTTGGCCCAGCGGCCCGCTATATGCGTTTCCACCAGTCTCTCTGCTGCCTCAGGTCATCGAGACAGTCAGGAAAGCGCGCCACACAGTGCTCCTCATAGCCCCGTTCTGGGAGAACCAAGCTTGGTTCCCGGAACTCATACAATTGGCAGACTCAGCCCCTTGGCCGATTCCGGTGCGGAGAGACCTTCTCTCTCAAGCCCGCGGCTCGATTTGGCATCCCCACCCAGAGCACTGGTCTCTGCATGCGTGGAGCCTCAACAATTACATGCTGATCTACCAGAAGGGGTGATGAACACGATCATACAATCTAGAGCCCCCTCCACGAGGCGGCTCTACACGTCTAAATGGTCTGTGTTTAACAAATGGTGCACTACCAAAGGGCTCAATCCACAGACATGTGGGGTCTCGCAAGTATTGTGCTTCCTTCAAGAGCTACTGGACGCGGGCAGGTCCCCCTCCACGCTCAAAGTCTATGTCGCGGCCATTTCAGCGCTCTCTGTTTCAGAGCCGGGCCGCGCATTAGGAAGGAACGAGTTTGTCATCCGCTTCCTTAGAGGAGCGAGGAGGATGAACCCCCCGCGACCCCCTTCGGTTCCTATGTGGGATCTTTCACTGGTCTTAGACGCACTGAAAGCACATCCCTTTGAACCCTTAGAAACTGTGGATATGAAATACCTCACGCTCAAAACCGTTTTTCTGATAGCACTGGCTTCAGTAAAACGTGTGGGAGACCTTCACGCGTTATCCACTAACGCTGCGTGCCTCGAGTTCGGACCCAATGACTCTAAAGTTATTCTCAGACCGAGGCATGGGTACGTCCCAAAAATTTTGGGCACTCCCTTCAGAGCGCAGGTCATTTCCCTTTCAGCCCTGCCGAATACTGGCTGCGAGGCAGATAGTCACCTCCTCTGCCCAGTTAGGGCACTGAGAAGCTATATTTCGCGCTCCGCCGCCTTCAGGCGTTCAGAGCAGCTTTTTGTTTCGTTTGGTGGGCGCACCAAGGGTCTCGCCGCCTCGAAACACACCCTGTCCAGATGGATAGTCGATGCTATCGCAGCTGCTTACGCATCTAAAAACCAGCAGTGCCCCTTGGGCATTCGGGCACACTCCACCAGAGGCATGGCCTCATCGTGGGCGTGGTCCAGTGGGATTCCCATTCATGACATTTGTGCGGCGGCAGGCTGGGCCTCCCCCTCCACATTTGTTAGGTTTTACAACCTGGAAGTTCCCGCTTTGCAGGCCAAAGTGCTATCAGTCTAAGTCGCGCGTAAGCCAGCCCACTGTCTGTGCGCTGGCTACGCTGCTGATTTAGCTCTACTGGTTGAGCTACACTATATGGAAGTGTTAGTTGGACCGGCTGTGCCGCTCCCTGCCCCATATTATGTGCTTATGTACTGTGGTATCTTGGCCGCCCAGCTCCGCTTCGCGTTCCCTGGGCTCCCCATGGGAATTCATTCAGGATGCTGGGCGCGCGCACGGCGTTGACAAAGGTGTTCCCGCAGCGTAAGCTAGCTTACGCAATACGAGAGAACCTCTCGTAAGAGAACGTACTCGGTTACTAACGTAACCTCTGTTCTCTCTAGAGAGGGAACGAGTATTGCGTAACCCGCCGTGCTCTCGCCACGAGCTCATTTTCGCTTCATGCGACAGAAACCAGCGAAGCAGCCTCTGTTCCTTGCTTATATACGCTAAGCCACACCCCTAATTACGGGCTGTGACGCACTAAGCGCGCCAAGCGCACTCATTGGACGTGACGTCACGCGCAAGGCTCAGCCATAGGCTGCTGCAGTTGCCGCAGAGCAGCCAATGGGCACGCGACTCGCTTGCCCTAGGTCTGCAGGCTGCCGCACTGCGTTGACAAGTTTTAAAAAATTAGGATAATTTTTGGCTTCAGTATCTCGTGAAAGGAGACTTTCCCGCAGCGTAAGCTAGCTTACGCAATACTCGTTCCCTCTCTAGAGAGAACAGAGGTTACGTTAGTAACCGAGTACGTTTTACTACAAATACCATGGTTAAACTATGGTTAGTGTAGCAAAGCCATGGTTATTTCGTGGTTACCATTGTTTAACTGCAATAACCATGTGTTTTTGTAGTGAAACCGTGGTTAATTTTTGTAATCAACCATTTAAAAATTAAAGGGATAATCGCCCAAAAATGATAATGTCGTCATCAACCACTTACTCACCTGTACGAGTTTCTTCCTTCAAAATGGATATCTTGTAATTTATTTAATTTCCTGTGCTTCCATAACCCTTCCATGGCCCTTCTCAGTCAGCATTCACTTCACATTATCCGGCCCTTTTGAGAGATTCAATGTCACAAATTTGCAAGGCTTTGATTAGACGTTGTGCAGAGTCTTAATTATTTCCTCAGTTAATGTCACATGTTTTCTTTTTGAATTATTTAACTTTCAGTGTGGTCTCAGGCTTTATGACCCCACAGTGCACCAGTGAGTGATTTAAGATGTTACATTTAAACCCACTTATTCAGTATTTATTATGCAAGTAATTTACCTTCTTTTTTACATTTAAGATTGGAGATATTGAGAGCTTTAAACACACAGCTGGTCAAACCTACGCTGGAAGCTGGAGTTGAACTGACTGGAACCATACTCTGCATGCTTTTTAAAGACAGAGTCATCTATGTATACGCCCTTCTGTTGACCTGTCTCAGCCTGATCAGGTAGGGTCATTTATTCTATGAGGACAGACTGTTAAACACAGAAAGTGTGACATTTTGTTTGATATATTTTGCTGTATTACAGTCATATTTGTTTGCATATCTATGAATTACAGAAATTATATCTGACATTGAAAAACTGACAATGAATGGGCTTTTTAAGTTCTTGAAATACACCTCTGGTGCAACTCAGACACATCATCAGTGATGTATCCTGGGTTCATTGGGTGTTTCGGGTCTCACAACATCATACACCCTCGCCCAGGCGACCCAGCCAGGGTTGATCAGACCCTGGCTTGTGTCTGAGTAGCTTGTATGCTCCACGGATCACCCCGCTTGATCCACAGCCATCTTGACGCCTTTTCAGCAGCATCCGTGATGTTCTTGGCGGCTTTCCTGATGTGCAGTCCCTTCACTCCAAGCATCCTGAGGGCCCTGATGAGTGACTGGCCGACGAATCCTCTGCACCCTACCTCGATAGGATTACATCGGGTCCTCCACCCCCTGCTTCGGCATTCGCCTGCCAGCTCCTCGTACTTGGCCCTCTTCCTCTCAAATGCCTCCTCCATCCGGTCTTCCCAGGGAACAGTCAACTCCAGCAGGACCACTTGCCTTGTTATTTCTGACACCAGGACAATGTCTGGCCTGAGCGTGGTCACTGCGATGTTTCCTGGGAATTTGAGCTGTCTCCCTAGGTCGACCTTCAGCTGCCAGTCCTTTGCTGTTACGAGCAGCCCCCCTGATTCCTTTAGGCGCTGATGTGGCTTCTCCCCGGCTTTAACAAAGGCGATATTTTGTCTTGCTGGTTGCTGGTGTCTACTGCAGGCGATCCCAGTACTGATGACCTCTGCAATGACCCTCAGTACTTGGTCGTGGCGCCAACGGTAGCGCCCATCTCCCAGTGCTTTTGGGCAGCTGCTCAAGATGTGCTCCAATGAACCTCCTCTCTGGCAGAGTGGGCACAGTGGTGTGTCTGCCAGGCCCCAGCGGAATAGGTTGGATGGACTGGGGAGGACATCATAGACAGACTGAACCAGGAATTTGATCCGGTGTGGCTCAGACTTCCACAATTCTGTCCACGATATCTTTCGGTCTTCCACCTGCTCCCATCGGGTCCATGCCCCCTGCTGCCGCATCCCTACTGTCCTACTGCAGCGGGCTTCTTCCACCCCAGCTCGGACCTCATCTTGGATTAGCTGTCGCCTTTCCTTTCCCTGGGCCTTGTTAAAGCGAGGTCTTGGATTACACCCGAGTCCTGCCCGTCCAGATGCCACTGCCCCCACCAGCTCACTGTGTCGCAGCCGTGACTCAGCCTGGTCTACTGCCTCTTGGGCCTTCCACTTCCTGCCGGTTCTGACCTCTATACCTGCCGAAGAGACCTTGATGTCACTGGAGTCTCTGTACAGTAGCACCTCTCTTGATCGGGTCACCATAAACTCTTCCTTCAGGCTGCTGAAGGGCAGTTTTAGCCTGTTCTTCCTCCCGTACAAGGCGATATCACTGAGGCTTCGTGGTAGGCCTAACCACTTCCGCAGGGAACAGCTGACTTTCCTCTCGAAGCATTCAACGGTGGTTATTGGTACGTCATAGACCAGCAGTGGCCAGAGCAGTCGGGGCAGGATGCCATGCTGGTAGATCCAGGCTTTGTATTTACCTGGCAGACCTGACTTGTCCACAGCCGTCAACCAGATTCCCAACTGGTTGGTGGTTGTCTGGAGTGATGCGGTGTCCTTCAGGGTGCAGTCATAGATCTTGCCCAGACTCTTGACTGGCTTTTCTCCGACAGATGGTATCTGAATGTCTCCTAGTGAGAAGCAGAACTGGTCTGTAACCTTCCCTTTCTTCACCACCAAGGACCTGGACTTGGCTGGCTTAAATTCCATCCGGGCCCAGTTGATGAGATGCTCGAGCCCTTGGAGGATCCATCTGCACCCCGGAACCGATGTTGTTGTCACCGTCAAATCGTCCATAAAAGCTCTGATGGGGGGCTGCCGTATACCTGACTTTGTGAGCGGGCCTCTGCACTCCACCTCTGCTGACTTAACCAGCATATTCATTGCCAAGGCAAACAGTATCACGGAAATAGTGCATCCCGTGATAATGCCCTTCTCAAGCCGATGAAATGCAGATGTTTCCGCTCCAGAGGTGACTCTCAAACTGAAAGAATTGTAATAATCCAGTATGAGGTTCTTGATCTTGTCTGGAACGTGATGTCGGTCAAGTGAGGTTTCTACCAGCCTATGTGGGATTGACCCGTAGGCATTGGCGAGATCGAGCCAGAGGACTGCCAGATCCCCTTTACCTTCACGTGCCTCACGTAACAGTTGAGTGACAACTCCTGTATGCTCAATGCATCCTGACATCTTTGGAACTCCGCCCTTCTGCACAGAGGTGTCGATGTATGTGTTGCTCAGGAGGAACTCCGTCAGGCGTCGGGCAAGAATACTAAAGAAAATTTTCCCCTCAACACTGAGGAGCGAGATAACTCTGAACTGCTCGATGGTGCTTGAGCTCTCCTCCTTTGGGATCCAGACGCCCTCTGCATGTCGCCACTGCTGCGCCACCTTCCCCCTCCTCCAGATGACCTTGATTAGCTTCCATAACCTCTTTAAGAGTCTGGGGCACCTCTTATAGACAACATACGGCACTCCACTCGGGCCTGGTGCTGAGCTGGTTCTAGCAGCTTTGATGACTTCCTCAACTTCCTTCAAGGCTGGCTCCCTGGTGTTAAATGCCACGGTGGGTTCCGGCGGGGTTATCAGCGATTTGCATGGCCCGAGATCTTTGTCTCTTGCACTGTCACTGTAGGTGGTGCTGAGGTATTTGTTAACATCTTCTTCAGTACACGCAAGACGGCCACTTCTTTTCTGCCCGAGGATCTTCTTCGTAAATCCAAACGGATTAGAAATGAAGGCGACACGTTTCCTGGCTCTCTCCTTGCCCCTCCTCCTATGCCACTCAGCCCGCCGAAGGGTGGTTAGTTTTTTCCTCAGGATGTGGCGGAGTTCTGCCAGACCAGCCTTTTCCTCCTCCCTTGCCTTCCTAAACTGCCGTCCGAGCAGTCTAAGCTCACTCCTTAGCTGGCTGATCTTCACTTCCCGTCGGTTTGGCTCTGCCACCCCTCTGGTCAGCTGTCGTTCCTTAATGCCGAACCTTTCAGCTCCAATGCTAATGATCATTGTTGACAGGGTCTGCAACTTCTGGTCTGCATCCCCCCTCGCGGTAGCTTCAAGGACTTGGTCCAGGTCTTCATCGAACTGGAGCCACTCTCTCTCCTTGTTGGCAGCAGGCCACTTGACCCGGCGGTGTTCGGAATGTCTGTCATGGGGTGGAGCTTGTGGGGCGTGGAGGTTCTGGGCACTGTGGGGTGACTCCGGGCCGGGCTCCTCCTGCGTCTCACCAGGTACTGGACCTGTGCGTTGCACCACCTGCTTCCCCGTCAAACATTTCATTTTGGCCTGGTGGATCTTCAGGCCATGCCGGTTCTTGCAGACTTTGCCACATACGCAAACTGCACTCATTGTCATTTCTCCATTAGCAATGGTCATTACCTGTATGTCCATCCTGTTGGGGTGCTCATTCTCCCCCCCTCTCGGGCACCCCTGGGGGTATGGTTCATTAGGGGTTTTTGTAGCTTGTTTATGGGTGCATCCTCACGGAAGCTGCAGTTTGGGTTGCTGGCCCTCGCTGCCCCAGATACTGTCTTCCCAGTTGCCAGCTGTCTCTCCAGCAGTCTCCATACTCTTCATGGTTGTCATCCAGACTGTTCCCGGAAGTCACTGGCTTAGCCAGATGGTATAGTTCTTGAAATACACCTCTGGTGCAACTCAGACACATCATCAGTGATGTATCCTGGGTTCATTGGGTGTTTCGGGTCTCACAACATCATACACCCTCGCCCAGGCGACCCAGCCAGGGTTGATCAGACCCTGGCTTGTGTCTGAGTAGCTTGTATGCTCCACGGATCACCCCGCTTGATCCACAGCCATCTTGACGCCTTTTCAGCAGCATCCGTGATGTTCTTGGCGGCTTTCCTGATGTGCAGTCCCTTCACTCCAAGCATCCTGAGGGCCCTGATGAGTGACTGGCCGACGAATCCTCTGCACCCTACCTCGATAGGATTACATCGGGTCCTCCACCCCCTGCTTCGGCATTCGCCTGCCAGCTCCTCGTACTTGGCCCTCTTCCTCTCAAATGCCTCCTCCATCCGGTCTTCTTGCCTTGTTATTTCTGACACCAGGACAATGTCTGGCCTGAGCGTGGTCACTGCGATGTTTCCTGGGAATTTGAGCTGTCTCCCTAGGTCGACCTTCAGCTGCCAGTCCTTTGCTGTTACGAGCAGCCCCCCTGATTCCTTTAGGCGCTGATGTGGCTTCTCCCCGGCTTTAACAAAGGCGATATTTTGTCTTGCTGGTTGCTGGTGTCTACTGCAGGCGATCCCAGTACTGATGACCTCTGCAATGACCCTCAGTACTTGGTCGTGGCGCCAACGGTAGCGCCCATCTCCCAGTGCTTTTGGGCAGCTGCTCAAGATGTGCTCCAATGAACCTCCTCTCTGGCAGAGTGGGCACAGTGGTGTGTCTGCCAGGCCCCAGCGGAATAGGTTGGATGGACTGGGGAGGACATCATAGACAGACTGAACCAGGAATTTGATCCGGTGTGGCTCAGACTTCCACAATTCTGTCCACGATATCTTTCGGTCTTCCACCTGCTCCCATCGGGTCCATGCCCCCTGCTGCCGCATCCCTACTGTCCTACTGCAGCGGGCTTCTTCCACCCCAGCTCGGACCTCATCTTGGATTAGCTGTCGCCTTTCCTTTCCCTGGGCCTTGTTAAAGCGAGGTCTTGGATTACACCCGAGTCCTGCCCGTCCAAATGCCACTGCCCCCACCAGCTCACTGTGTCGCAGCCGTGACTCAGCCTGGTCTACTGCCTCTTGGGCCTTCCACTTCCTGCCGGTTCTGACCTCTATACCTGCCGAAGAGACCTTGATGTCACTGGAGTCTCTGTACAGTAGCACCTCTCTTGATCGGGTCACCATAAACTCTTCCTTCAGGCTGCTGAAGGGCAGTTTTAGCCTGTTCTTCCTCCCGTACAAGGCGATATCACTGAGGCTTCGTGGTAGGCCTAACCACTTCCGCAGGGAACAGCTGACTTTCCTCTCGAAGCATTCAACGGTGGTTATTGGTACGTCATAGACCAGCAGTGGCCAGAGCAGTCGGGGCAGGATGCCATGCTGGTAGATCCAGGCTTTGTATTTACCTGGCAGACCTGACTTGTCCACAGCCGTCAACCAGATTCCCAACTGGTCAATTTAAAAGGAATCTGAAAATATTTCATATAAAATCAGGCTGTTTAATTATAAAAGACCATGCAATCTAACCAGTTTTAGATTTTAATATTGCTAATAGCCATGCATTACTCTTTAAACTTATGTGTAGAGCATATAGCGCTAGCCATGCTAAAATCATAGGTTTGATTCTCATGGAATGCATGAATGTGGTCAAACCTTGATTGCATTGTAAGTTGCTTTCAGGGGCGGAGTGGGACCAAAAAGTCTACCGGGAGATGTGGTAGACCACCGGCCCTCAGGATGGCATTATGTGGCATTATTTCTAGCTACCTAGAACATTGTGTTTTAATAACGTGTTTTATATATAGCTTAGCCACATATATAAAAAATATACAAGCAAGCGTCATAGAACCCTTGCAAAATTATTTTAATTAGATTAAGAAAGCCACCGCTACTGGTCACATCTATGGTTAGATAAATTAAATATGAACGCAGTTTTGGATGAAATAAAAGTACAGTCAGTCAAGTTAACATTACTTAATGCGTTATCTAACATCAACACATTGGGTGAACAATATATTTTTTACATGTATGCCCGCTGGATGGTGTTGCTAAGAACTTGCAATGTATAACTATTATCAGACCAGCCCTCGCGGCCTCCAAACACTACCGGTCCACCGGGAAAAGTCCTGACCCTCCCGATTGCCACTCCGCTACTGGTGGCTTTCAGAGGTGTCAAGTAACGAAGTACAAATACTTCGTTACCTTACTTAAGTAGAAATTTGGGGTATCTATACTTTACTGGAGTAATTATTTTTCTGACGACTTTTTACTTCTACTCCTTACATTTTCACGCAATTATCTGTACTTTCTACTCCTTACATTTTAAAAATAGCCTCGTTACTCCTATTTAATTTCGGCTTGTTTTCATTCCGGCTTGTCGTCGTTAAAAAAAAAAAATTGGCCAATTACACAAACGGTTTAGATCTGAGTCCCGCCTCCTGAATACACATCGCTAAACTGATTGGCGTTGTGGTGTCTTTCTAACTTGTGAGAGGCTGTAGTCACATTTGGTTGTGCGCAGCACCAAAACTCCTCCGAAGGAAACCTAGATGCGGTAAGCAAGGGAGAAATCGGGGCAAATCGCGTCGAGAGAGAGAGAGAGAGAGAGAGAGAGAGAGAGAGAATTAATTGCATTTTTTTTCCTTACATTACTTTTATACTCTAAGTAGTTTTGAAACAAGTACTTTTATACTTTAACTTGAGTAAAAAGCTTGAGTTGATACTTCAACTTCTACAGAAGTCTTTTTAAACCCTAGTATCTATACTTCTACCTGAGTAATGAATGTGAATACTTTTGACACCTCTGGCTGCTTTGGACAAATGTAACAAATTAATAATAATGTAAATGTTCTCTTTAGAATTTATCACAGGTTCAAAGTTCAGCTGAAGCACCATTACTAGCCCAGACAACTGCTGCCTGTCCAACACATGCCCTGCCACCATCATCAGCACAGAGACCTGAAACAGTAGGTGTAGTCACATCCCAACTCCAAGAAACAACATCTCCTGTGTTGTGTCAGGCAACAACTAGTACGCCTTTGGAAACTGAACCAATTTCTGCCTATTTCTCCTCAGCCACTGTCTGAAGCTGCAGCTGCTGCCACACGAGAGCTCCACTCTACTGCCACTGAACATCATCATGGGAGCAGAGTACACCCCAGTGCTCTCATAGCACTACAGAATCACCACTGGTCCCACTGACATCTACCTCTCCACTTCCGATCCGGGTAACTGCGTGTTAAGTTTGTAGCAGTTCTTTTTGTCATAATACTTCTAATAATCATATGCAACAATTATAATATTTCTTGAAAGTTAATGAAAAATTATGATATTTTCATTATTAAATTCTGAAAGTACATAATTTCTTTAGGGCAATGAGAGCCCTGTGATCTATGAATGGGTGAATGCTGGAACTCCAGATGTGAGTATTGTTTATTTTAATTTCACACAAATGAAAATCTGGTTCCCTTGTAGTCCTTTGTATAGATATAATATAATGTACTAAAAATGTGTCACTCAGAGGTACACTATGTAACTTTTGGCTCTCTAGTGTGGTGGTTAATAAACAACACTGCATGTGTCTTGTGGAATAACATTGTTGCCGGAGGTACTTCTCTGTTTATGATGAGTCAAGCAAGTATTGGGCTTTTCCCCAGTGGTTACATATAATAATAATAATAATAATAATTACTAAAGCATTTTTTTTAGGTGTACTACAGGGTTATACCACCAGCAAATGAAGAACATTCAAACTCGGAAGTTCAGAAAGGGTTTGTTATTATTATTATTATTATTATTGCATGTTGCTATGGAATACTTGATTCTGATTGTCAATTATAGCATTCAGCAGTCAAAAACATTTTGTTGAATTAAAATTAAATATCTCCTATTGGACAATAGGAAAGAACGTCATACAGGTTTGAAACAACCTGACAGTGAGTAAACAATGACAAAAAATATATATATTTTTATTTTTCAATTTCTTATTTTTAAGGGAGGACTTTGTGGTTCTAACAGACACAGAGAAAGAAACTGTTATGTTGGGCTCTCCCAATTACACCAGTTCAGACTCTGTGAGTACATACTAACCAGACACTTTGCATGAAATGTATAGCTAATAATAATATTCTGTTAAATTCCTCAACCTTTATTTAGGAAGAAGCAGATTTGGCTGACATTCTGAGATCATTCCAGAAAGAATGTCCACCTTGACACTCAAAATTGTGCCATTGTTGTTCCTACTTTGCTTGCTACAGAACTCCACGAATTGAGTTTGTTGGAGAGTCTGCTGAAGATCATGGTGGGCCACAAAGAGAGTTCTTTAGGCTGGTATAAACACTTGTACTGCTAGACTGGGGGACAAATGTTGCATCTTCAAAAACTGAAACAAAATATTAAGGGGTAAACTCATGGGTACAAGTCAGACTTGATATTGTGAGGTATGATACTAGGGATAATCAGCTTGGGGGGAAGTTTTCTGTTCTGAGAGTTACAGTACATTTTTATAGTACAATTAACTTTTATCTCAAAGATCCAGAAATATTGAATTCCCTTTCTAATATTCAGAAATGCTCAAACTAAAATAAATCTACTTATTCTGTGTACTACAGTTCGTCCACAAACATTTTTACTTGGTATATACATTTTAAACTAATTCTAACTTTATTTGAAGTAATAAACTGAAACAACTAGTAATACACTGTAAAAAATTGTCGTGATTTTAACGGTAAAAGACTGTAAAAATGCTACAGTGAAAAACTGTTAATTGGTTAACAGAAACCATACTAGTTTCCATACTATATACGGTAAATAACTGTGATAGATCTAATGTTTAATGTAATTTTACTGTACAATACCGTTAAATTTACAGTTTTTGAAAGTGAAAAAGAACAACTCATTGTATAATTTACAGTGAAAAACCGTAAATTGACATTCCCACAATTCCCTGCGTGACACTTCACATTTGATCTATTTTTGTTAAAATAACTGTTTCTTCATAGTTTTCTTAGTTTGTTCTAATCAGTTATGTACATTAGGGTTTTATGTTACATTTAATGTTGTTAAATTAATGTTTATTGCATTTTTAAAATTTCATTTGTGTTACCATGATGGTGTTTAATGTTTGTGTGAAAGACTGTGCAGCTTCTATAATATTAGTATTACATTTCTTGTGGAAGAGCTGCTTGTGATGAGCTTTGATTGATCATGTGACTCTCACCACTGCTGTGATTGTTGGTTATCAGTGTATTACAATGGTACAAAACAGATATTAATACTTCAATAGGACATTAAATTCACATTATATCAGATAATGAATTATGGTTTATTACTGTAAATTTTAAGTTAAGTCTGTAAAACCAATAACGTTGCTACCGTATTTTTGACGGTAAAGTACTGGCAACCACAGCTGCCGTTTTTTACCGTAAAAATCACGGTTTAATTTTTTACAGTGTAGACTACTTTGAGTTGAAAATGTATATAATGTTATAACAAATATAATTTTCCTTCCATCAGGCTCTTAATGATCGAGGCACAGTCAGCACTTGGAATTTTTGAAGGAAAGCAAGGCCAGGTTTTTTTTGCCTACAACCAGTCAGCCTTAGAACAGAACCGGTTTTACACGTGTGGAAAACTCATTGCTTGGTCACTGATTCATGGAGGCCCAGGCATTAAAGCCCTTCATCCGGTTTTGTATTTGTTGATGTGTGGACAGGAAGGGCAGTTGGATAGGTTTGATTTTCATGACTTGCCAGATGATGAAGTGCAGTTAAAGTTGCAACAGGTAGCCTATTATCACCTATATGTTTAACCTGATGAACAATTAAATGGTAATCTAATATTGTCTAAAACTGGTCTTTTTAGATCAAGCAGTGCAAAAGTGTGGGAGACCTAATTTCACTGAAGGCCTCTCTTGGAGACTGGATTGCAGAATGTGGGGTACCCTCGATCTACAATGCTGGCCTTCCTGAAATGCCCAGAGTTTACAGCCTGCTCATTAAACACTTTATTTATCTTAGGTAAAAGAAGCCAACATATCTTAAGTCAATATCAAACTGCAATGTAGTAATCAAACCTAAAACAATTTTATAACAGTGCAGTTAAACGTAAATAAACACCTTTATTTTGATTGTTATCTGTTTGTTACCCCAGGCCTGCTAGCATGATTTCACAGTTTAAGGCAGGAATGAATTCATGTGGATCAATTTGGCAGACAGTGGAAAACAACTGGATGGCATTCAAGCCTCTGTTCACTAACACTCAGAAGCCACTGACGAGAAGTGAGTTCAAAGACCTTCTTGTTGTGAATTGGAGTGATGAAGACAGCAACCACAGACAGATTGAAGAGGACACCATCTTTGCTTGGGAATGTTTACTCAACAGCATTCAGGGTAGGTTGTAATATAATTAATGTATTTTCATTTATAATGTTGGTTTAAGAGCTTGGTTATTTCACTTGGCCCTGGATACATAAACAGGGTTCAGATCAGGGGTGGGGAACGTTGATCCTGGATGGCTATTGTCCTGCAGAGTTTAGCTCCAACCCTGAAAAAAACACTCACCTGCCTGTAACTTTAGCAATCCTGAAGACCTTGATTAGCTTCAGGTGATTTTCATTAGGGTTGGAGCTAAACTCTGCAGGACAACGGCCCTCCAGGATCAACGTTCCCCACCCCTGGTTTAGATAAAGCCAGGATTAGGCCTTTGTTCCTTTAGGGCATTTAAGTAGATTTAATAAAAAAATACTGTTGTGCATCTTCAGACAAAACAATGACACTGACATATTTTAAGAGATGTAAGTTTGAGTTGCTTTCAATTAAAACAGCTCAAACATTTAGTCCAGGACTAGGCTTAAACCTTGTCTATGAAACCGGGAATTGGTGTTTTATCATGTGATTAACAGAAAAAGAGACCTCTCTGATGTTTGAGGATCTTCTGACATTCGTGACCGGTGCTGATGCTGTCCCTCCTCTTGGCTTTCCCAAAAAAGCTGAAATTGACTTTTACACTCAAGAAGATGGATCCCGGAGACTGCCTTATGCATCAACTTGCTCAATGGTGCTTTTCCTTCCAAGAGGGGTACTTGATGAATCAGAGTTAGAAAACCTGCTGATAGATGCAGTAAAAGGCTCAGTTGGGTTTGGAAAAATGTAGATCTGGTATAATATTCTGAATCTTGCTCTTGATCATGTTCTTGATCATGCTGCCATGGTTTTCCAAATGTTCAATATATTAGAGTAATAGTTGACCTCAAAATGAAAATTATCCCATAATTTATTCACCCTCAAGTCATCCTAGTTGTATATGACTTTCTTCTTTCCAACACAATTCTATTAATATTAAATCAAATTCTTAATAAAAATAAGAAAGTCCTATACAACTAGGATGACTTGAGGGTGAGAAAATTATGGGATAATTTTCATTCTGGGGTCAACTATTCTTTACAAATATAGACATGTTTGTCCAAAGGCTATAGTTCACCTCTAACAAAAATTGACATTTTTCAATTCAGTTTTAACTTTAAAAATGAGTTGTAGTGACTGTTCTGATAAAATAAAAGACTACATTTGCCTGAAAGTACAAAAACATTTCAATAGTTTATTGTTATACAATTTACAGAGGACATACTGAGAATCATCCATAATACTTCATTTAGAAATGATAAATTGATCATTAATAAAGTATGCAAATACAATTATTAAACACAATATAGATGTGCTTATAAATCAGGAATAAAGCATTTATAGCTGTATTTATAAACTGCTTATTAATGTCTAATAATGCTTTATAAATGATGAATTAACTGTTTAGTAATGCTTAACGAATGATTAATAGCATGCAGTTATTATAAAGTGTTACCGAGGGTTGAAAATATGGTACCGGAAGACAAAAGTCTTGTATAGCCTCTTGAAGTTCATTGATTAAGGTCAAGGTCATTCTAAAACATTATACATATATATATATATATATATATAATATATAGAATGAAAGTCTGAATATATATAGAATGAAAGTCTGAATATATATAGAATGAAAGTCTGAATATATATAGAATGAAAGTCTGGGCTGTGAAGTTCACCGCATTCGCTCTTCCGCGATGAAATAGTGAATAAATGTCTTCATCAGTAGAACGATGTTGAGTACGGTTGCCAGTATTTTGGCCCGTATACGCATTCGCCAGGGTGTTAATTAGATGATCGTTACTTAAAATTGCTGCTACTAAATTTCGTGCGGACTCGCTCATTGTTCAAAATGTGTATAAAAAATAGTAGATGAATAATACAAGATGGCGCTGATAACATCAGATTTTTTCTTCATCAGATTAATTATTTCTTGAACGGCTTGCCATAATATGTATATATATATATATAGTGTGTGTGTGTGTGTGTGTGTGTGTGTGTGTATTCAGGTTGATTTGGAGGGACACTTTTTCCAATTAATCTCAATGGCAAAAAGTGTCCAAATCACACTGAATTCACCCTATAAATCAATATCACAAAATATCAATAACATAAAATCGATCTTTAGTTTTAACATTTTATTCAAAATTAACAAATGATTGTTTTAATTATGGAATTCAGACATAAAAAGCTTAAAGTCTACAAATGATGGCTGAATGCAAACCTTACTACAATAATAAAATACATTACCTGAACATATAAACTGTCCGATATAATTACCAGAAGGTTGGCGTGCTCCTCAAGACGACTACGATATTGAAAGTCATTGAAGTTTCTGCTTTGTACAGCTCTTTCCGTAGCCTCTATACATATGTGCAGTTCTTCAAAGTATCGACGCACAACTCTTTAATAACACTATTAAAGATAATAAACATAAGAAATGTATGCATTTCATCTTGTCTTTCTTCTTCTTTGTCTTCTGTAGGGAAAAACTCCTAAACTTCAGCAGAGAACCAATTTTTTGTAAGAAAGGAGGGGTTTCTTTATTGTACATTTATTTGCATGTATGGTTTGCGCAGCGCTGGTGAGGATTGTTCGCGCCGCGCTGCCCATTGGGTGTCGCTAGGAAACTCATCATCATCACCATCACCTGTTCATCATCATCATCGTTGTCATAACCGCCTTCACCTGTGTTTCACTCATCATCACCGTCACCTGTTGTCTTTGTCATTATCTCTGTGTATTTAAGCTCCCCCTGTTTCTCTGTTCACTGGCCGGTTATTGTTTGTGTTCATACACACTGTTTTGATTGTTGGATTGTTTGCCTGTTGGAATATTAAACCTTGGTTATTTTTATACTTCGAGTTCGCTGCCTTCATCTACCCTGAGACGTTACAGCTATTTGACTACCTGAAAGATATCTTTTCACAAGTTGGATTCAGTTGGAGTCATATCTAAATATTATGAAATCACAATTATAACAAAAACATTTTTTTTTTTTTAAGTTTTGCATTTTTTGTACTGAAACCCCCCCCCCCCCCCAGTTTCTCAATAATGTTACATTATGATTAGAATCTAACCTGAACAAAATGTTACAACGAGAAATGTTGGAGTCTTAAGATGCTATCATTTATTTCAATCATCTATTACTAACTGTAACAGAACAAAAATGAACAGAAATGAACAATTATGTTACATATATTACATATTGGGTAAAAATACATGACCATCAAAATGGAATGAACTGAACAGCAATAACAAATGAGCAAGTGTGTGTGCATGTGTGAGAGCGAGAGAGAGAGAGATAGAGAGAGAGAGAGAGAGAGAGAGAGAGAGAGAGAGAGAGAGAGTGCATATAAAAAAGATATGTATGGATTTTTAAAAATGAACAATTGATAACATCTCTACATTTGTGGATGTTTGTAAACATACAACATATACAGTATCAGTTCAAGTTTTGTATAGATTCGTAAAAATGAACAATAAAACTTGACCAAAGAAATTGCAACTGATTGTAAACTGATTCATAAAAATTCTAGACCATTCATTTCTGTGTTGCCCATGCCTTAACCAGTGGTCCATTTTGGTAATTCACCAAGAGACAAGCGACGGTAAGCAACTGGTCAATGCTCCCACACACTGACAGAGGTATTTCTTTATCAAACAGTTTGTTCTCTTTTACTCACCTGATGCACCTCTCAACATGCACTCTCACACGGGCAATAGACTGTGTCTGCTGGACATCCTCTTTGGCCATCTGTTTGTTTCTTGCAAGGAAAGCAGGTCGGTAAACCTTTCCAGGAAAGAGATTGTCCACAAGAAAGCCTTTGTCAACCATAATGGCCATCTCTGGTGTGAGGAGTTTTGCTATTCTTGACTGCTTAAAAATTTCCCGGTCACTCATGGAACCTGCATACAAAGATGACACAAAGGTGATGGGACCATGAGGTGCAATGCCAATCATGGCCTTGAAAGTGGTGTGTGACTTGTATGGGGAGTAGACTTCGCTGTGCAAAAGAAGAGAAGAGGGAGTTTGGCAAAAGATTTCTGTGCAGTCAAGCACCACTTGTGTGTCTGGGAACAAAGCAAACTCAGGTGGTAGATGAGCCTTTACTTCCTCTGGTGGTATCCACAGGCGGATGGAACCCAGTAGATAATAGAGGAAGTGTGTCCACGATGTAATTATTCTGCTTGCTGTGGTGGTATGGATGTCGAATCGTTTGGCTAGGTCCCCCAAAGGCAGGCCCACAGAAAGGTGCATCAAGAAAAGCAGTAACTCATCTATCGGTGGCGTGCTAGTTTCTGTTAAAAAACAAAAACACATAACTCACTAGAAATAACTTGTACTGTAGTATTAATGTATGTTGCCCTAACAAATCAGCTGAAAACACCCTTGATTAATACTGGAGCCTTTGACAGTCAAGATATGTCAAGTAAACTGTAACAAATGTTAAGACTAACAACATAACTTACTGATGGTCTCAGAAGGCTAGGTTCTTTGGAGGCAGCATGGACACTGGTGATCCGTACCATTTTAGTTCTTGCAGCAGGCTCCACCAATTGCCAAAAGGCCTGGAAATGCTTGTATGATGTAAATCTGCAATGAAATTATAATCACTTTAGAACTTTATGTTCATAATAATACAACATGATGACTGACATGTTATTGACAGAACTATGCTACGTAGGTATGGAGCTGTATGTGAGGCTTGGGCTAGTGTTGCTTTAAACGAGGGGGACTAGGAGCAATTTGCGCCCCTGGAGACAGCCTTCACAACCCAGCAGGGGTGGGTAGTAACGGAACTACACTGAAAAAAATTATTCATTGAATTTACTAAAAAATGTTATGGTAAGTGGTTGCACACAATTGATCTAAGCTACATTTAAACAAATGCATTAAGTTTAACTAAAATTGAATAAGTTCAACTTAATACATTTGTTTAAATGTAGCTAAAATCAATTGTGTGCAACCACTTACCATACAATTTTTTTGTAAATTCAATGAATATTTTTTTCAGTGTACTTGCAACGCACATGAGTAAAAAAGTAGTTTTTCAAGGAACGTGTACTCTCATATTCCTGCTGTTTTAACCCCGTATTAACTATTTTACACTTTCCAGCAAATCATAAAAATATATTTTTTTTTAAATGGAACAATGTACTTTTTTTAATAATAATAAAAAAATCTTAAGTAAGTTTCTCAAAAAGGAAATTTTACTTTTACTCGAGTACATTTTTAAGGGAGTAATTGTACTTTAACTTGAGTATAGATTTTCAGTACTATAACCCCCACTGCAACCCAGACACACATAGAGTTAGGCTACTATACACAATTGTATAATAGCATGGACCAACCTTGTGTAAAAACGAATATCCTCATCGGATCCTTGGAGGTGTTGGAGTCCAAACCGAGACTGCAGTTGCAATGATTGGACTTCTTGTTGGAGCTCCTCTACCTTCCTCCTCAGGGCTTCGTTTTCATCTGCCAGCTGATGTGTGACAAGTGTAGTAGTGGGGGTGACACAGTAGGCGTGATCACGATGTACTACTTCCTTCTCTGTGACCACCTCGTTGTCAGACGCCATCGGTAGGTCAGGGGAAGGAGGTCTTGGCCGACGTTGCCAGACATTAAGCCGAGGTGCCGGTACGCTGAACTCATTCCAGGCAAACAAACAAGGGACACTGCATTTCTTCAGACAACTGCAGACACGAGTGCATTCAGTTGGAGTGAAGCTATCCCTGTGGATCTTGACTAGCCACTTTGATCTCACCTCAAGATCCACAGGGAAGCGATGAAAACTAATCGTTCCATTGTATTTCGACGAATTTCCACACATCGGCACACAACAGTGTAAAGACGTTCGTCTGGATTGACGCTGAAATTTAATTTGTTTTTCTTTACTCTTAAGAAACTCATAATTGCTGTCTAACTAAACTATCGCACTCTCTCTCTCTCTCTCTGACAGGAGATAACGTCAACATAACCGGAAGTCGTGCGGCCTACCGTGACAACCCGGAAATATCGAACGTTCTATTTACGCAACAAGCCTATTGAACCGCGCAGATGACATGTCAGCGCGGCGCGAGCTCTGTAAAACCCCACTGTCTCGTCCCACTTTTGGTTTGTTTGGCTTCCCATAGGTTAGAAATGTGTCCAAGTGCGGTCCGCCTTGCTCTGATGTCATGCTGACGTATGTCAAAAAACTCTCGCGACCGCAAGGCGCACGTGTCGGATTCTGCAGTAGAGGTCTTCACACTGAACCCGAGACCCGTCGACCCGGGACCCGTACGGGTTCGGGTCTATATTTTAAATGATCAGCCGGGTCCGGGTCGGGTCCGAATCTATTACTTCGGGTCCCGGGTTTGTTTAACATTGTGTGTAATACCCGTGCGATCGGAGTCATCAGATCAGACTCGGAGAAAACACGGCCGTGATTAGACACTGCTTGTGTTTTTTTGTAACTTGCAACTTGTAAAATTAGGACACTCAAAATAAATTGCGTTAAAAAGCATATTTTAGGTTGATCCAGCTAGCGCGCATGTGCAGTCTCAAGCGCGTGTCATGTTTCTATGGCAACCAGATACCAGCGCTTCAGTGAGGGACCGCCAAACCGCGCTTTAGATTTTACAATATAAATGAACCGTCTTGTTTAATCTTAAAGATTTAGTGGTCAGATTCAGACTCGATGCAGAGCAGAGAGCACGGTGATGATAGCAAATAAATAACGCCAGCGGTCATGGCACTGAACGAGCAATCGTTATTATAGTACAAAAGGGCAAACAGTCAAAGTTATTATGCGTTATTAACTCGAGTCAGAATGTAAGTTACATGTGCAAAGTTGCATTTGTCATCCGTCACCGTGACATCAAGTGGACTTTTGAAGCTGAAATAATGAGTGGATTAAGCTTGGACTTGAAATAACGAGAGGAATAACATGGATAACTTTCTTGTCGGAGGATTGTAATGCATGATCACAGCCAGTCAGGTAACGTTAACATTACAAGGAAGGGAGAGGAGACTACTACGCTACCACGGCTCCTTAAATTAGGTAAGACAAAAAGTTGTATTTTTCGCAACAGGTTTATTGACGTGTAATAGCAGTTTAAGGAATATGTGACAATCGGGTCCAGTCGGGTCTGTGTCTTCCCGGCGGTTTCGGGTCCAGCTTTCAAATAATAGACGGGTCCGGGTCGGGTCCGGTTAGGCATTTCTCGGATCTGCACGGGTCCGGGTCTAGCTTTTGAAATAATAGATGGGTCCGGGTCGGTTCGGTGTAGCACATTACGGGTCTCTTTCGGGTTCGGGCATGAATTTTTGGACCAGTGAAGACCTCTATTCTGCAGTTGCTCTCCACCGACTGCGCTGATCAAAAGCATGATGGGAAACGACTTACTGACGACACAGCTTATTGCTCATTGGTTTAAGCAACCGTGATTTATTGTTCTCTTTTAAACTGATTTTAAAACTCTGATATCATGTTTTATGTGTATACGTTTGTTACATCCCCAGAGTTCTGGGTTTGTTTTATAGTCATTTTGTTCTGGTATTGCTTGTGGTTTGTGTGTTTGTTTTTCTACCAGGTAAGATGGCTTCTGTGACTGTTCCGGCAGCTGAGAAATAAATTTGTCTTTTCGCAGTTTTGTTACCATCTTCTTCAATCGAAATCTTTTCTTCTTGTCCAAAGCCTCATAGCTAACCGTTCTCTGCAACAACAACACTGTTGCAATAAATTTCTCAGTGTCCGGAAAAAAAACCATCACGTCAACAGTCTAGTCAGCTAGTCTCTTATGACCAACATCCCCACACTCAAAGCATTTCATGCTCCCCGTGTTTGCATAAATCATGTATGCCTTTCCTTCATACAACACTCTAAAGACACGTCTAGATTTGGTTCATTCAAAAACATGAACACCTGTCTTCTGAAAGACATGACATGTTTTAACGCTTCATTTTTACAGCCGAGTGGAAGCGTTTTTATTGCGCTAGCAAATTTTCCGTAACGTGAAAGCCCTCGCTCAATTTCATCGTTCGGAATAAATGGAGGAACGTTAGATACAGTTACCTTAGTTGGCGCAACCAGCGGTGAAACAACAACTCTCCACTTACCACAATTCCATTAGTTATCAGCCGGCTAACTTGAAACTCTTCCTTCACAAAAACGACCACAGCTTTGTTCATACGAGAAGCCGATCTCCTCTCCAACAGCCATTAGCACATCCTCCACAGTCACACCAAATCACAGGAACACACCTGACGCCGTGTCGAAGGGAAACAGGTGGCGCCATAGATATCATATATAAACGCTAGATGTCTTATGGCGCAGTCACTTCCGGCATCACCAGTCGGCCATCTTGTCACAGTGAAGCTGTGCATTAGGTGAGTGATCAGCATTCACACAAATCCTCTTATCTCGCTGAAATCTTAACGGATTTACAAACCGGTTTGGTTTCTTACAAACGTTATTAACGTGGCTATAATTCCGAATGCTAGAACATGTATGTTATAATTATTCATATGTATGCAGTATATGTATGCAGTGTCATAACTACATCTCTGACGTTTATAACAAACCAAACCGTTTGAAAATCGGTAGAAAATTGAGCAAGTTATGGTTATTTAAAAGTACATGCACCATTAAACAAGTGAGCGAGAACACTGTGGCAAGATGGCCGCCACGTGCGGACGTCGACCTCCAGCAGCGCGCACGAGATATCTAGCCTTTATATATGATATCTATGGGTGGCGCTGCCCCTACGATGAGGGACGCCATCCTGATCCCAAACAAAACTCCACAAGTATCTCACACAAGTTTTTTTTTTTTTTACATTTATTTTTTTGTGATTATAGAAACCGAAAATATAGTATTAGACAGAAAAAGCCCAATAAATCACCCTCTCCACGTGAGAACCCTCAGACGCCCAAACCTCTCCTCAGAGAGAGAGAGAGAGAGAGAGAGAGAGAGATGCCGCACTTGTGTGTAACGTTTACTGTTATTACATATTATTAGCCTAAACAATAAATCAGGTAATCTGGCTTTCATAACTCAGTGCCTAGCCTCATTAAGACATCCCGGTCCGTGTACGTTTTGATAGTTTGTTTTTTCGTTTGAACCACAAAACAAAATAACGAGAAACCACCTGTTTTTCGTTTGTCGTTTCAAACCAAAAACGAAGAAACGGTAAAAAAGAGCCTTTCTCCCGGTTTTGGTTCTGAATCCAAAAACGAAAAATGACAAAACCAAAATCAAATAACGGCCCGCTTTTTTTTTTTTTTTTTTTTTTTTTTTTTTTTCGTTTGAAGATCTACATTAAAACATAGACAGGTTGGCCACGTGACCCGGAAGTAATAGTAAATATGGCCTATCAAAATAAAAGCCAAGCTTTTAGAACGGTCATAATATGCAGCACTAACGTTATACCAGAGTAACGTTAGAAGAAGAAAAATCAATTAATAAATAGGCTTATATAAACCTGGACCAGATTAAATATGTTAGCAACAGTAGTTTATTACAGCTATTTAATATCGTTCCAGACATCACCAGTCACGTTTAATGAGCGCATTGTTTGGCTCAATACAGTTGGTAATATAGGTTAACCTAAGAACTTATTGTGTGTGCAGAGTTGTTACTGTTAGCGCTATGTTATATAATTAAATGTATTAATGTGGTTTCCACCGTAATGGACAGCGAACTGACAGCGATTGAATGAATACTTGTCAACGTGAATTCCCACGTGACGTCATGCGTAGGCCTAATAACATTACTAATAACTAGAAAAAAAAGTTTGTTGAGACAAACTTTAAGTTGGCTTGAGAAAGCCGGACCAGAGAGTTTGAAGAAGTTAAAAGTAGTTAGAAGTTTAAAGTAGTTAGAAGTAGTTTGAAGTTTGAAGTAGTTTGAAGTTTGAAGTAGTTTGAAGTTTAAAGTAGTTTAAATTTTGATTGATAAATTAGTTAGAAAGAAAGAATAGTTAGAAAGAAAGAATAGTTAGAAAGAAAGAAAAGTTAGAAAGAAAGAAAGAAAGAAAGAAAGAGAAAGAAAAAAGAAAGATTAGTTAGAAAGAAAGAAAAAAGAAAGAAAGATTAGTTAGAAAGAAAGAAAGAAAGATTAGGTATAAAGAAAGAAAGAACGAAAGAAAGATTAGGTAGAAAGAAAGAAAAAAGAAAAGATTAGTTAGAAAGAAAGAAAGAAAGTAAGATTAGGTATAAAGAAAGAAAGAACGAAAGAAAGATTAGGTAGAAAGAAAGAAAAGTTAGAAAGAAAGAAAGAAAGAAAGAAAGAAAGAAAGAAAGAAAGAAAGAAAGAAAGAAAGATTAGTTAGAAAGAAAGAAAGAAAGAAAGAAAGAAAGAAAGAAAGAAAGAAAGAAAGAAAGAAAGAAAGAAAGAAAGATTAGGTATAAAGAAAGAAAGAAAGAAAGAAAGAAAGAAAGAAAGATTAGGTATAAAGAAAGAAAGATTAGGTATAAAGAAAGAAAGAAAGAAAGAAAGAAAGAAAGAAAGAAAGAAAGAAAGATTAGTTAGAAAGAAAGAAAAAAGAAAGAAAGATTAGTTAGAAAGAAAGAAAGATTAGGTATAAAGAAAGAAAGAAAGAAAGAAAGAAAGAAAGATTAGTTAGAAAGAAAGAAAAAAGAAAGAAAGATTAGTTAGAAAGAAAGAAAGAAAGATTAGGTATAAAGAAAGAAAGAACGAAAGAAAGATTAGGTAGAAAGAAAGAAAAAAGAAAAGATTAGTTAGAAAGAAAGAAAGATTAGGTATAAAGAAAGAAAGAACGAAAGAAAGATTAGGTAGAAAGAAAGAAAAGTTAGAAAGAAAGAAAGAAAGAAAGAAAGAAAGAAAGAAAGAAAGAAAGAAGAAAGATTAGTTAGAAAGAAAGAAAGAAAGATTAGGTATAAAGAAAGAAAGAAAGAAAGATTAGGTATAAAGAAAGAAAGAAAGATTAGGTATAAAGAAAGAAAGAAAGAAAGATTAGGTATAAAGAAAGAAAGAAAGAAAGAAAGAAATAAAGAAAGAAAGAAAGAAAGATTAGGTAGAAAGAAAGAATGAAAGAAAAAAGAAAGAAAGATTAGCTAGAAAGAAAGAATGAAAGAAAAAAGAAAGAAAGATTAGCTAGAAAGAAAAAAAGAAAGAAAGAAAGATTGTAAGAAAGAAAGAAAGATTAGGTAGAAAGAAAGAATGAAAGAAAAAAGAAAGAAAGATTAGCAAGAAAGAAAGATTGTAAGAAAGAAAGAAAGATTAGGTAGAAAGAAAGAATGAAAGAAAAAAGAAAGAAAGATTAGCTAGAAAGAAAGAAAGAAAGAAAGAAAGAAAGAAAGAAAGAAAGAAAGAAAGAAAGAAAGAAAGAAAGATTAGGTATAAAGAAAGAAAGAACGAAAGAAAGATTAGGTAGAAAGAAAGAAAAGTTAGAAAGAAAGAAAGAAAGAAAGAAAGAAAGAAAGAAAGAAAGAAAGAAAGAAAGAAAGAAAAAAAGAAAGATTAGGTATAAAAAAAGAAAGAACGAAAGAAAGATTAGGTAGAAAGAAAGAAAAGTTAGATAAGTCAGATAGATAGATAGATAGATAGATAGATAGATAGATAGATAGATAGATAGATAGATAAGTTCAAAAGATAGATAGATAGATAGATAGATAAGTTCAAAAGATAGATAGATAGATAGATAGATAGATAGATAGATAGATAAGTTCAAAAGATAGATAGATAGATAGATAATAGATAGATAGATAGATAGATAGAAAGAAAAGGTTTAAAGAGATAGAAAGAAAGAAAGAAAATGTTTAAAGAAAGAAAGAAAGAAAGAAAGAAAGATTAATTAGTAAGAAAGAAGGAGAAAGAAAGAGAGAAAGAAAGAAAGAAAGAAAGAAAGATAGATGATTTACTGATTCAAGCATGATTTACCATAGTTTACCATGATTTACCATAGTTTACCATGATTTACCATGATTTACCATAGTTTACCATAATTTACTATAGTATACCATGATTTACCATGTTCAAGTATGATTTACTGATTCTAGCATGATTTGTCATAGATTACCATCATTTTCCATAGTTTACCATGATTTACTATAGTATACCACGATTTACCATGTTCAAGTATAATTTACTGATTCTAGCATGATTTACCATAGTTTACCATGATTTACCACGATTTACCATAGTTTACCATGATTTACTATAGTATACCATGATTTACCATGTTCAAGTATGATTTATTGATTCTAGCATGATTTACCATAGTTTACCATGATTTACCACGATTTACTATAGTTTACCATGATTTACTATAGTATACCACGATTTGCCATGTTCAAGTATAATTTACTGATTCTAGCATGATTTACCATAGTTTAGCATGATTTACCATAGTTTACCATGATTTACCATGATTTACCATAGTTTACCATTATTTACTATAGTATACCAAGATTTACCATGTTCAAGTATGATTTACTATGATTCTAGCATGATTTACCATTTTTTACCACGATTTACCATAGTTTACCATGATTTACCATAGTTTACCATGCTAGCATGATTATCATGTTGCTAGCATGATGCTAGAATTTTTTTACCATGTTGCTAGCATGGTTTACCATGATTTACCATAGTTTACCATGATTTACCACAATTTACCATAGTTTACCATGATTTACTATAGTATACCATGATTTACCACGATTTTCCATAGTTTACCATGATTTACTATAGTATACCATGATTTACCATGTTCAAGTATGATTTACTGATTCTAGCATGATTTAGCATAGTTTACCATGATTTACCACGATTTACCATAGTTTACCATGATTTACTATAGTATACCACGATTTACCATGTTCAAGTATAATTTACTGATTCTAGCATGATTTACCATAGTTTACCATGATTTACCACGATATACCATAGTTTACCATGATTTACTATAGTATACCATGATTTACCATGTTCAAGTATGATTTATTGATTCTAGCATGATTTACCATAGTTTACCATGATTTACCACGATTTACTATAGTATACCATGATTTACTATAGTATACCATGATTTACCATGTTCAAGTATGATTTACTATGATTCTAGCATGATTTACCATAGTTTACCACGATTTACTATAGTATACCATGATTTACCATGTTCAAGTATGATTTACTGATTCTAGCATGATTTATCATAGTTTACCATGATTTACCATAGTTTACCATGATTTACCACGATTTACCATAGTTTACCATGATTTACTATAGTATACCATGATTTACCATGTTCAAGTATGATTTACTGATTCTAGCATGATTTATCATAGATTACCATGATTTACCATAGTTTACCATGATTTACCACGATTTACCATAGTTTACCATGATTTACTATAGTATACCACGATTTACCATGTTCAAGTATGATTTACTGATTCTAGCATGATTTACCATAGTTTAGCATGATTTAGCATAGTTTACCATGATTTACCACGATTTACCATAGTTTACCATGATTTACTATAGTATACCATGATTTACCATGTTCAAGTATGATTTACTGATTCTAACATGATTTATCATAGTTTACCATGATTTACCATAGTTTACCATGATTTACCACGATTTACCATAGTTTACTATGATTTACTATAGTATACCATGATTTACCATGTTCAAGTATGATTTACTGATTGTAGCATAGATAGATAGATAAGGTTTGTAGATAGATAGATAGATAGATAGATAGATAGATAGATAGATAGATAGATAGATAGATAGATAGATAGATAAGGTTTGAAGATAGATAGATAGATAGATAATGTTTGAAGATAGATAGATAGATAGATAGATAGATAGATAGATAGATAGATAGATAGATTGGTTAAAAAGATAGATAGATAGATAGATAGATAGATAGATAGATAGATAGATAGATAGATAGATAGATAGATAGATAGATAGATATAGTTAAAAAGATAGATAGATAGATAGATAGATAGATAGATAGATAGATAGATAAGTTAAAAACATAGATAGATAGATAGATTAGTTAAAAAGATAGATAGATAGATAGATAGATAGATAGATAGATAGATAGATAGATAGATAGATAAGTTAAAAAGATAGATAGATAGATAGATAGATAGATTAGTTAAATAGATAGATAGATAGATAGATAGATAGATAGATAGATAGATAAGTTAAAAAGATAGATAGATAGATAGATAGATAGATAGATTAGTTAAAAAGATAGATAGATAGATTAGTTAAAAAGATAGATAGATAGATAGATAGATAGATAGATAGATAGATAGATAGATAAGTTAAAAAGATAGATAGATAGATTAGTTAAAAAGATAGATAGATAGATAGATAGATAGATAGATAGATAGATAGATAGATAGATAGATTGGTTAAAAAGATAGATAGATAGATAGATAGATAGATAGATAGATAGATATAGAATGGTAGTTTAATTGAGTCTAGGGCTTCAGAGAATTTAGATTTGAGATTTTGGCTTTTACACTAATGGGCTACCGTAGTCTTGGCTCAATTTGAGCAGTCTGCAATGAAAGTCTATGGGATTTTTATGATTTTGAATATTAATTTTTAAGAAAACCGTAAGTCAAACCAGTCTGAAAAGATATAGCACACCAAGTCAGAACAGTATGAAGGTCTGACCCGAGTTTGGAGTATGTAGCTTGAACGGTCTAGGAGGAGTTACGCCCGTTTCACACATACTCCGTGTGCAGTGCGTATGCGGTGAGTGTTGCAGTGAGTATGCGGTGCAGGAGCAGCACGCGCAATAGTGCTTTCACATATGCTGCGTTTGCAGTGCGTAACTGATCCGCGGCTGTACAAAATACATACTCTATTTGTATTTCAAATCCAGAAGTTATAAGCAACTTTTTATTTTAAAAAAGTTTTTTTGTCAGCATTGCGATTCGCTTTGTACACATATACACTCTTTAATAGACGTATTCACGTTTAAATACAATTTAAACAACGTATTATTCAATGCATTATACTTCTATATAATTATATATTAAGTTGCTCAAGCAAGTGGTAAAACATTTAACCATGTAATTATATTAAAATCGCATAGCCTACATTTTTCAATTACAACTATAAAATTGACAAAAACAGCAGACTCATACTTTTTCTTTTGCATAATTTAAATCTTTATACAATAAATCTTGCATGTCACAAAGAACGTCTCCGGTTACTTGTTGTAACCTTGTTCCCTGAGAAAGCGGAACGAGATGCTGCGCTGCTCAGCGCATTGGGAACATATTTTATCGTGACCAGCTGTGAATAGTGTGTATAACACGTCGATGGAATTGACCCGGAGGTAATATAGCCTCGGTCGGTGACGTCATCGGCGCGCCCCCGCGACACGAGGCTATAAGTAGATGAGCCACAGGTGCATCATCAGGATATTTTGTCTGAAGAGCAGTCCCGGGACATCTTCAGCACGGCAAAGTAGCGCAGCATCTCGTTCCGCTTTCTCAGGGAACAAGGTTACAACAAGTAACCGGAGACGTTCCCTTTCGAAAGCTACAATCGATGCTGCGCTGCTCAGCGCATTGGGAACGAGAATACCCACGCCGCCGTGCTTGAACATGTCTGGACTCCCACGGTTGTGCAGGTGTGTTTCACAAGAACGTAAGAAAGCCTAGACATTAGCTTGCGATGTCGACTCAAGGACATGAGAGCCCGGAGTGGCATGAACATCCAAACTATAAAATCTTATGAATGTGTGCGGAGAGGACCAACCTGCCGCATCACAAACATGTTGCAAAGGGGCCCCCCTTGCCAGAGCACTAGAAGAGGCGACCCCCCTGGTGGAGTGAGCTCTAAGACCTATAGGCGAAGTTTGCCCGCGCGCCTCATAAGCAAGAGCAATAGCATCCCTGACCCAATGAGACATAGTCTGCTTGGTAGCAGCTCCTCCTCTGTTGCTGCCCCCATAACAGACGAACAGTTGCTCTGACTTACGCCACTGGCTAGTGCGGTGGACGTAAGCCTGAAGAGCACGGACTGGACACAGCCTATGAGATCTCTCCTGCTCCGGCGTTGAGAACGGCGGGGAGCAGAAAGCCTCAAGAATGACAGGATGTACAGCCGAAAATGGAACCTTAGGCAGGAAATCAGGATGTGGATGCAAAATCACTTTCACCATACCTGGGGCAAAGTCTAAGCAGGATGGCGAGATAGACAGAGCCTGCATATCCCCAATTCTCTTCAAGGAAGTTATTGCCATCAGAAAAACCATTTTTAGAGTCAGAAGTTTATCAGACGCTGATTCTATTGGTTCAAAGGGGGTGTCAACCAGACCCTCAAGAACTATAGCTAAATCCCATGAAGGGATCTTGGTTCTTACTGGAGGCCTCAGTCGCCTGGCTCCCCGAAGGAAGCGTGAGAGCAGAGGGTGTCTCCCAAGTGGCGCCCCGTCAACTAAGGCGTGGCAAGCCGAAAGAGCGGCCACGTAAACCTTAAGAGTGGCAGGACATGTGCCTGTTGATAATTTCTCTTGCATGAAGTCCAGCACTGAAGCAATCTGGCAGTTAACTGGATCTACATTGTGTTCAACGCACCACCTTTCAAAAACACCCCACTTAATAGCATAACTTCTTCTAGTGGAGGAAGCCCTAGCACTCAGAATGGTCTCAATAACATCCGGCGAAAGCCCAGTGTCTCTTAATTGGTTCCCATCAGGGGCCAAACATGAAGATTCCACAGGTCGGGCCTGGGATGGAATATCGTGCCCTCCGCCTGAGACAGAAGGTCCCTCCTCTCCGGAATCGCCCACGGCGAGCCGTCGAGGAGAGCTATTATCTCCGAGAACCACACTCTGTTCGGCCAACGTGGCGCTATCAGCAAGAGGCAAGACCCTTGTTGGCGAACTCTGGCTAGAACTCCCGGGAGCAGAGAAACTGGAGGAAACGCATAAAGGCGCATCTTGGGCCATGTGTGCGCCATCGCATCCAGACCCAGAGGAGCCGGGTGACTCAGAGAGAAGTAGAGGGGACATTGCGCTGTCTGTTGGGAGGCGAAGAGGTCCACCTCCGCTTCGTAAAATTTGGTCCAAATCTGTTTCACTACCTCTGGGTGGAGTTTCCATTCCCCCGTCGGTAGCGTCTGTCTGGACAATAGATCTGCTCCCACATTCAAATGCCCTGGGATGTATACTGCCCTGAGTGACAGGAACTTTCCCTGGGCCCAGAGAAAAATCTGCCTCGCTATTCTGTTCAGATTGCGTGAGCGCAGACCTCCCTGGTGATTTATATACGAGACTGCTGCTGTGTTGTCCACCCGCACTAGGACATGACAGCCCCTCAATTGATGGAGAAAATATTTTAGAGCCAGAAATATGGCCATCAGCTCGAGGCAATTGATGTGCCAATCGAGCTGATGACCCTCCCATTCCCCTTGAGCTGGACGGCCATCCAAGACCGCTCCCCAGCCTGTCAGGGAGGCGTCCGTCGTTAGCAGTTTGCGACGACACGGCGCCCCTAAAGTGGGACCCAAGGCGAGGAACCGGGGTCTGAGCCACAGAGATAGTGTACGAAGCCCGCGGCGCGTCACTTTTATTAGCCTTTGAGGATTGGCTCTTGGATGAAAACCTCTGGCTTTTAGCCACAACTGAAACGGTCTCATGTGCAACAGCCCCAGAGGAATCACCGTGGAGGCTGATGCCATGAGACCTAACATTCTTTGATACTGTCGAACAGTACGAACTTGGCCTAGCTTGACTTTGGTCATGGTCTGCTGAATGGTCTCGATTCGAGCGGGAGACATTTGTGCCCGCATCGTAACCGAATCCCAAACGATCCCGAGATAATTCGTTCTCTGAGCAGGAGAAAGAACACTTTTCTTGGTGTTGAGTTTCAGCCCTAGAGAAACTAGATGAGCTAACACGATGTCTCTGTGTTGGAGCGCCATCTCTCGTGATTGTGCTAGTATTAACCAATCGTCTATGTAATTCAAAATGCGAATGCCCTGGAGTCGTAATGGAGCCAGTGCTGCATCCATGCATTTTGTGTATGTGCGGGGTGACAGTGCTAGACCGAATGGAAGAACCCGAAATTGGTACGCTTCGCCCCCGAAAGCGAACCTCAGGAACTTCCTGTGTTGTGGCAATATTTCTATGTGAAAATATGCGTCCTTCAGATCGATCGTGACGAACCAATCGTGATGTTGTATTTGCGACACGACCGTCTTGACGGTTAACATCTTGAACTTGAGTGCTTTGACTGTGCGGTTTAAGCCTCGAAGATCTAAGATTGGACGCAACCCCCCATCCTTTTTGGGTACTAGGAAGTATCTGCTGTAATAACCTGACTCCCTCTCTGGAAGAGGAACACGTTCTATGGCCTCTTTGCTCAGAAGAGTCTGCAGCTCTTGCGACAGTACATGCATCTGCTCCGGTTTCACGGTAGTGAAAATCACGCCGTTGAAACGCGGAGGACGACGAATAAACTGGATTCTGTATCCTAACTGTACTGTGCTTAATACCCACGCAGAAACGCCCGGCAGAAGTTCCCACGCTGCCAGACTTTCTGAGAGTGGTATTAATTTTAATACTTCCTTTTGAGGGGATATTAGATGTTCCGTGTCCGGAATGACAGCCGGAAACGACGGAACATCTAATATTTCGCTGGAAACCGCTGCCCCCCGAAGCACGAGAGGTGGCGGGGATGGAGAGGTTTTGTGAGGGTAGCGGGAAGGGACGAATAGATCTTGAACGCGCCCCATCCCGCGGGGGACTACCCCCACTAGAATGGGCGCCAGACCATCAGGACTTCCTCTTTCTATTGATGACAGTCCTGAGGTCTGGCTTGGGAGGCTGCTGAGCCTGGCGAGTCTGCCTCCAGTCTCTCTGAGGGGGAGCGCGACTCGCCACGCTCTGCTTTTTCACCTCCCTGGCTTTTGAAGGACCGGGGCGGGGCTGGGTGGCAGACGGCCCCTCCCCTTGAGTGCGGCGAGGAAGAAACTGCACGAACGCTTCCTCGTGTTTCTTGACTTCCTTAAAGCGTGTGACTACGGTGTTAACCGCGTCACCAAACAGCCCAGATGGAGATACAGGAGAGTCAATAAGAAACAACCGATCTTTTTCCTTAATCCCTGTCAGATTAAGCCACAGATGCCTCTCCGTGCTGACTAAAGCAGACATAGAACGGCCGATGGCACGGGCCGTCTGCTTGGTCGCACGGAGAGACAGATCTGTGGCACGACGAAGCTCCGTGAACGCTTCCTCGTCGATCGTACTGCCCACACTCAAATCCTTCAACAGGTCAGCCTGGTACGCCTGTAACACTGCCATAGTGTGCAGCGCAGCACCAGCCTGACCTGCAGCTTGATAAGCTTTCCCCACTAATGATGATGTTACACGACAGGGTTTAGTGGGGAGGGTAGGTTTCTTTATCGAAGATGCCGACTCGGGTGAGAGATAGCCCGCGAGCGTCTCTTCAACCCGCGGCATCTCCGTATACCCCCGCGCTTTCGCACCCACGATAGTCGAAAAAGTCGACGTCGAGGGCACAAAAACGCGAGAAGTATATGGTTTACTCCATGACTTAGACAGCTCGTCATGGAGGTCCTCGAAAAAGGGGAGAGACTGATGTAATGTTCTCTCCCCCCTGCCACCGGACAGAAACCTATCCTCAAGCTTACTGGGTTTGGGGGTCTCTTGGTCGCGTGGCCAGTCAAGCTGTAACCTGGCCACCGCGCGAGTGACCACCTCTAGCAATTCCTCAACAGATCTCTTTTCACGGGAGGAATGCTCAGAGGCTGGCCGCTCGTTATGATCTGACGAACCAAGAGAAATATCATCCCCCTCGTGAACCGAAGAAGCACCGGAGCGCGCTTCGAAATCACGAGAAGGGATGTTAGGATCTGGTGACGCAGCAAGCGAAAGGGACGGACCCGTCTCTTGCTCGTCATGCAGATCCATACGAGAGCCCCACGATGGTAATGCGGGTGCGGACTGGAAATAGTTCAGACGGGAGCGAAGCATCTTAACTGTGAGCTGATCACAATGCTCGCACCCGCCTTTCTCTATCGCCAGTACCGCGTGCTCTTCCCCCAAACAAACAAAGCAATAATCGTGTGTATCCAGCTCAGACATGGGACGGGAGCATGGAGGAACACAACGCTTATTGCTTTGTTGGCTCATTTCTCTTTCTTTTTTTACTTTTTAAACTCTTTGTTGTAACGTGAGAGAAAAAGATTTGAGAATGAGAAATTTCTGCACACTGCCTGACAAAAACTAACTCCTAACAAAGATCTGAGAACAGATGAGAGTAGAGAGAATGTTTTCCAACGCACACACTGCACAGTAATGGTCTGAAGACAAAAGACCTGATGATGCACCTGTGGCTCATCTACTTATAGCCTCGTGTCGCGGGGGCGCGCCGATGACGTCACCGACCGAGGCTATATTACCTCCGGGTCAATTCCATCGACGTGTTATACACACTATTCACAGCTGGTCACGATAAAATATGTTCCCAATGCGCTGAGCAGCGCAGCATCGATTGTAGCTTTCGAAAGGGAACTTGTTTTTCCACCTCCACGAATGAGACGAGTGTTGTTCATTATGTTGCCTTGTTGAAATTAGTGATGGGAAGTCCGGTTCTTTTCCGCGAACCGGTTCTTTCGGACAGTTCGTTTCAATGAACCGGTTCAAAAAACCGGTTCACCAGTTCTTTTACGTCATCACGTAATGACGTCAATTCTATCATCCCGGCGTATTCAAATAAAGGCATTTGTAATCATAACTTCATTTAAATAATGTACTCATCGTCATAATCATCTTGGATAGGTTTCTTACATTTACGTTTTGAAAATGAACCCTGTAGTAGGCCTAACGCCCGTTTCACACATACTCCGTGTGCAGTGCGTGTGTGGTGCGTGTTGCAGTGCGTATGCGGTGCAGGAGCAGCACGCGCTAAAGTGCTTTCACATAAGCTGCGTTTGCAGTGCATAACTGATCCGGCTGTACCACAAACAAATTGTATTTCAAATCCATAAGTTATCAGCAAATTGTATTTAAAAAAGATGTTTTTTTGTCAGCATTGCGATTCTCTTTGTACACATATACTCTTTAATAGACGTATTCACGTTTAAAACAATTTAAACAAACTTCATTGCATTACTTCTATATAATTATATATTAAGTTGCTCAAGCAAGTGGCAAAATATTTAACCATGTACTTATATTAAAATCGCATAGACTACATTTTAAATTAAAACTTAAAATTGACAAAAACAGCAGACTCATATAGGTTACTCTTTCTTTTGCATAATTTAAATCTTTATACAATAAATCTTGCATGTCACAAAGAACTTGTTTTTCCACCTCCACGAATGAGACGAGTGTTGTTCATTATGTTGCGTTGTTGAAATATGTATTTTCCCTTGATTTACCCTGGTCTTAACGTCTCAGCATTGCGATTCTCTTTGTACACATACACTCTAACGTATGCACATTTAAACACAATTTAAACAACGTAGGCTATTATTCAATGCATTACTTAAATATTAAGTTCCTCAAGCAAGTGGTCAAATATTTAACCATGTAGCCTACTTAGGCTATATAAAAAACAGCCGACTCTCATGCCTTTTCTTTTGCATTTAAATTAAAACAATAAATCTTGCATGTCACAAAGAATTTGTTTTTCCACCTCCACGAGTGTCGTTCATTATGTCGCCTTGTTGAGGTAAATTGTAGTTTTCCTTGCTTTACCCCGGTCTTAAAGTGAAAATAGTATTTAATTAAATACATGTATGTTAAGATTACTACATTTTATTTAATTACTCGCATTTATGGTGAAATTACTACATTTTTAGGTCAATCTGTGTTCATTTTGACCATGAAACATGCGCTGTCACTTTAATTCAGCGTTTGCAGCACAGCAAAAATAGACTCGGTGCGGAAACGATCGCTGCACTGCTGTATACGCACCGCAACTGGAACGGATCGACGGACTGCAACCGCGTGCAGTGTGGAAGCTCTAACCTGTTAACATGGGTACGGAAAAAACTACGCACCGCATACGCACTGCAAACGGAGTATGTGTGAAACGGGCGTTAGTGTCCCAAAATTTGCGGTCAGAAAAAGAAGTAAGAAGAAGAATAATAACTAGAAAAAAAAGTTTGTTGAGACAAACTTTAAGTTGGCTTGAGAAAGCCGGACCAGAGAGTTTGAAGAAGTTAAAAGTAGTTAGAAGTTTAAAGTAGTTAGAAGTAGTTTGAAGTTTGAAGTAGTTTGAAGTTTAAAGTAGTTTAAATTTTGATTGATAAATTAGTTAGAAAGAAAGAAAAAAGAAAGAAAGATTAGTTAGAAAGAAAGAAAGAAAGATTAGGTATAAAGAAAGAAAGAACGAAAGAAAGATTAGGTAGAAAGAAAGAAAAAAGAAAAGATTAGTTAGAAAGAAAGAAAGAAAGTAAGATTAGGTATAAAGAAAGAAAGAACGAAAGAAAGATTAGGTAGAAAGAAAGAAAAGTTAGAAAGAAAGAAAGAAAGAAAGAAAGAAAGAAAGAAAGAAAGAAAGAAGAAAGATTAGTTAGAAAGAAAGAAAGAAAGAAAGAAAGAAAGAAAGAAAGAAAGAAAGAAAGAAAGAAAGAAAGAAAGATTAGGTATAAAGAAAGAAAGAAAGATTAGGTATAAAGAAAGAAAGAAAGAAAGAAAGAAAGAAAGAAAGAAAGAAAGAAAGAAAGAAAGAAAGAAAGATTAGTTAGAAAGAAAGAAAAAAGAAAGAAAGATTAGTTAGAAAGAAAGAAAGATTAGGTATAAAGAAAGAAAGAAAGAAAGAAAGAAAGAAAGAAAGATTAGTTAGAAAGAAAGAAAAAAGAAAGAAAGATTAGTTAGAAAGAAAGAAAGAAAGATTAGGTATAAAGAAAGAAAGAACGAAAGAAAGATTAGGTAGAAAGAAAGAAAAAAGAAAAGATTAGTTAGAAAGAAAGAAAAAAAGATTAGGTATAAAGAAAGAAAGAACGAAAGAAAGATTAGGTAGAAAGAAAGAAAAGTTAGAAAGAAAGAAAGAAAGAAAGAAAGAAAGATTAGTTAGAAAGAAAGAAAGAAAGATTAGGTATAAAGAAAGAAAGAAAGAAAGAAAGATTAGGTATAAAGAAAGAAAGAAAGAAAGATTAGGTATAAAGAAAGAAAGAAAGAAAGAAAGAAAGAAAGAAAGATTAGGTATAAAGAAAGAAAGAAAGAAAGAAAGAAAGAAAGAAAGAAAGAAAGAAAGAAAGAAAGAAAGAAAGAAAAAAATATAAGGTATAAAGAAAGAAAGAAAAAGATTAGGTATAAAGAAAGAAAGAAAGAAAGAAAGAAAGAAAGAAAGAAAGATTAGGTAGAAAGAAAGAATGAAAGAAAAAAGAAAGAAAGATTAGCTAGAAAGAAAGAATGAAAGAAAAAAGAAAGAAAGATTAGCTAGAAAGAAAAAAAGAAAGAAAGAAAGATTGTAAGAAAGAAAGAAAGATTAGGTAGAAAGAAAGAATGAAAGAAAAAAGAAAGAAAGATTAGCTAGAAAGAAAGAAAGAAAGAAAGAAAGAAAGAAAGATTGTAAGAAAGAAAGAAAGATTAGGTAGAAAGAAAGAATGAAAGAAAAAAGAAAGAAAGATTAGCTAGAAAGAAAGAAAGAAAGAAAGAAAGAAAGAAAGAAAGAAAGAAAGAAAGAAAGAAAGAAAGAAAGAAAGAAAGAAAGAAAGAAAGAAAGAAAAAAATATAAGGTATAAAGAAAGAAAGAAAAAGATTAGGTATAAAGAAAGAAAGAAAGAAAGAAAGAAAGAAAGAAAGAAAGATTAGGTAGAAAGAAAGAATGAAAGAAAAAAGAAAGAAAGATTAGCTAGAAAGAAAGAATGAAAGAAAAAAGAAAGAAAGATTAGCTAGAAAGAAAAAAAGAAAGAAAGAAAGATTGTAAGAAAGAAAGAAAGATTAGGTAGAAAGAAAGAATGAAAGAAAAAAGAAAGAAAGATTAGCTAGAAAGAAAGAAAGAAAGAAAGAAAGAAAGAAAGATTGTAAGAAAGAAAGAAAGATTAGGTAGAAAGAAAGAATGAAAGAAAAAAGAAAGAAAGATTAGCTAGAAAGAAAGAAAGAAAGAAAGAAAGAAAGAAAGAAAGAAAGAAAGAAAGAAAGAAAGAAAGATTAGGTATAAAGAAAGAAAGAAAGAAAGAAAGAAAGAAAGAAAGAAAGAAAGAAAGAAAGAAAGATTAGGTATAAAGAAAGAAAGAACGAAAGAAAGATTAGGTAGAAAGAAAGAAAGAAAGAAAGAAAGAAAGAAAGAAAGAAAGAAAGAAAGAAAGAAAGAAAGAAAGAAAGAAAGAAAGATTAGGTATAAAGAAAGAAATAACGAAAGAAAGATTAGGTAGAAAGAAAGAAAAGTTAGATAAGTCAGATAGATAGATAGATAGATAGATAGATAGATAGATAGATAGATAGATAGATAGATAGATAGATAGATAAGTTCAAAAGATAGATAGATAGATAGATAGATAGATAGATAGATAGATAGATAAGTTCAAAAGATAGATAGATAGATAGATAGATAGATAGATAGATAGATAGATAGATAGATAGATAGATAGATAGATAGATAGATAGATAGAAAGAAAAGGTTTAAAGAGATAGAAAGAAAGAAAGAAAATGTTTAAAGAAAGAAAGAAAGAAAGAAAGAAAGAAAGAAAGAAAGAAAGATTAATTAGTAAGAAAGAAGGAGAAAGAAAGAGAGAAAGAAAGAAAGAGAGAAAGAAAGAAAAAAGAAAGATTGATTAGTTGAAAGAAAGAAAGAAAGAAAGAAAGAAAGATAGATGATTTACTGATTCAAGCATGATTTACCATAGTTTACCATGATTTACCATAGTTTACCATGATTTACCATGATTTACCATAGTTTACCATAATTTACTATAGTATACCATGATTTACCATGTTCAAGTATGATTTACTGATTCTAGCATGATTTGTCATAGATTACCATCATTTTCCATAGTTTACCATGATTTACTATAGTATACCACGATTTACCATGTTCAAGTATAATTTACTGATTCTAGCATGATTTACCATAGTTTACCATGATTTACCACGATTTACCATAGTTTACCATGATTTACTATAGTATACCATGATTTACCATGTTCAAGTATGATTTATTGATTCTAGCATGATTTACCATAGTGTAATGTCATTATAAATGGAAGACACTAGTTAGTTAGTGTTATGTTGTTCGACAGTGTTAATCGACTCATAAGTGGTTCTATCTGTTAGTCCCTGGTTCTTTAAGGGGCGGGGTTTTAGCGGGGTCAAGAGACTAGAGCGAGTGGAGAGCAGAGAGCGGAAAGACAGAGTGAGTTTAACAGCAGAGACGGCACGTTATCACTTCATGTTGTACGGCGTGGGTTACGGCCATAACAGTAACCCTGCAGTTCTTAAATAAAGCCTTAGAAGGAGGAAGAATCCGTCTGTTTACTTTTAGTAGCGAGACGCTACATTTGGTGTCAGAAGTGACGGACTTCAACGCACGAGCTGAGCATTCGCCGCCGAGATGGACTACGGGGCGCGACCGAAAGTGAAGCAAGAGATGCAAGATACAGTAAGGGGGAAAAGCGAGTGCTTGTGGACACACGGGCCGACGGCAGATCCGCGCTGGGGTTCGAGCGAGGCGGCTAGGATGAGAGAGGCTATCATGTTACAAGCTGCTGAAGCTGGCTTCGCGCCTCCCTTTACCCCGCACAGTGAGTTTGCACATCAGCAGAAAGGCGCCGACGTGACAGCGCATGTGCAGCGCGGCAAGACACACTCTCGCGATGACATGAAGATGCGGGATGTAAACAAACATGGCGGCGCCCAGGCCTGCAGCGAATACATCAGAGATTCAGACACGCTCGCTATTAAAACACCGCGGTTCTCTGGTAAGACGGATTGGGATGCATTCAAAGCCCAGTTTGAACTGTTAGCTGATGCTGCAGGCTGGCCTGAAAATCATAAAGCCTTGCAGTTAGCGCTGTGCCTGACTGATGATGCGGCTGCCTGTCTGCTGTTGTTGAGTCCTGCAGAAAGAAATGATTATAATGCATTGGTTGGGGCTCTTTATAGGCGGTTTGGACATTGTAGCCAGCCTGTCCTTTTAAGGACAGAATTTAATAACAGACGTAGAAGACAAGGTGAACCCCTCCGTATTTTGGCCAATGACATTGAACGCTTATGTAAACGCGCCTATGCTGAAATGCCACCGTCAGTCCAGAATGAGCTCACTAGAGACAGATTTATCCAGGCACTCAGCCCAAGAGAGCTCCGTGTACAAACGCAGCTAGCTCACCCGACCACACTGAGTGAAGCGCTGGAACTGGCTATTGAAAGGGAGATACTGGGGACTGAAATGGATGCAGTTGAAGTTACTCCAATAGTGAGGGCCGTGGAAATGACTGAATTGTGTCCCAGGACACCCACGTGGATGGATAATTATGCAAATGCTGCAACGATGCGCCCGAGCCGCTCCACCTCAGAGCCCCGTTCACGCCGCCGACCTTCAGTTTGCTGGGGCTGTGGCCAGCCAGGCCATCTGATCAGACATTGCCCTAGGATCGGTCAAATGCAGGGAAACGCCCAGGGGCCCGTGTAGACAGGGGGACACGGGCCCGTGATAATATTTCCCATACCTCGCCCCAAGCTGAGGATGAGGAGCAGCGGGTGGAGAAAGGGGTTAAACTGCAACCTGCAGAGACTGTTATCGTAGTGGGCTGGTCTTATGTTGGAAATTTTTGCCACATACCTATTGTAGTGGCGGGAGTCGCTTGCACAGCCCTTGTTGACACTGGATCGAATGCAACCCTTGTTCGTCCTGACCTGGTCCCAGTGGGGACAACTTTGGAATCGACGTCTGCTCGTCTAAAAACTGTGACTGGTGATTTTGCGCCAATAAAAGGGAAAGGTCTCTTCCTGTTTGACATAGGGGGTCTGTCCGTGTCGTTCCAGGCGTGGGTGGCTAAAGTGCAGGACCCATGCATCCTGGGACTGGATTTCTTGAGGGCCGTTGGCTGTGTGCTGGACCTATGTAGAGACTCACTTACCCTCCCTGATGGACGTTCGGTGCAACTGACCCATCCTACTCCAAACTTGACCCAGGTTTCCCTATCTGTGTATTCAGCAGACACATCCAGGCATGCCCTTGGCGCAGAATGCCCAGCCCTTGGGGCACCACCTCACTCAGTGAAATCGCCTGCCATTAGTTCAAATTGTCACACACACTACGGCCCCGATTGTGACGCCACATCCCCTCTCCCCATTTTTCCGTCAGCACGGAATGGCTATTGTGTGAACAATGGGCTGTGCGATGACGAGAGAGAGACTCGGATCTCGGCTGTGAGAGACATTTGGTCCAAAAACTGTGAGGGCTTAAGTGAGCAACAAAAAGAGTGCTTGTGGAAAGTCATGGAGGACTTCATCGACATTTTTGCTCTCAATGAGAAGGAAGTGGGCCTAACCCACTTGATGCACCATGTTATTGACACTGCAGATGCCCGCCCGATAAGAGTAAGGCCACGTCGTCTCCCCCTGGCCCGACAGGAAGCGGCGGATAAGGAATTGGAGGAAATGCTGCAGGCGGGTATAGTTGAGCCCTCAGAGAGCCCATGGGCTTCAGCAGTCGTCATGGTACCACGGAAAAACAGTTCCAGATGGCGGTTCTGCATAGACTATAGGCAGCTCAACAAAGTCACGAAAAAGGATTCATATCCCCTGCCTAGAGTGGACGAGTCCCTCGACTTGGTAGCTGGTTCATCATGGTTCTCAACCCTTGATTTGAGGAGCGGCTACTGGCAAGTGCCATTGTCCCCTGAGTCTGCTCCCAAAACCGCGTTCCGCACAAATAGAGGCCTCTGGCAGTTCAAGGTCCTTCCGTTCGGACTCTGCAACGCTCCTGCCACGTTCGAACGGCTCATGGACAAAGTGTTGGCAGGAGTGCCTCGCCATGAATGTCTTGTATACCTGGATGATCTCTTAGTCCATGGTGATTCGTTTGAGGTAGCACTTGATTCCCTCCGACGGGTGCTGGGAAGAGTGGCAGCAGCAGGCCTGAAACTGCATCCAGATAAATGCCACTTTATGAGGCGGGAGGTTGAGTTCCTTGGACACAAGTTGGGGAGGGAGGGCATAGGCACCCTGGAGGACAAAATACACACCATTAGAGACTGGCCAATCCCTACAGACCTGAGACAACTGAAGAGTTTCCTGGGGCTCGCCTCTTACTATAGGAGGTTTGTAAGGGGGTTTTCATGCATAGGGGCACCGCTCTTCCGCCTCCAGCAGAAAGACCATGTTTTCGTCTGGACTGACGAGTGCCAGAAGGCATTCGATACCCTACGGCAAGCATTGATTGAAGCTCCAGTCCTTGTTCCACCTGACACCTCACTGCCTTTTGTTTTAGACACGGACGCAAGCAACGTTGGCATGGGGGCAGTGTTATCGCAGAACAGACCAGATGGGGAGAAGGTGGTGGCATACTTTAGCAGGGTCTTTAACAAGTGTGAGAAACGCTATTGTGTAACCAGACGTGAGCTCCTTGCAGTGGTAATGGCAGTGAGACACTTCAAATACTACCTGTGCGGCACACCATTCACGATAAGGACAGACCATGCTGCCCTTCAATGGTTGATGTCCTTCAAAGAGCCTGAAGGTCAAGTGGCCCGATGGCTGGAAGAACTCCAGTCATACGACTTCTCAGTAGTTCATAGACCCGGGTCTAACCACACCAATGCCGATGCTTTGTCTCGTCGCCCCTGTGCCGCCGAGGGCTGCCGTCACTGTGAGAAGAGAGAGACGCAGGAGAGGGAACTGTGTCTGGGAAACGAGCCAGCACAGCCTGCATGTGGAGCATTGAGGGTGTTTGATACACCAGAGTGGAAGTTGGAGCAGGAGCAAGATGAGGATCTGAGGCCTGTTCTACGTTGGCTGGAGGCACAGCAGAGACCCGATTGGGGGGATATTACGGGCTGCTCGTTGGGCACAAAGGGACTGTGGTCTAAATTTAACACACTGAGGCTAAGTGAGGGAGTGCTCCAGCGAGCATGGAAGGAGCCTGCCACTGGGGAGGACAGATGGCAAGTAATAGTGCCCAAAACGCTGAGGGAAGCAGTGTTAACCGCTTGTCATGGGAGTACGGGGTCCGGCCATTTTGGGGTGTCCAAAACGCTCCGCCGCCTTCGCCAGGGGTTCTACTGGGGCCAGCATAGAAGGGACGTGGAGGATTTCTGCCGCAGATGTGATGCCTGTGCAGCTTATAAGGGCCCTCTCGATCAGTCTCATGCCAAACTTCAACAGCAGGCTGTAGGAGCACCAATGGAAAGAGTAGCTGTGGACATCATGGGCCCCTTCCCTGTCACTGAAAGAGGTAACCGATTCGTCCTCACTGCCATGGACTACTTCACAAAGTGGCCTGAGGCCTATGCAATACCGAACCAGGAAGCAGAGACGGTGTCTGATGCACTGGTGGAGGGGATGTTCAGCAGGTTCGGTGTGGCGGAGGTCATTCATAGTGATCAGGGGAGAAATTTTGAATCCAAGCTGTTTGCGGCCCTGTGTGAACGGCTTGGCATGGAAAAAACTCGCACAACGCCCCTGCACCCCCAAAGCGATGGCCTGGTTGAAAGATTTAATAGGACCTTGGGTCAACAGCTAGCTATCCTTACAGCTGACCATCAGCGGGATTGGGACACTCACCTCCCTTTCATTCTCATGGCCTACAGATCTGCGGTACAGGACTCCACACTGTGTACCCCTGCTTTGCTTATGCTGGGGCGTGAGCTTCGGACCCCTCCAGAGTTGTTGTTCGGGAAGCCCCCGGACATGCCGGGTATACCTGCCGGACCAGAGTATGCAAGGAGGTTGCAGGATCGAATGGAGACAGCCCATGTGTTTGCCAGGGATCAGTTGGAAAAGGCTGGCATGAGACAGAAAAGGAACTATGATGTTAGGAGCAAGGGAAGAGACTTCCAGGGTGGCGAGTCAGTTTGGGTGTACAGCCCGAGGAAGAAAAGAGGACGCTCCCCGAAGCTTGATTGCCACTGGGTGGGCCCCTGCTTGGTTCTAGAGAAGGTGGGAGAGGTAGTGTATAGGGTGCAGATGCCGCCAAGAGGCAGGAAGGTAGCCTTGCATAGAGACAGACTGGCCCCGTACAGAGGTAACTTGGCCGTCTCTTTTGAAAAGAGGAAGACCACCCCCCCTGCCTCACAAAACAACATTGACCCCACACCCGTGCCCCATACCCCAGTGGCTCCTGAATCCTCCGCCCTAAACACCCCACATGCGGCCACTTCCCATGGACTTTCCACTGATCCCCATGCCCCAACCCCTCATCCCCTTGCAAGCTCAGACATTCAACCTGAAATGCGGCCAAGGAGGCAGAGACGTCGGCCTGGGCACCTTACAGACTTTGTTTGCCCCCTCGTGGACGAGGGTTCTTCTTATTAAAGGGGGGGCAGTGTAATGTCATTATAAATGGAAGACACTAGTTAGTTAGTGTTATGTTGTTCGACAGTGTTAATCGACTCATAAGTGGTTCTATCTGTTAGTCCCTGGTTCTTTAAGGGGCGGGGTTTTAGCGGGGTCAAGAGACTAGAGCGAGTGGAGAGCAGAGAGCGGAAAGACAGAGTGAGTTTAACAGCAGAGACGGCACGTTATCACTTCATGTTGTACGGCGTGGGTTACGGCCATAACAGTAACCCTGCAGTTCTTAAATAAAGCCTTAGAAGGAGGAAGAATCCGTCTGTTTACTTTTAGTAGCGAGACGCTACAATAGTTTACCATGATTTACCACGATTTACTATAGTTTACCATGATTTACTATAGTATATCACGATTTGCCATGTTCAAGTATAATTTACTGATTCTAGCATGATTTACCATAGTTTAGCATGATTTACCATAGTTTACCATGATTTACCATGATTTACCATAGTTTACCATTATTTACTATAGTATACCAAGATTTACCATGTTCAAGTATGATTTACTATGATTCTAGCATGATTTACCATATTTTACCACGATTTACCATAGTTTACCATGATTTACCATAGTTTACCATGCTAGCATGATTATCATGTTGCTAGCATGATGCTAGAATTTTTTTACCATGTTGCTAGCATGGTTTACCATGATTTACCATAGTTTACCATGATTTACCACGATTTACCATAGTTTACCATGATTTACTATAGTATACCATGATTTACCACGATTTTCCATAGTTTACCATGATTTACTATAGTATACCATGATTTACCATGTTCAAGTATGATTTACTGATTCTAGCATGATTTAGCATAGTTTACCATGATTTACCACGATTTACCATAGTTTACCATGATTTACTATAGTATACCACGATTTACCATGTTCAAGTATAATTTACTGATTCTAGCATGATTTACCATAGTTTACCATGATTTACCACGATATACCATAGTTTACCATGATTTACTATAGTATACCATGATTTACCATGTTCAAGTATGATTTATTGATTCTAGCATGATTTACCATAGTTTACCATGATTTACCACGATTTACAATAGTTTACCATGATTTACTATAGTATACCATGATTTACCATGTTCAAGTATGATTTATTGATTCTAGCATGATTTACCATAGTTTACCATGATTTACCACGATTTACTATAGTATACCATGATTTACTATAGTATACCACGATTTGCCATGTTCAAGTATAATTTACTGATTCTAGCATGATTTACCACAGTTTAGCATGATTTACCATAGTTTACCATGATTTACCATGATTTACCATGATTTACCATAGTTTACCATTATTTACTATAGTATACCATGATTTACCATGTTCAAGTATGATTTACTATGATTCTAGCATGATTTACCATAGTTTACCACGATTTACCATAGTTTACCATGATTTACCATAGTTTACCATGCTAGCATGATTATCATGTTGCTAGCATGATGCTAGAATTTTTTTACCATGTTGCTAGCATGGTTTACCATGATTTACCATAGTTTACCATGATTTACTATAGTATACCATGATTTACCACGATTTACCATAGTTTACCATGATTTACTATAGTATACCATGATTTACCATGTTCAAGTATGATTTACTGATTCTAGCATAGAAAGAAATAGAAAGAAATAGAAAGAAAGAAAGAAAGAAAGAAAGAAAGAAAGAAAGAAAGAAAGATTAGGTATAAAGAAAGAAAGAACGAAAGAAAGATTAGGTATAAAGAAAGAAAGAACGAAAGAAAGATTAGGTAGAAAGAAAGAAAAGTTAGAAAGAAAGAAAGAAAGAAAGAAAGAAAGAAAGAAAGAAAGAAAGAAAGAAAGAAAGAAAGAAAGAAAGAAAGAAAAAAAAAAGAAAGAAAGAAAGAAAGAAAGAAAGAAAGAAAGATTAGGTAGAAAGAAAGAAAGAAAGATTAGGTAGAAAGAAAGAAAAGTTAGATAAGTCAGATAGATAGATAGATAGATAGATAGATAGATAGATAGATAGATAGATAGATAGATAGATAGATAGATAAGTTCAAAAGATAGATAGATAGATAGATAGATAGATAGATAGATAAGTTCAAAAGATAGATAGATAGATAGATAGATAGATAGATAGATAGATAAGTTCAAAAGATAGATAGATAATAGATAGATAGATAGATAGATAGAAAGATCTATGTATGATTTACTGATTCTAGCATGATTTAGCATAGTTTACCATGATTTACCACGATTTACTATAGTATACCATGATTTACTATAGTATACCACGATTTGCCATGTTCAAGTATAATTTACTGATTCTAGCATGATTTACCATAGTTTACCATGATTTACCACGATTTACTATAGTTTACCATGATTTACTATAGTATACCACGATTTGCCATGTTCAAGTATAATTTACTGATTCTAGCATGATTTACCATAGTTTAGCATGATTTACCATGATTTACCATAGTTTACCATTATTTACTATAGTATACCATGATTTACCATGTTCAAGTATGATTTACTATGATTCTAGCATGATTTACCATAGTTTACCACGATTTACCATAGTTTACCATGATTTACCATAGTTTACCATGCTAGCATGATTATCATGTTGCTAGCATGATGCTAGAATTTTTTTACCATGTTGCTAGCATGGTTTACCATGATTTACCATAGTTTACCATGATTTACTATAGTATACCATGATTTACCACGATTTACCATAGTTTACCATGATTTACTATAGTATACCATGATTTACCATGTTCAAGTATGATTTACTGATTCTAGCATAGAAAGAAATAGAAAGAAATAGAAAGAAAGAAAGAAAGAAAGAAAGAAAGAAAGAAAGAAAGAAAGAAAGAAAAAGAAAGAAAGATTAGGTATAAAGAAAGAAAGAACGAAAGAAAGATTAGGTATAAAGAAAGAAAGAACGAAAGAAAGATTAGGTAGAAAGAAAGAAAAGTTAGAAAGAAAGAAAGAAAGAAAGAAAGAAAGAAAGAAAGAAAGAAAGAAAGAAAGAAAGAAAGAAAGAAAGAAAGATTAGGTAGAAAGAAAGAAAGAACGAAAGAAAGATTAGGTAGAAAGAAAGAAAAGTTAGATAAGTCAGATAGATAGATAGATAGATAGATAGATAGATAGATAGATAGATAGATAGATAGATAGATAGATAAGTTCAAAAGATAGATAGATAGATAGATAGATAGATAGATAGATAGATAGATAAGTTCAAAAGATAGATAGATAGATAGATAGATAGATAGATAGATAGATAGATAGATAGATAGATAGATAGATAGATAGATAGATAGATAAGTTCAAAAGATAGATAGATAGATAGATAGATAATAGATAGATAGATAGATAGATAGATAGATAGAAAGATCTATGTATGATTTACTGATTCTAGCATGATTTAGCATAGTTTACCATGATTTACCACGATTTACTATAGTATACCATGATTTACTATAGTATACCACGATTTGCCATGTTCAAGTATAATTTACTGATTCTAGCATGATTTACCATAGTTTACCATGATTTACCACGATTTACCATAGTTTACCATGATTTACTATAGTATACCATGATTTACCATGTTCAAGTATGATTTATTGATTCTAGCATGATTTACCATAGTTTACCATGATTTACCACGATTTACTATAGTATACCATGATTTACTATAGTATACCACGATTTGCCATGTTCAAGTATAATTTACTGATTCTAGCATGATTTACCACAGTTTAGCATGATTTACCATAGTTTACCATGATTTACCATGATTTACCATGATTTACCATAGTTTACCATTATTTACTATAGTATACCATGATTTACCATGTTCAAGTATGATTTACTATGATTCTAGCATGATTTACCATAGTTTACCATGCTAGCATGATTATCATGTTGCTAGCATGATGCTAGAATTTTTTTACCATGTTGCTAGCATGGTTTACCATGATTTACCATAGTTTACCATGATTTACTATAGTATACCATGATTTACCACAATTTACCATAGTTTACCATGATTTACTATAGTATACCATGATTTACCATGTTCAAGTATGATTTACTGATTCTAGCATGATTTAGCATAGTTTACCATGATTTACCATAGTTTACCATGATTTACCACGATTTACCATAGTTTACCATGATTTACTATAGTATACCATGATTTACCATGTTCAAGTATGATTTACTGATTCTAGCATGATTTATCATAGATTACCATGATTTACCATAGTTTACCATCATTTACCACGATTTACCATAGTTTACCATGATTTACTATAGTATACCATGATTTACCATGTTCAAGTATGATTTACTGATTCTAGCATGATTTATAATAGTTTACCATGATTTACCATAGTTTACCATGATTTACCACGATTTACCATAGTTTACCATGATTTACTATAGTATACCATGATTTACCATGTTCAAGTATGATTTACTGATTCTAGCATGATTTATCATAGATTACCATGATTTACCATAGTTTACCATGATTTACCACGATTTACCATAGTTTACCATGATTTACTATAGTATACCACGATTTACCATGTTCAAGTATGATTTACTGATTCTAGCATGATTTACCATAGTTTAGCATGATTTAGCATAGTTTACCATGATTTACCACGATTTACCATAGTTTACCATGATTTACTATAGTATACCATGATTTACCATGTTCAAGTATGATTTACTGATTCTAACATGATTTATCATAGTTTACCATGATTTACCATAGTTTACCATGATTTACCACGATTTACCATAGTTTACTATGATTTACTATAGTATACCATGATTTACCATGTTCAAGTATGATTTATTGATTCTAGCATGATTTACCATAGTTTACCATGATTTACCACGATTTACTATAGTATACCATGATTTACTATAGTATACCATGATATACCATGTTCAATTATGATTTACTGATTCTAGCATGATTTATCATAGTTTACCATGATTTACCATAGTTTACCATGATTTACCATAGTTTACCATGATTTACTATAGTATACCATGATTTACCATGTTCAAGTATGATTTACTATGATTCTAGCATGATTTACCATAGTTTACCATGATTTACCACGATTTACCATAGTGTACTATGATTTACTATAGTATACCATGATTTACCATGTTTTTAGTATGATTTACTATGATTCAAGGTTGATTTACCATAGTTTACCATGATTTAGTCAAAAGAGCCAAGTCCCATCTCTATACTATGTTTTGATGCAGAGATATACGTTTTGCTAAACGGTTGCTAGGATACTCTCTTTGGTTGCTATGGAGTTACTTGGCAGCTGCCAATGATGAAATTCCAAAGGCTTCTTGTCAGTATGAATGATATAAACCAACTCCCATGCCTCTGTGACATTCAGAATGGAAGATATCCCTCTTTGGATTTTGGTTGCTAAGGTGCTCGACAATGGTTGCTAGGGAGGGGCTTGGAAGTGTTGAGGTGATTCATGATTGGCTGTTTACTGCCCCGAGTCAAATGAGACCACCCCCATGTTTCTATGACAATTCAGTCTGGAGATATCTCTTTGAACTCTTTCAATGGAAGTCTATGGAACTTGTTGCTAAGGGGCTCTAAATGGTTGCTAGGGCGTGGCTTGATAGCTTCACAATGATCCTGAGAGACTGATTGGTCGTCTGAGTAAAATGAGCCCTCCCCCTTGTCTCTATGACACTGTGATCCAGAGCTACGTTCAATACAAAGTCCCTATGCAATTTACCATAGTAGGAAAAGCATGTGTGTTTCACGGGACGTTCCTTCCCCATAGTAAGTCAATGGGGCAACTTTGGGCATCTCCTGCCCCCCAGGGGTGCAACTTTTACCCCATTGTGAGGTATGTTCTTACAGAGCCTGTCAGCCTCTTCAAATGTGGCAAATCACACATTTCTGCGAAATCCTCGCTCAGAGCTACGTGTGGTCAAAGTTCGTCGCAATGTTAAGTCAATGGGACTTTTTTGGCCGCTTTTTCGCCCCTGGGGCGAACACCGCACCCCCGATCGCTTATAAAAGTCATAGCACACCTCTCCTTAATGAGCCGGTCGATTTGACACCTCATTCATGGCTCTGAGACAAACGGTGCGGGGCGAGTTACGCGCCAAACTTTGTCCAGAATAATAATAATAATAACTAGAATGTACATTTCCTGAAGAAAATGTGAAGTGGTGCTTGCAGTGGCAAAATTCGGCACGGTTGCTAGGGTTTTACTAGGTGGTTGCTATGGTGTTCTGGGAGGTTTCCAAGGTATTCTGGGTGGTTGCTAGGGCGTTGCTAAGTGGTTGCTAGGGTATTCAGTGTGGTTGCTAGGCAGTTGCTAAGGTGTTTACCATAGTTTACCATGATTTACCACGATTTACTATAGTTTACCATGATTTACTATAGTATGCCATGATTTACCATGTTCAAGTATGATTTACTGATTCAAGCATGATTTACCATAGTTTACCATGATTTACCACGATTTACCATAGTTTACCATAATTTACTATAGTATACCAGGATTTACCATGTTCAAGTATGATTTACTGATTCTAGCATGATTTATCATAGTTTACCATGATTTACCACGATTTACCATAGTTTACCATGATTTATTATAGTATACCATGATTTACCATGTTCAAGTATGATTTACTGATTCTAGCATGATTTACCATAGTTTACCATGATTTACTATAGTATACCACAATTTACCATGTTCTAGTATAATTTACTGATTCTAGCATGATTTATCATAGTTACCATGATTTACCATGATTTACCATAGTTTACCATGATTTACTATAGTATACCATGATTTACCATGTTCAAGTATGATTTACTGATTCTAGCATGATTTACCATAGTTTACCATGATTTACAACGATTTACCACTAATTACCATAGTTTACCATGATTTACTATATTATACCATGATTTACCATGTGCAAGTATGATTTACTGATTCAGGCATGATTTACCATAGTTTACCACAATTTACCACGATTTACTATAGTTTACCATGATTTACTATAGTATACCACGATTTACCATGTTCAATTATAATTTACTGATTCTAGCATGATTTACCATGATTTACCATAGTTTACCATGATTTACTATAGTATACCATGATTTACCATGTTCAAGTATGATTTACTATGATTCTAGCATGATTTATCATAGTTTACCATGATTTACCATAGTTTACCATGATTTACCATAGTTCACCACGATTTACCATAGTTTACCATGATTTACCATGTTCAAGTATGATTTACTGATTCTAGCATGATTTACCATAGTTTACCATGATTTACCATAGTTTACCATTATTTACCACGATTTACCATAGTTTACCATGATTTACTATAGTATACCATGATTTACCATGTTCAAATATGATTTACTGATTCTAGCATGATTTACCATAGTTTACCATGATTTACCACGATTTACCATACTTTACCATGATTTACTATAGTATACCATGATTTACCATGTTCAAGTATGATTTACTGATTCTAGCATGATTTACCATAGTTTACCATGATTTACCACGATTTACCATACTTTATTATGATTTACTATAGTATACCATGATTTACCATGTTCCAGTATGATTTACTGATTCTAGCATGATTTATCATAGTTTACCATGATTTACCATGATTTACTATAGTATACCATGATTTACCACGATTTACCATAGTTTACTATGATTTACTATAGTATACCATGATTTACCATGTTTTAGTATGATTTACTATGATTCTAGGATCATTTACCATAGTTTACCATGATTTACTATAGTATACTATGATTTACCATGTTCAAGTATGATTTACTGATTCTAGCATAATTTACCATAGTTTACCATGATTTACTATAGTTTACCATGATTTACCACGATTTAGCATAGTTTACCATGATTTACTATAGTATACCATGATTTACCATGTTCAAGTCTGATTTACTGATTTTAGCATGATTTACCATAGTTTACCATGATTTACTATAGTATACCATGATTTACCATGTTCAAGTATGATTTACTATGATTCTAGCATGATTTACCATAGTTTACCATGATTTACCACGATTTACTATAGTTTACCATGATTTACTATAGTATACCATGATTTACCATGTTCAAGTATGATTTACTGATTCTAGCATGATTTACCATAGTTTACCATGATTTACCATAGTTTACCACGATTTACCATAGTTTACCATGATTTACTATAGTATACCATGATTTACTATAGTATACCATGATATACCATGTTCAATTATGATTTACTGATTCTAGCATGATTTATCATAGTTTACCATGATTTACCATAGTTTACCATGATTTACCATAGTTTACCATGATTTACTATAGTATACCATGATTTACCATGTTCAAGTATGATTTACTATGATTCTAGCATGATTTACCATAGTTTACCATGATTTACCACGATTTACCATAGTGTACTATGGTTTACTATAGTATACCATGATTTACCATGTTTTAGTATGATTTACTATGATTCAAGGTTGATTTACCATAGTTTACCATGATTTAGTCAAAAGAGCCAAGTCCCATCTCTATACTATGTTTTGATGCAGAGATATACGTTTTGCTAAACGGTTGCTAGGATACTCTCTTTGGTTGCTATGGAGTTACTTGGCAGCTGCCAATGATGAAATTCCAAAGGCTTCTTGTCAGTATGAATGATATAAACCAACTCCCATGCCTCTGTGACATTCAGAATGGAAGATATCCCTCTTTGGATTTTGGTTGCTAAGGTGCTCGACAATGGTTGCTAGGGAGGGGCTTGGAAGTGTTGAGGTGATTCATGATTGGCTGTTTACTGCCCCGAGTCAAATGAGACCACCCCCATGTTTCTATGACAATTCAGTCTGGAGATATCTCTTTGAACTCTTTCAATGGAAGTCTATGGAACTTGTTGCTAAGGGGCTCTAAATGGTTGCTAGGGCGTGGCTTGATAGCTTCACAATGATCCTGAGAGACTGATTGGTCGTCTGAGTAAAATGAGCCCTCCCCCTTGTCTCTATGACACTGTGATCCAGAGCTACGTTCAATACAAAGTCCCTATGCAATTTACCATAGTAGGAAAAGCATGTGTGTTTCACGGGACGTTCCTTCCCCATAGTAAGTCAATGGGGCAACTTTGGGCATCTCCTGCCCCCCAGGGGTGCAACTTTTACCCCATTGTGAGGTATGTTCTTACAGAGCCTGTCAGCCTCTTCAAATGTGGCAAATCACACATTTCTGGGAAATCCTCGCTCAGAGCTACGTGTGGTCAAAGTTCGTCGCAATGTTAAGTCAATGGGACTTTTTTGGCCGCTTTTTCGCCCCTGGGGCGAACACCGCACCCCCGATCGCTTATAAAAGTCATAGCAGACCTCTCCTTAATGAGCCGGTCGATTTGACACCTCATTCATGGCTCTGAGACAAACGGTGCGGGGCGAGTTACGCGCCAAACTTTGTCCAGAATAATAATAATAACTAGAATGTACATTTCCTGAAGAAAATGTGAAGTGGTGCTTGCAGTGGCAAAACTCGCCACTCGGTTGCTAGGGTGTTGTACATGATTGCATACGAGCCAACAACCATGTCTGTACGATGTTGTGGAGCTGAAATATGGCTTCTATATGTTGCAATATGGTTGCTAGGTGGCTGTAAAGGGTTGCTAGGGTGTGAATACAAAGTTACCATGGTGAAATTTACAGACTGTTTCCCAACCAAAACAAAAGAGCCAACCCCCATCTCTACATGATGTTCTGATGCAGAGACATGGGTCTTGATAAACGGTTGCTAGGGTCCTCTGTTTGGTTGACAGGGAGTGACTTGGCAGGTGCCAATCATGAAACTCCAAAGGCTGATTGTCAGTATGAATGATTTAAACCAACTCCCATGCCTCTGTGATATTCAGAATGGAAGATGTCCGTCTTTGGAATTTGGTTGCTAGGGTACTCTGTTTGGTTGCTAGAGAGTGGCTTGGCAGCTGCCAATCATGAAACTCCAGAGGCTGCTTGTCATTATGAATGATATAAACCAACTCCCATGCCTGTGTGACATTCAGACTGGAAGATATCCCTCTTTGGATTTTGGTTGCTAGGGTACTCTGATTGGTTGCTAGGGAGTGGCTTGGCAGCTGCCAATCATGAAACTCCAAAGGCTTTTTGTCACTATGAATTTTATAAACCAACCCCCATCTCTATACGATGCTCTGATACAGAGATATAGGTCTTGCTAAATAGTTGCTAGGGTACTCTGTTTGGTTGCTATGGAGTGGCTTGGCAGCTGCCAATCATGAAACTCCAAAGGCTGCTTGTCAGTATGAATGATATAAACCAACTCCCATGCCTCTGCGACATTCAGAATGTAAGATATGCCTCTTTGGATTTTGGTTGCTAGGGTACTCTGTTTGGTTGCTAGGGAGTGTCTTGTCAGCTGCCACTGATGAAACTGCAAAGGCTTCTTGTCACTATGAGTGATATAAACCAACTCCCATGCCTCTGTGACATTCAGAATGGAAGATATCCCTCTTTGGATTTTGGTTGCTAAGGTGCTCGACAATGGTTGCTAGGGAGGGGCTAGGAAGTATTGAGGTGATTCATGATTGGCTGTTTGCTGCCCCGAGTCAAATGAGACCACCCCCGTGTTTCTATGACATTCAGTCTTGAGATATCCCTTTGATCTCTTTCAATGGAAGTCTATGGGACTTGTTGCTAAGGTGCTCTAAATGGTTGCTAGGGCGTGGCTTGATAGCTTCACACTGATCTTGAGGGACTGATTGGTCGTCTGAGTAAAATGAGCCTGCCCCCTTGTCTCTATGACAATGTGATCCAGAGCTACGTTCAATACAAAATCCCTATGCGCAATTTAACATAGTAGGAAAAGCATGTGTGTTTCACGGGACATTCCTTCCCCATAGTAAGTCAATGGGGCAACTTTGGGACGCACCTGCCCCCCAGGGGTGCAACTTTTACCCCATTGTGAGGTATGTTCTTACAGAGCCTGTCAGCCTCTTCAAATGTGGCAAATCACACGTTTCTGCGAAATCCTCGCTCAGAGCTACGAGTGCTCAAAGTTCGTCGCAATGTTAAGTCAATGGGACTTTTTGGGCCGCTTTTTCACCCCTGGGCCGAAGACCGCACCCCCGATCATTTATAAAAGTCATAGCACACCTCTCCTCAATGAGCCGGTCGATTTGACACCTCACTCAGGGGTCTGAGACAAACGGTGCGGGGTGAGTTACGCGCCAAACTTTTGTCCGGAATAATAAGAAGAAAAATAATAATAACTAGATGCGAAAGTTCGTCGAGACAAACTTTAAGTTGGCTTGAGAAAGTTTGGAGCAGAACGTTTTTTGCTAGGCGGTTGCTAGGATGTTATGGGTGGTTGCTAGGGTATTTTGGGCGGTTGCTAGGGTGTTCTGGGTGGTTGCTAGGTGGTTGCTAGGGTGTCCTGGGTGGTTGCTAAGGTCTTTTGGGTGGTTGCTAGGGTATTTTGGGTGGTTGCTAGGGTGTTCTGGGTGGTTGCTAGGCGGTTGCTAGGGTTTTCTGGGTGGTTGCTAGGCTGTTTTGGGTGGTTGCTAGGGTATTCTGGGTGGTTGCTAGGCGGTTGCTAGGATATTTCTGATGGTTGCTAGGGTCTTTGGGGTGGTTGCTAGGCGGTTGCTAGGATATTTTGGGTGGTTGCTAGGCGGTTGCTAGGATATTTTAGGTGGTTGCTAGGGTCTTTTGGGTGGTTGCTAGGCAGTTGCTAGGGTCTTTTGGGTGGTTGCTAGGGTCTTTTGGGTGGTTGCTAGGCGGTTGCTAGGGTGTTTTGGGTGGTTGCTAGGGTCTTTTGGGTGGTTGCTAGGCAGTTGCTAGGGTGTTTTGAGTGGTTGCTAGGATATTTTGGGTGGTTGCTAGGGTCTTTTGGGTGGTTGCTAGGCGGTTGCTAGGATATTTTAGGTGGTTGCTAGGCGGTTGCTAGGGTCTTTTGGGTGGTTGCTAGGATCTTTTGGGTGGTTGCTAGGATCTTTTGGGTGGTTGCTAGGCGGTTGCTAGGGTGTTTTGGGTGGTTGCTAGGATGTTTTGGGTGGTTGCTAGGGTCTTTTGGGTGGTTGCTAGGCGGTTGCTAGGGTGTTTTGGGTGGTTGCTAGGATATTTTGGGTGGTTGCTAGGGTCTTTTGGGTGGTTGCTAGGTGGTTGCTAGGGTGTTTTGGGTGGTTGCTAGGGTATTTTGGGTGGTTGCTAGGGTGTTTTGGGTGGTTGCTAGGGTCTTTTGGGTGGTTGCTAGGGTGTTTTGGGTGGTTGCTAGGATGTTTTGGGTGGTTGCTAGGGTCTTTTAGGTGGTTGCTAGGCGGTTGCTAGGGTCTTTTGGGTGGTTGCTAGGATCTTTTGGGTGGTTGCTAGGCGGTTGCTAGGGTGTTTTGGGTGGTTGCTAGGATGTTTTGGGTGGTTGCTAGGGTCTTTTGGGTGGTTGCTAGGCGGTTGCTAGGGTGTTTTGGGTGGTTGCTAGGATATTTTGGGTGGTTGCTAGGGTCTTTTGGGTGGTTGCTAGGTGGTTGCTAGGGTGTTTTGGGTGGTTGCTAGGGTATTTTGGGTGGTTGCTAGGGTGTTTTGGGTGGTTGCTAGGGTCTTTTGGGTGGTTGCTAGGGTGTTTTGGGTGGTTGCTAGGGTGTTTTGGGTGGTTGCTAGGATGTTTTGGGTGGTTGCTAGGGTCTTTTGGGTGTTTGCTAGGCAGTTGCTAGGGTGTTTTGAGTGGTTGCTAGGATATTTTGGGTGGTTGCTAGGGTCTTTTGGGTGGTTGCTAGGCGGTTGCTAGGATATTTTAGGTGGTTGCTAGGGTCTTTTGGGTGGTTGCTAGGCGGTTGCTAGGGTCTTTTGGGTGGTTGCTAGGATCTTTTGGGTGGTTGCTAGGCGGTTGCTAGGGTGTTTTGGGTGGTTGCTAGGATATTTTGGGTGGTTGCTAGGGTCTTTTGGGTGGTTGCTAGGGTGTTTTGGGTGGTTGCTAGGGTATTTTGGGTGGTTGCTAGGGTGTTCTGGGTGGTTGCTAGGGTCTTTTGGGTGGTTGCTAGGGTGTTCTGGGTGGTTGCTAGGCGGTTGCTAGGGTTTTCTGGGTGGTTGCTAGGCTGTTTTGGGTGGTTGCTAGGGTATTCTGGGTGGTTGCTAGGCGGTTGCTAGGATATTTCTGATGGTTGCTAGGGTCTTTGGGGTGGTTGCTAGGCGGTTGCTAGGATATTTTGGGTGGTTGCTAGGCGGTTGCTAGGATATTTTAGGTGGTTGCTAGGGTCTTTTGGGTGGTTGCTAGGCAGTTGCTAGGGTCTTTTGGGTGGTTGCTAGGCGGTTGCTAGGGTGTTTTGGGTGGTTGCTAGGATGTTTTGGGTGGTTGCTAGGGTCTCTTGGGTGGTTGCTAGGCAGTTGCTAGGGTGTTTTGAGTGGTTGCTAGGATGTTTTGGGTGGTTGCTAGGGTCTTTTGGGTGGTTGCTAGGCGGTTGCTAGGATATTTTAGGTGGTTGCTAGGGTCTTTTGGGTGGTTGCTAGGCGGTTGCTAGGGTCTTTTGGGTGGTTGCTAGGGTCTTTTGGGTGGTTGCTAGGTGGTTGCTAGGGTGTTTTGGGTGGTTGCTAGGGTATTTTGGGTGGTTGCTAGGGTGTTCTGGGTGGTTGCTAGGTTGTTGCTAGGGTGTTTTGGGTGGTTGCTAGGATATTTTGGGTGGTTGCTAGGGTCTTTTGGGTGGTTGCTAGGGTGTTCTGGGTGGTTGCTAGGCGGTTGCTAGGGTGTTATGGGTGGTTGCTATGGTGTTGCTAGGCGGTTGCTAAGGTATTCAGGGCGGTTGATATGGTGTTACTAGGTGGCTGGTAGTTGTCACAGATGGTTACTATGGAGTTTTTAGAGAGTTCTTAGCATGATCTTGGCATGATTTAACACTTAACTAATCACTATTAGCATGTAGCTATTCACTGCTAGCATGTGTAGTATGTTGGAAGTGCTGTTTGCTAGCATGAGTCAAAAGAGCCAAACCTCATCTCTATACGATGTTCTGATACAGAGATATAGGTCTTACAAAACGGTTGCTAGGGTACTCGAGTTTGGATGCTATGGAGTTGCTTGGGAGCTGGAAGCTTTAAAATTAAGAAGTTTAAAGTGGTTTGAAGTTTAAAGTAGTTTGAAGTTTATGACAGATAGATAAATAAGTTGGATAGATAGACAGACACACACACACACACACACATACACACACACACACACACACACACACACACACACACACACACACTAACTCGCTCACACACTCACTCAGACACACACACTCAAGAGTTTATGAGTTTAGAGTTTATAAGTGTATAAATTGATGAGTTTATAAGTGTAAGAGTTTTTGAGTTTAGAGTTTATAAGTTTAAATGAGTTTAAGAGTTCAGAGTTTATAAGTTTAAATGAGTTTAAGAGTTCAGAGTTTATTAATTTATGAGTTTAAGAGTTCATAAGTCTATGAATTCATGAGTTTATAAGTTAATTAGTTTATAAGTGTTTATAGTTTAGAGTTTATTAGTTTAAATGAGTCTCAATGGCTCATATAGTATATAGAACGGCAGTTTGGTTTAGTCTTCAAGGTGTTTAGATTTAAATTTTTGTCGGTTTGAATTTTTTAGAACTCCCCAATGTAAGTCAATGGGAGTTTTTGAATGAGTTTTTTCGAGTTTTGATCGTCATTTGTAGGAAAACCGTAAGTCCGATCAGTCTGAAAAGATAGAGCACACCGAGTCAGATCAGTTTGAGTGTCTGAGCCGAGTTTGGAGTATGTAGAGTTAAAGCTCTAAGAGGAGTTTGAGTTGTAAATTTTTAGGGTCAGAATAATAATAATAACTAGATGCGAAAGTTCGTCGAGACAAACTTTAAGTTGGCTTGAGAAAGTTTGGACCGGAACGTTTTTTGCTAGGCGGTTGTTAGGATGTTATGGGTGGTCGCTATGGTGTTGCTAGGCGGTTGCTACGGTATTCTGGGTGGTTGCTAGGCGGTTGCTAGGGTATTTTGGGTGGTTGCTAGGGTGTTTTGGGTGGTTGCTAGGGTGTTTTGGGTGGTTGCTAGGCGGTTGCCAGGGTCTTTTGTGTGGTTGCTAGGCGGTTGCTAGGGTGTTCTGGGTGGTTGCTAGGATATTTTGGGTGGTTGCTAGGGTCTTTTGGGTGGTTGCTAGGGTATTTTGGGTGGTTGCTAGGCGGTTGCTAGGGTGTTTTGGGTGGTTGCTAGGCGGTTTTGGGTGGTTGCTAGGCGGTTGCTAGGGTATTTTGGGTGGTTGCTAGGGTGTTCTGGGTGGTTGCTAGGCAGTTATGGGTGGTTGCTATGGTGTTGCTAGGCGTTGCTAAGGTATTCTGGGTGGTTGCTAGGTGGTGGCCAGGGTGTTCTGGGTGGTTGCTAGGCTGTTTTGGGTGGTTGCTAGGGTATTCTGGGTGGTTGCTAGGGTCTTTTGGGTGGTTGCTAGGGTCTTTTGGGTGGTTGCTAGGGTCTTTTGGGTGGTTGCTAGGCGGTTGCTAGGGTCTTTTGGGTGGTTGCTAGGGTCTTTTGGGTGGTTGCTAGGCGGTTGCTAGGGTCTTTTGGGTGGTTGCTAGGGTCTTTTGGGTGGTTGCTACGGTGTTCTGGGTGGTTGCTAGGGTCTTTTGGGTGGTTGCTAGGCGGTTGCTAGGGTGTTCTGGGGGGTTGCTATGGTATTCAGGGCGGTTGATATGGTGTTACTAGGTGGTTGGTAGTTATCACAGATGGTTACTATGGAGTTTTTATAGAGTTCTTAGCATGATCTTGGCATGATTTAACACTTAACTAATCGCTATTAGCATGTAGCTATTCACTGCTAGCATATGTAGCATGTTGGAAGTGCTGTTTGCTAGCATGAGTCAAAAGAGCCAAACCTCATCTCTATACGATGTTCTGATACAGAGATATAGGTCTTGCAAAACGGTTGCTAGGGTACTCAAGTTTGGTTGCTATGGAGTTGCTTGGGAGCTGGGAGCTTTAAACTTAAGAAGTTTAAATTGGTTTGAAGTTTAAAGTAGTTTAAAGTAGTTTGAAGTTTATGATAGATATATAAATAAGTTAGATAGATACAAACAAACACACACACACACACACACACACACACACACACACACACACACACAGACTACCTCGCTCACACACTCACTCAGACACACACACACACACACACACACACTCAGAGTTTATGAGTTTAGAGTTTATAAGTGTACAAGTTTTTGAGTTTAGAGTTTATAAGTTTAAATGAGTTTAGAGTTCAGAATTTATTAATTTATGAGTTTAAGAGTTCATAAGTCTATGAATTCATGAGTTTATTAGTTAATTAGTTATTAAATTTAAGTTAATTAGTTTATAAGTGTATGAGATTAGAGTTTATTAGTTTAAATGAGTTTCATTGGCTAATATATATAGAATGGCAGTTTGAATTAGTTTTCAAGGGATTTAGATTTAAATTTTTGTCGGTTGGTGAGTTTGAATTTTTTTAGAATGCCCAATGTTAAGTCAATGGGAGTTTTTCCGAGTTTTGATCGTCATTTTTAGGAAAACCGTAAGTCCGATCAGTCTGAAAAGATAGAGCACACCGAGTCAGATCTGTTTGAGTGTCTGAGCCGATTTTGGAGTATGTAGAGTTAAAGCTCTAGGAGGAGTTTGAGTCAGATTTTTTAGTAAGAAGAATAATAATAATAACTAGATGCGAAAGTTCGTCGAGACAAACTTTAAGTTGGCTTGAGAAAGTTTGGACCGGAACGTTTTTTGCTAGGCGGTTGTTAGGATGTTATGGGTGGTCGCTATGGTGTTGCTAGGCGGTTGCTACGGTATTCTGGGTGGTTGCTAGGCGGTTGCTAGGGTATTTTGGGTGGTTGCTAGGGTGTTTTGGGTGGTTGCTAGGGTGTTTTGGGTGGTTGCTAGGCGGTTGCCAGGGTCTTTTGTGTGGTTGCTAGGCGGTTGCTAGGGTGTTCTGGGTGGTTGCTAGGATATTTTGGGTGGTTGCTAGGGTCTTTTGGGTGGTTGCTAGGGTATTTTGGGTGGTTGCTAGGCGGTTGCTAGGGTGTTTTGGGTGGTTGCTAGGCGGTTTTGGGTGGTTGCTAGGCGGTTGCTAGGGTATTTTGGGTGGTTGCTAGGGTGTTCTGGGTGGTTGCTAGGCAGTTGCTAGGGTGTTATGGGTGGTTGCTATGGTGTTGCTAGGCGTTGCTAAGGTATTCTGGGTGGTTGCTAGGTGGTGGCCAGGGTGTTCTGGGTGGTTGCTAGGCTGTTTTGGGTGGTTGCTAGGGTATTCTGGGTGGTTGCTAGGGTCTTTTGGGTGGTTGCTAGGGTCTTTTGGGTGGTTGCTAGGCGGTTGCTAGGGTCTTTTGGGTGGTTGCTAGGGTCTTTTGGGTGGTTGCTACGGTGTTCTGGGTGGTTGCTAGGGTCTTTTGGGTGGTTGCTAGGCGGTTGCTAGGGTGTTCTGGGGGGTTGCTATGGTATTCAGGGCGGTTGATATGGTGTTACTAGGTGGTTGGTAGTTATCACAGATGGTTACTATGGAGTTTTTATAGAGTTCTTAGCATGATCTTGGCATGATTTAACACTTAACTAATCGCTATTAGCATGTAGCTATTCACTGCTAGCATATGTAGCATGTTGGAAGTGCTGTTTGCTAGCATGAGTCAAAAGAGCCAAACCTCATCTCTATACGATGTTCTGATACAGAGATATAGGTCTTGCAAAACGGTTGCTAGGGTACTCAAGTTTGGTTGCTATGGAGTTGCTTGGGAGCTGGGAGCTTTAAACTTAAGAAGTTTAAATTGGTTTGAAGTTTAAAGTAGTTTAAAGTAGTTTGAAGTTTATGATAGATATATAAATAAGTTAGATAGATACAAACAAACACACACACACACACACACACACACACACACACACACACACACACACACACACACACACACAGACTACCTCGCTCACACACTCACTCAGACACACACACACACACACACACACACTCAGAGTTTATGAGTTTAGAGTTTATAAGTGTACAAGTTTTTGAGTTTAGAGTTTATAAGTTTAAATGAGTTTAGAGTTCAGAATTTATTAATTTATGAGTTTAAGAGTTCATAAGTCTATGAATTCATGAGTTTATTAGTTAATTAGTTATTAAATTTAAGTTAATTAGTTTATAAGTGTATGAGATTAGAGTTTATTAGTTTAAATGAGTTTCATTGGCTAATATATATAGAATGGCAGTTTGAATTAGTTTTCAAGGGATTTAGATTTAAATTTTTGTCGGTTGGTGAGTTTGAATTTTTTTAGAATGCCCAATGTTAAGTCAATGGGAGTTTTTCCGAGTTTTGATCGTCATTTTTAGGAAAACCGTAAGTCCGATCAGTCTGAAAAGATAGAGCACACCGAGTCAGATCTGTTTGAGTGTCTGAGCCGATTTTGGAGTATGTAGAGTTAAAGCTCTAGGAGGAGTTTGAGTCAGATTTTTTAGTAAGAAGAATAATAATAATAATAATAATAATAATAAGTTTAAATAGGATTTCAATATGTTGGCTCTCTCAAGCCAACTTAATAATAATAATAAGTTTAAATAGGATTTCAATATGTTGGCTCTCTCAAGCCAACTTAATAATAAGTTTAAATAGGATTTCAATATGTTGGCTCTCTCAAGCCAACTTAATAACTAGAATGTACATTTCCTGAAGAAAATGTGAAGTGGTGCTTGCAGTGGCAAAATTCGGCACTCGGTTGCTACGGTGTTGTACATGATTGCATACGAGCCAACAACCATGTCTGTACGCTGTTGTGGAGCTGAAATATGGCTTCTATATGTTGCAATATGGTTGCTAGGTAGCTTTAAACGGTTGCTAAGGTGTGGTTACACAGTTACCATGATGATATTTACAGATTGGTTTCCCAACCGAAACAAACAAGCACACCCCCATGTCTATACGATGTTCTGGTGCTGAGATATAGCTCCTTCATGTGTTTGTACAGTTGCTAGGGTACTCCAAATGGTTGCTAAGGTTTGTTTATACAGTTTATGGGGTAATATTTAAAGAGTATTTGCAGGTCTGGGTCAAAAAATGGCCAACTCTGTGTTTTTACAATGTTTTGTTGCTGAGATATGGCTTGTAAATGTTGTTCAATGGTTGCTAGGGGCCTGTAACTGGTTTCTAGGGCGTGGCTATGAAGTTGTTATGTCACTACTTATTGGCTGCTTGATAGGATGAATCAAAAGAGCCCAACCCCAAGGCTCTATGACCTTCTGAGCCAAAGATATGATTTTGCAAATTTTGTGCCTATGTTAAGTCTATGGGACATTTTTCGACTAATTTTTCGCCCGCCAGACGAACATCTTACACCCGATCGCTTATAAAAGTCATAGCACACCTTTCCTCAGTAAACCGGTCGATTTGACACCTCATTCATGGGTCTGTGACAAACGGTGTGGGGCGAGTTACGCGCCGAAGTTTTGTCTAGGTGAATAGTAATCACAACACTAGAATGTACATTTCCTGAAGAAAATGTGAAGTGGTGCTTGCAGTGGCAAAACTCGCCACTCGGTTGCTAGGGTGTTGTACATGTTTGCATAGACCAACAACCATGTCTGTACGATGTTGTGGAACTGAAATGTGGCTTCAATATGTTGCAATATGGTTGCTAGGTAGCTTTAAACGGTTGCTAAGGTGTGGTTACACAGTTACCATGATGATATTTACAGATTGGTTTCCCAACCGAAACAAACAAGCACACCCCCATGTCTATACGATGTTCTGGTGCTGAGATATACTGTAGCTCATTCATGTGTTTGTACGGTTGCTAGGGTACTCCAAATGGTTGCTAAGGTTTGTTTATACAGTTTATGGGGTAATATTTAAAGAGTATTTGCAGGTCTGGGTCAAAAAATGCCCAACTCTGTGTTTTTACAATGTTTTGTTGCTGAGATATGGCTTGTAAATATTGTTCAATGGTTGCTAGGGGCCTGTAACTGGTTTCTAGGGCGTGGCTATGAAGTTGTTATGTCACTACTTATTGGCTGCTTGATAGGATGAATCAAAAGAGCCCAACCCCAAGGCTCTATGACCTTCTGAGCCAAAGATATGATTTTGCAAATTTTGTGCCTATGTTAAGTCTATGGGACATTTTTCGGCTAATTTTTCGGCCGCCAGACGAACATCTTACACCCGATCGCTTATAAAAGTCATAGCACACCTCTCCTCAATAAACCGGTCGATTTGACACCTCATTCAGGGGTCTGTGACAAACGGTGTGGGGCGAGTTACGCGCCGAAGTTTTGTCTAGGCGAATAGTAATCACAACACTAGAATGTACATTTCCTGAAGAAAATGTGAAGTGGTGCTTGCAGTGGCAAAACTCGCCACTCGGTTGCTAGGGTGTTGTACATGATTGCATACGAGCCAACAACCATGCCTGTACGATGTTGTGGAGCTGAAATATGGCTTCTATATGTTGCAATATGGTTGCTAGGTAGCTTTAAACGGTTGCTACGGTGTGGTTACACAGGTACCATGATGATATTTACAGATTGGTTTCCGAACCGAAACAAACAAGCACACCCCCATGTCTATACGATGTGCTGGTGCTGAGATATAGCTCATTCATGTGTTTGTACGGTTGCTAGGGTACTCCAAATGGTTGCTAAGGTTTGTTTATACAGTTTATGGGGTAATATTTAAAGAGTATTTGCAGGTCTGGGTCAAATAATGCCCAACTCTGTGTTTTTACAATGTTTTGTTGCTGAGATATGGCTTGTAAATGTTGTTTAATGGTTGCTAGGGGCCTGTAACTGGTTTCTAGGGCGTGGCTAGGAAGTTGTTATGTCACTACTTATTGGCTGCTTGATAGGATGAATCAAAAGAGCCCAACCCCAAGGCTCTATGACCTTCTGAGCCAAAGATATGATTTTGCAAATTTTGTGCCTATGTTAAGTCTATGGGACATTTTTCGGCAAATTTTTCGCCCGCCAGACGAACATCGTACACCCGATCGCTTATAAAAGTCATAGCACACCTCTCCTCAATAAACCGGTCAATTTGACACCTCATTCAGGGGTCTGTGACAAACGGTGTGGGGCGAGTTACGCGCCGAAGTTTTGTCTAGGTGAATAGTAATCACAACACTAGAATGTACATTTCCTGAAGAAAATGTGAAGTGGTGCTTGCAGTGGCAAAATTCGCCACCCGGTTGCTAGGGTGGTGTACATGATTGCATACGAGCCAACAACCATGTCTGTACGATGTTGTGGAGCTGAAATATGGCTTCTATATGCTGAAATATGGTTGCTAGGTGGCTCTAAACGGTTTCTAGGGTGTGAATACACAGTTACCATGATGATATTTACAGACTGGTTTCCCAACTGAAACAAACAAGCACACCCCCATGTCTGTACAATGTTTTGTTGCTGACATATGGCTTGTAAATGTTGTTCAATGGTTGCTAGGGGCCTGTAACTGGTTGCTAGGGCGTGACTAAGAAATTTTTATGTCACTACTTATTGGCTGCTTGATAGGACGAATCAAAAGAGCCCAACCCCAAGCCTCTATGACCTTCTGAGCCAAAGATATGATTTTACAAATTTTGTGCCAATGTTAAGTCTATGGGACATTTTTCGGCAAATTTTTCGCCCGCCAGACGAACATCGTAGACCCGATCGCTTATAAAAGTCATAGCACACCTCTCCTCAATAAACCGGTCGATTTGACACCTCATTCAGGGGTCTGTGACAAACGGTGTGGGGCGAGTTACGCGCCAAAATTTTGTCTAGGTGAATAGTAATCACAACACTAGAATGTACATTTCCTGAAGAAAATGTGAAGTGGTGCTTGCAGTGGCAAAACTCGCCACTCGGTTGCTAGGGTGTTGTACATGATTGCATACGAGCCAATAACCATGCCTCTACGATGTTGTGGAGCTGAAATATGGCTTCTAAATGTTGCAATATGGTTGCTAGGTGGCTCTAAATGGTTGCTAGGGTGTGAATACACAGTTACCATGGTGATATTTACAGACTGTTTTCCAACTGAAACTAATGAGCCAACCCCCATCTCTATACAATATTCTGATGCAGAGATGTAGGTCTTGTAAAATGGTTGCTAGGGTACTCTGTTTGGTTGCTATGGAGATGCTTGTCAGCTGCTAATGATGAAACTGCAAAGGCTTCTTGTCAGTATGAATGATATAAACCAACTCCCATCTCTATACGATGTTCAGATGCAGAGATATACGTTTTGCTAAACGGTTGCTAGGGTACTCTATTTGGTTGCTAGCAAGTGGCTTGTCAGCTGCCAATCATGAAACTCCAAAGGCTTCTTGTCACTATGAATGATATAAACCAACTCCCATGCCTCTGCGACATTCAGAATGGAAGATATGCCTCTTTGGATTTTGGTTGCTAGGGTACTCTGTTTGGTTGCTAGGGAGTGGCTTGTCAGCTGTCAATGATGAAATTCCAAAAGGCTTCTTGTCAGTATGAATTATATAATCCAACTCCCATGCCTCTGTGACATTCAGAATGGAAGATATGCCTCTTTGGATTTTGGTTGCTAGGGTACTCTGTTTGGTTGATATGGCGTTACTTGGCAGCTGCCAATGATGCAATTCCAAAGGCTTCTTGTCACTATGAATGATATAAACCAACTCCCATGCCTCTGTGACATTCAGAATGGAAGATATCCCTCTTTGGATTTTGGTTGCTAGGGTACTCTGTTTGGTTGCTAGGGAGTGTCTTGGCAGCTATCAATCATGAATCTCAAAGGCTGCATGTCAATATGAATGATATAAACCAACTCCCATGCCTCTGTGACATTCAGAATGGAAGATATCCCTCTTTGGATTTTGGTTGCTAGGGTACTCTGTTTGGTTGCTATGGAGTTGCTTGACAGCTGCCAATGATGAAACTGCAAAGGCTTCTTGTCACTATGAATGATATAAACCAACTCCCATGCCTATGTGACATTCAAAATGGAAGATATCCCTCTTTGGATTTTGGTTGCTAGGGTACTCTGATTGGTTGCTAGGGAGTGGCTTGGCAGCTGCCAATCATGAAACTCCAAAGGCTTTTTGTCACTATGAATTTTATAAACCAACTCCCAAGCCTATGTGACATTCAGAATGGAAGATATCCCACTTTGGATTTTGGTTGCTAGGTACTCTGTTTGGTTGCTATGGAGTTGCTTGGCAGCTGCCAATGATGAAACTACAATGGCTTCTTTTCACTATGAATGAAATAAACAAACTCCCATGCCTCTGTAACATTCAGAATGGAAGATATCCCTCTTTGGATTTTGGTTGCTAGGGTACTCTATTTGGTTGCTAGGGAGTGGCTTGGCAGCTGCCAATCATGAAACTCCAAAGGCTTTTTGTTACTATGAATGATATAAACCAACTCCCATGCCTCTGTGACATTCAGAATGGAAGATATCCCTCTTTGAATTTTGGTTGCTAGGGTAATCTGTTTGGTTGCTATGGAGTTGCTTGACAGCTGCCATTGATGAAACTGCAAAGGCCTTTTGTTACTATGAATGATATAAACCAACTCCCATGCCTCTGTGACATTCAGACTGGAAGATATCCCTCTTTGGATTTTGGTTGCTAGGGTACTCTGATTGGTTGCTAGGGAGTGGCTTGGCAGCTGCCAATCATGAAACTCCAAAGGCTTCTTGTCACTATGAATTATATAAACCAACCCCCATCTCTATACAATGCTCTGATACAGAGATATATGTCTTGCTAAATAGTTGCTAAGGTACTCTGTTTGGTTGCTATGGAGTGGCTTGGCAGCTGCTAATGATGAAACTCCAAAGGCTGCTTTTTCAGTATGAATGATATAAACCAACTCCCATGCCTCTGTCATATTCAGAATAGAAGATATCCCTCTAGGATTTTGGTTGCTAAGGTGCTCGACAATGGTTGCTAGGGAGGGGCTAGGAAGTGTTGAGGTGATTCATGATTGGCCATTTGATGCCCTGAGTGAAATGAGACCACCTTCGTGTTTATGTGATCTACTAGAGCATTTCTAGACGTTTCTAGGGTGTTCAGGATGGTTGCTAAGGTATTTTTGGTAGTTGCTATGGTGTTACTAGGTGGTTGGTAGTTGTCAAAGATGTGGTTACTATGGAGTTTTTATAGAGTTATTAAAATCTTTAATAACGAGTGCATTCAGTACGGCACTCGGCCTGCGGCCTCGTGCCTATGGCCGATTAGGCACAAGCATGGAGCGATATCGCAAGGCCACGAGTGTAACATTGCTTTAAAAAATACAAAAAAATTTAAAAATTTATTTTTTTTGGTTTAGGGTGGTTGCTAGGGACCTCTTAGTGGTTGCTAGGGTGCTGTAACTGGTTGCTAGGGTGTGGCTATGAAGATTTTAGGCCATTACTTATTGGTTGCTTGATAATATAAATCCTCTGAGGGAGAGAGAGAGGGAGAGACGCAGGGGTGTCAGGCCCTTTGGAGTCTGTGTGTGTGAAAACGTCGGTTTGGATTTGAATTTTTTTAGAATGCCCCATGTTAAGTCAATGGGACTTTTTTGGCCGCTTTTTCGTCCGCTGTGCGAACATCGTACACCCGATCGCTTAGAAAAGTCATACCACACCTCTCCTCAATGAGCCGGTCGATTTGACACCTCACTCAGGGGTCTGAGACAAACGGTGCGGGGCGAGTTTCGCGCCAAACTTTTGTCCGGAATAATAAGAAGAAAAATAATAATAATAAGAAGTATGAGCAATAACAATAGTGATGCTTTTAAAAAAGCACCACTAACTAGAATGTACATTTCCTGAAGAAAATGTGAAGTGGTGCTTGCAGTGGCAAAATTCGCCACCCGGTTGCTAGGGTGTTGTACATGATTGCATACGAGCCAACAACCATGTCTGTACGATGTTGTGGATCTGAAATATGGCTTCTACATGTTGCAATATGGTTGCTAGGTAGCTTTAAATGGTTGCTAAGGTGTGGTTACACAGTTACCATGATGATATTTACAGACTGGTGTCCCAACCAAAACAAACAAACACACCCCCATGTCTATACGATGTTCTGGTGCTGAGATATAGCCCATTCATGTGTTTGTACGGTTGCTAAGGTACTCCAAATGGTTGCTAAGGTTTGTTTATACAGTTTATGGGGTAATATTTAAAGAGAATTTTCAGGTCTGGGTCAAAAAATGCCCAACTCTGTGTTTTTACAATGTTTTGTTGGTGAGAAATGGCTTGTAAATGTTGTTCAATGGTTGCTAGGGGCCTGTAACTGGTTGCTAGGGCGTGGCTATGAAGTTGTTATGTCACTACTTGTTGGCTGCTTGATAGGACGAATCAAAAGAGCCCAACCCCAAGCCTCTTTGACCTTCTGAGCCAAAGATATGATTTTACAAATTTTGTCTATGGGACATTTTTCGGCTTATTTTTCGCCCGCCAGACGAACATCGTTGACCCGATTGCTTATAAAAGTCATAGCACACCTCACCAAAATAAAACGGTCGATTTGACACCTCATTCATGGGTCTGTGACAAACGGTGTGGGGCGAGTTACGCGCCGAAGTTTTGTCTAGGTGAATAGTAATCACAACACTAGAATGTACATTTCCTGAAGAAAATGTGAAGTGGTGCTTGCAGTGGCAAAACTCGCCACTCGGTTGCTAGGGTTTTACTAGGTGGTTGCTATGGTGTTCTGGGAGGTTTCCAAGGTATTCTGGGTGTTTGCTAGGGCGTTGCTAAGTGGTTGCTAGGGTATTCAGTGTGGTTGCTAGGCAGTTGCTAAGGTGTTTACCATAGTTTACCATGATTTACCACGATTTACTATAGTTTACCATGATTTACTATAGTATGCCATGATTTACCATGTTCAAGTATGATTTACTGATTCAAGCATGATTTACCATAGTTTACCATGATTTACCACGATTTACCATAGTTTACCATGATTTATTATAGTATACCATGATTTACCATGTTCAAGTATGATTTACTGATTCTAGCATGATTTACCATAGTTTACCATGATTTACTATAGTATACCACAATTTACCATGTTCTAGTATAATTTACTGATTCTAGCATGATTTATCATAGTTACCATGATTTACCATGATTTACCATAGTTTACCATGATTTACTATAGTATACCATGATTTACCATGTTCAAGTATGATTTACTGATTCTAGCATGATTTACCATAGTTTACCATGATTTACAACGATTTACCACTAATTACCATAGTTTACCATGATTTACTATAGTATACCATGATTTACCATGTGCAAGTATGATTTACTGATTCAGGCATGATTTACCATAGTTTACCACAATTTACCACGATTTACTATAGTTTACCATGATTTACTATAGTATACCACGATTTACCATGTTCAATTATAATTTACTGATTCTAGCATGATTTACCATAGTTTACCATGATTTACTATAGTATACCATGATTTACCATGTTCAAGTATGATTTACTATGATTCTAGCATGATTTATCATAGTTTACCATGATTTACCATAGTTTACCATGATTTACCATAGTTCACCACGATTTACCATAGTTTACCATGATTTACCATGTTCAAGTATGATTTACTGATTCTAGCATGATTTACCATAGTTTACCATGATTTACCATAGTTTACCATTATTTACCACGATTTACCATAGTTTACCATGATTTACTATAGTATACCATGATTTACCATGTTCAAATATGATTTACTGATTCTAGCATGATTTACCATAGTTTACCATGATTTACCACGATTTACCATACTTTAGCATGATTTACTATAGTATACCATGATTTACCATGTTCCAGTATGATTTACTGATTCTAGCATGATTTATCATAGTTTACCATGATTTACCATAGTTTACCATGATTTACTATAGTATACCATGATTTACCACGATTTACCATAGTTTACTATGATTTACTATAGTATACCATGATTTACCATGTTTTAGTATGATTTACTATGATTCTAGGATCATTTACCATAGTTTACCATGATTTACTATAGTATACTATGATTTACCATGTTCAAGTATGATTTACTGATTATAGCATAATTTACCATAGTTTACCATGATTTACTATAGTTTACCATGATTTACCACGATTTAGCATAGTTTACCATGATTTACTATAGTATACCATGATTTACCATGTTCAAGTCTGATTTACTGATTTTAGCATGATTTACCATAGTTTACCATGATTTACTATAGTATACCATGATTTACCATGTTCAAGTATGATTTACTATGATTCTAGCATGATTTACCATAGTTTACCATGATTTACCACGATTTACTATAGTTTACCATGATTTACTATAGTATACCATGATTTACCATGTTCAAGTATGATTTACTGATTCTAGCATGATTTACCATAGTTTACCATGATTTACCATAGTTTACCACGATTTACCACGATTTACCATAGTTTACCATGATTTACTATAGTATACCATGATTTACTATAGTATACCATGATATACCATGTTCAATTATGATTTACTGATTCTAGCATGATTTATCATAGTTTACCATGATTTACCATAGTTTACCATGATTTACCATAGTTTACCATGATTTACTATAGTATACCATGATTTACCATGTTCAAGTATGATTTACTATGATTCTAGCATGATTTACCATAGTTTACCATGATTTACCACGATTTACCATAGTGTACTATGATTTACTATAGTATACCATGATTTACCATGTTTTAGTATGATTTACTATGATTCAAGGTTGATTTACCATAGTTTACCATGATTTAGTCAAAAGAGCCAAGTCCCATCTCTATACTATGTTTTGATGCAGAGATATACGTTTTGCTAAACGGTTGCTAGGATACTCTCTTTGGTTGCTATGGAGTTACTTGGCAGCTGCCAATGATGAAATTCCAAAGGCTTCTTGTCAGTATGAATGATATAAACCAACTCCCATGCCTCTGTGACATTCAGAATGGAAGATATCCCTCTTTGGATTTTGGTTGCTAAGGTGCTCGACAATGGTTGCTAGGGAGGGGCTTGGAAGTGTTGAGGTGATTCATGATTGGCTGTTTACTGCCCCGAGTCAAATGAGACCACCCCCATGTTTCTATGACAATTCAGTCTGGAGATATCTCTTTGAACTCTTTCAATGGAAGTCTATGGAACTTGTTGCTAAGGGGCTCTAAATGGTTGCTAGGGCGTGGCTTGATAGCTTCACAATGATCCTGAGAGACTGATTGGTCGTCTGAGTAAAATGAGCCCTCCCCCTTGTCTCTATGACACTGTGATCCAGAGCTACGTTCAATACAAAGTCCCTATGCAATTTACCATAGTAGGAAAAGCATGTGTGTTTCACGGGACGTTCCTTCCCCATAGTAAGTCAATGGGGCAACTTTGGGCATCTCCTGCCCCCCAGGGGTACAACTTTTACCCCATTGTGAGGTATGTTCTTACAGAGCCTGTCAGCCTCTTCAAATGTGGCAAATCACACATTTCTGCGAAATCCTCGCTCAGAGCTACGTGTGGTCAAAGTTCGTCGCAATGTTAAGTCAATGGGACTTTTTTGGCCGCTTTTTCGCCCCTGGGGCGAACACCGCACCCCCGATCGCTTATAAAAGTCATAGCTTAATGAGCCGGTCGATTTGACACCTCATTCATGGCTCTGAGACAAACGGTGCGGGGCGAGTTACGCGCCAAACTTTGTCCAGAATAATAATAATAATAAGAAGAATAATAAGTATGAGCAATAACAATAGTGATGCCTTGCTTTCAGCAAGCACCACTAACTAGAATGTACATTTCCTGAAGAAAATGTGAAGTGGTGCTTGCAGTGGCAAAATTCGGCACGGTTTCTAGGGTTTTACTAGGTGGTTGCTATGGTGTTCTGGGAGGTTTCCAAGGTATTCTGGGTGGTTGCTAGGGCGTTGCTAAGTGGTTGCTAGGATATTCAGTGTGGTTGCTAGGCAGTTGCTAAGGTGTTTACCATAGTTTACCATGATTTACCACGATTTACTATAGTTTACCATGATTTACTATAGTATGCCATGATTTACCATGTTCAAGTATGATTTACTGATTCAAGCATGATTTACCATAGTTTACCATGATTTACCACGATTTACCATAGTTTACCATAATTTACTATAGTATACCAGGATTTACCATGTTCAAGTATGATTTACTGATTCTAGCATGATTTATCATAGTTTACCATGATTTACCACGATTTACCATAGTTTACCATGATTTATTATAGTATACCATGATTTACCATGTTCAAGTATGATTTACTGATTCTAGCATGATTTACCATAGTTTACCATGATTTACTATAGTATACCACAATTTACCATGTTCTAGTATAATTTACTGATTCTAGCATGATTTATCATAGTTACCATGATTTACCATGATTTACCATAGTTTACCATGATTTACTATAGTATACCATGATTTACCATGTTCAAGTATGATTTACTGATTCTAGCATGATTTACCATAGTTTACCATGATTTACAACGATTTACCACTAATTACCATAGTTTACCATGATTTACTATAGTATACCATGATTTACCATGTGCAAGTATGATTTACTGATTCAGGCATGATTTACCATAGTTTACCACAATTTACCACGATTTACTATAGTTTACCATGATTTACTATAGTATACCATGATTTACCATGTTCCATTATAATTTACTGATTCTAGCATGATTTACCATGATTTACCATAGTTTACCATGATTTACTATAGTATACCATGATTTACCATGTTCAAGTATGATTTACTATGATTCTAGCATGATTTATCATAGTTTACCATGATTTACCATAGTTTACCATGATTTACCATAGTTCACCACGATTTACCATAGTTTACCATGATTTACCATGTTCAAGTATGATTTACTGATTCTAGCATGATTTACCATAGTTTACCATGATTTACCATAGTTTACCATTATTTACCACGATTTACCATAGTTTACCATGATTTACTATAGTATACCATGATTTACCATGTTCAAATATGATTTACTGATTCTAGCATGATTTACCATAGTTTACCATGATTTACCACGATTTACCATACTTTACCATGATTTACTATAGTATACCATGATTTACCATGTTCAAGTATGATTTACTGATTCTAGCATGATTTACCATAGTTTACCATGATTTACCACGATTTACCATACTTTACCATGATTTACTATAGTATACCATGATTTACCATGTTCCAGTATGATTTACTGATTCTAGCATGATTTACCATAGTTTACCATGATTTACTATAGTATACCACAATTTACCATGTTCTAGTATAATTTACTGATTCTAGCATGATTTATCATAGTTACCATGATTTACCATGATTTACCATAGTTTACCATGATTTACTATAGTATACCATGATTTACCATGTTCAAGTATGATTTACTGATTCTAGCATGATTTACCATAGTTTACCATGATTTACAACGATTTACCACTAATTACCATAGTTTACCATGATTTACTATAGTATACCATGATTTACCATGTGCAAGTATGATTTACTGATTCAGGCATGATTTACCATAGTTTACCACAATTTACCACGATTTACTATAGTTTACCATGATTTACTATAGTATACCATGATTTACCATGTTCAATTATAATTTACTGATTCTAGCATGATTTACCATGATTTACCATAGTTTACCATGATTTACTATAGTATACCATGATTTACCATGTTCAAGTATGATTTACTATGATTCTAGCATGATTTATCATAGTTTACCATGATTTACCATAGTTTACCATGATTTACCATAGTTCACCACGATTTACCATAGTTTACCATGATTTACCATGTTCAAGTATGATTTACTGATTCTAGCATGATTTACCATAGTTTACCATGATTTACCATAGTTTACCATTATTTACCACGATTTACCATAGTTTACCATGATTTACTATAGTATACTATGATTTACCATGTTCAAATATGATTTACTGATTCTAGCATGATTTACCATAGTTTACCATGATTTACCACGATTTACCATACTTTACCATGATTTACTATAGTATACCATGATTTACCATGTTCAAGTATGATTTACTGATTCTAGCATGATTTACCATAGTTTACCATGATTTACCACGATTTACCATACTTTACCATGATTTACTATAGTATACCATGATTTACCATGTTCCAGTATGATTTACTGATTCTAGCATGATTTATCATAGTTTACCATGATTTACCATAGTTTACCATGATTTACTATAGTATACCATGATTTACCACGATTTACCATAGTTTACTATGATTTACTATAGTATACCATGATTTACCATGTTTTAGTATGATTTACTATGATTCTAGGATCATTTACCATAGTTTACCATGATTTACTATAGTATACTATGATTTACCATGTTCAAGTATGATTTACTGATTCTAGCATAATTTACCATAGTTTACCATGATTTACTATAGTTTACCATGATTTACCACGATTTAGCATAGTTTACCATGATTTACTATAGTATACCATGATTTACCATGTTCAAGTCTGATTTACTGATTTTAGCATGATTTACCATAGTTTACCATGATTTACTATAGTATACCATGATTTACCATGTTCAAGTATGATTTACTATGATTCTAGCATGATTTACCATAGTTTACCATGATTTACCACAATTTACTATAGTTTACCATGATTTACTATAGTATACCATGATTTACCATGTTCAAGTATGATTTACTGATTCTAGCATGATTTACCATAGTTTACCATGATTTACCATAGTTTACCACGATTTACCACGATTTACCATAGTTTACCATGATTTACTATAGTATACCATGATTTACTATAGTATACCATGATATACCATGTTCAATTATGATTTACTGATTCTAGCATGATTTATCATAGTTTACCATGATTTACCATAGTTTACCATGATTTACCATAGTTTACCATGATTTACCATGTTCCAGTATGATTTACTGGTTCTAGCATGATTTATCATAGTTTACCATGATTTACCATAGTTTACCATGATTTACTATAGTATACCATGATTTACCACGATTTACCATAGTTTACTATGATTTACTATAGTATACCATGATTTACCATGTTTTAGTATGATTTACTATGATTCTAGGATCATTTACCATAGTTTACCATGATTTACTATAGTATACTATGATTTACCATGTTCAAGTATGATTTACTGATTCTAGCATAATTTACCATAGTTTACCATGATTTACTATAGTTTACCATGATTTACCACGATTTAGCATAGTTTACCATGATTTACTATAGTATACCATGATTTACCATGTTCAAGTCTGATTTACTGATTTTAGCATGATTTACCATAGTTTACCATGATTTACTATAGTATACCATGATTTACCATGTTCAAGTATGATTTACTATGATTCTAGCATGATTTACCATAGTTTACCATGATTTACCACGATTTACTATAGTTTACCATGATTTACTATAGTATACCATGATTTACCATGTTCAAGTATGATTTACTGATTCTAGCATGATTTACCATAGTTTACCATGATTTACCATAGTTTACCACGATTTACCACGATTTACCATAGTTTACCATGATTTACTATAGTATACCATGATTTACTATAGTATACCATGATATACCATGTTCAATTATGATTTACTGATTCTAGCATGATTTATCATAGTTTACCATGATTTACCATAGTTTACCATGATTTACCATAGTTTACCATGATTTACTATAGTATACCATGATTTACCATGTTCAAGTATGATTTACTATGATTCTAGCATGATTTACCATAGTTTACCATGATTTACCACGATTTACCATAGTGTACTATGATTTACTATAGTATACCATGATTTACCATGTTTTAGTATGATTTACTATGATTCAAGGTTGATTTACCATAGTTTACCATGATTTAGTCAAAAGAGCCAAGTGCCATCTCTATACTATGTTTTGATGCAGAGATATACGTTTTGCTAAACGGTTGCTAGGATACTCTCTTTGGTTGCTATGGAGTTACTTGGCAGCTGCCAATGATGAAATTCCAAAGGCTTCTTGTCAGTATGAATGATATAAACCAACTCCCATGCCTCTGTGACATTCAGAATGGAAGATATCCCTCTTTGGATTTTGGTTGCTAAGGTGCTCGACAATGGTTGCTAGGGAGGGGCTTGGAAGTGTTGAGGTGATTCATGATTGGCTGTTTACTGCCCCGAGTCAAATGAGACCACCCCCATGTTTCTATGACAATTCAGTCTGGAGATATCTCTTTGAACTCTTTCAATGGAAGTCTATGGAACTTGTTGCTAAGGGGCTCTAAATGGTTGCTAGGGCGTGGCTTGATAGCTTCACAATGATCCTGAGAGACTGATTGGTCGTCTGAGTAAAATGAGCCCTCCCCCTTGTCTCTATGACACTGTGATCCAGAGCTACGTTCAATACAAAGTCCCTATGCAATTTACCATAGTAGGAAAAGCATGTGTGTTTCACGGGACGTTCCTTCCCCATAGTAAGTCAATGGGGCAACTTTGGACATCTCCTGCCCCCCAGGGGTGCAACTTTTACCCCATTGTGAGGTATGTTCTTACAGAGCCTGTCAGCCTCTTCAAATGTGGCAAATCACACATTTCTGCGAAATCCTCGCTCAGAGCTACGTGTGGTCAAAGTTCGTCGCAATGTTAAGTCAATGGGACTTTTTTGGCCGCTTTTTCGCCCCTGGGGCGAACACCGCACCCCCGATCGCTTATAAAAGTCATAGCACACCTCTCCTTAATGAGCCGGTCGATTTGACACCTCATTCATGGCTCTGAGACAAACGGTGCGGGGCGAGTTACGCGCCAAACTTTGTCCAGAATAATAATAATAATAATAAGAATAATAAGTATGAGCAATAACAATAGTGATGCCTTGCTTTCAGCAAGCACCACTAATAAGAAGAATAATAAGTATGAGCAATAACAATAGTGATGCCTTGCTTTCAGCAAGCACCACTAACTAGAATGTACATTTCCTGAAGAAAATGTGAAGTGGTGCTTGCAGTGGCAAAATTCGGCACGGTTGCTAGGGTTTTACTAGGTGGTTGCTATGGTGTTCTGGGAGGTTTCCAAGGTATTCTGGGTGGTTGCTAGGGCGTTGCTAAGTGGTTGCTAGGATATTCAGTGTGGTTGCTAGGCAGTTGCTAAGGTGTTTACCATAGTTTACCATGATTTACCACGATTTACTATAGTTTACCATGATTTACTATAGTATGCCATGATTTACCATGTTCAAGTATGATTTACTGATTCAAGCATGATTTACCATAGTTTACCATGATTTACCACGATTTACCATAGTTTACCATAATTTACTATAGTATACCAGGATTTACCATGTTCAAGTATGATTTACTGATTCTAGCATGATTTATCATAGTTTACCATGATTTACCACGATTTACCATAGTTTACCATGATTTATTATAGTATACCATGATTTACCATGTTCAAGTATGATTTACTGATTCTAGCATGATTTACCATAGTTTACCATGATTTACTATAGTATACCACAATTTACCATGTTCTAGGATAATTTACTGATTCTAGCATGATTTATCATAGTTACCATGATTTACCATGATTTACCATAGTTTACCATGATTTACTATAGTATACCATGATTTACCATGTTCAAGTATGATTTACTGATTCTAGCATAATTTACCATAGTTTACCATGATTTACAACGATTTACCACTAATTACCATAGTTTACCATGATTTACCATAGTTCACCACGATTTACCATAGTTTACCATGATTTACCATGTTCAAGTATGATTTACTGATTCTAGCATGATTTACCATAGTTTACCATGATTTACCATAGTTTACCATTATTTACCACGATTTACCATAGTTTACCATGATTTACTATAGTATACCATGATTTACCATGTTCAAATATGATTTACTGATTCTAGCATGATTTACCATAGTTTACCATGATTTACCACGATTTACCATACTTTACCATGATTTACTATAGTATACCATGATTTACCATGTTCAAGTATGATTTACTGATTCTAGCATGATTTACCATAGTTTACCATGATTTACCACGATTTACCATACTTTACCATGATTTACTATAGTATACCATGATTTACCATGTTCCAGTATGATTTACTGATTCTAGCATGATTTATCATAGTTTACCATGATTTACCATAGTTTACCATGATTTACTATAGTATACCATGATTTACCACGATTTACCATAGTTTACTATGATTTACTCCCCCATAGTAAGTCAATGGGGCAACTTTGGACATCTCCTGCCCCCCAGGGGTGCAACTTTTACCCCATTGTGAGGTATGTTCTTACAGAGCCTGTCAGCCTCTTCAAATGTGGCAAATCACACATTTCTGCGAAATCCTCGCTCAGAGCTACGTGTGGTCAAAGTTCGTCGCAATGTTAAGTCAATGGGACTTTTTTGGCCGCTTTTTCGCCCCTGGGGCGAACACCGCACCCCCGATCGCTTATAAAAGTCATAGCACACCTCTCCTTAATGAGCCGGTCGATTTGACACCTCATTCATGGCTCTGAGACAAACGGTGCGGGGCGAGTTACGCGCCAAACTTTGTCCAGAATAATAATAATAATAAGAAGAATAATAAGTATGAGCAATAACAATAGTGATGCCTTGCTTTCAGCAAGCACCACTAATAAGAAGAATAATAAGTATGAGCAATAACAATAGTGATGCCTTGCTTTCAGCAAGCACCACTAACTAGAATGTACATTTCCTGAAGAAAATGTGAAGTGGTGCTTGCAGTGGCAAAATTCGGCACGGTTGCTAGGGTTTTACTAGGTGGTTGCTATGGTGTTCTGGGAGGTTTCCAAGGTATTCTGGGTGGTTGCTAGGGCGTTGCTAAGTGGTTGCTAGGATATTCAGTGTGGTTGCTAGGCAGTTGCTAAGGTGTTTACCATAGTTTACCATGATTTACCACGATTTACTATAGTTTACCATGATTTACTATAGTATGCCATGATTTACCATGTTCAAGTATGATTTACTGATTCAAGCATGATTTACCATAGTTTACCATGATTTACCACGATTTACCATAGTTTACCATAATTTACTATAGTATACCAGGATTTACCATGTTCAAGTATGATTTACTGATTCTAGCATGATTTATCATAGTTTACCATGATTTACCACGATTTACCATAGTTTACCATGATTTATTATAGTATACCATGATTTACCATGTTCAAGTATGATTTACTGATTCTAGCATGATTTACCATAGTTTACCATGATTTACTATAGTATACCACAATTTACCATGTTCTAGGATAATTTACTGATTCTAGCATGATTTATCATAGTTACCATGATTTACCATGATTTACCATAGTTTACCATGATTTACTATAGTATACCATGATTTACCATGTTCAAGTATGATTTACTGATTCTAGCATAATTTACCATAGTTTACCATGATTTACAACGATTTACCACTAATTACCATAGTTTACCATGATTTACTATAGTATACCATGATTTACCATGTGCAAGTATGATTTACTGATTCAGGCATGATTTACCATAGTTTACCACAATTTACCACGATTTAATATAGTTTACCATGATTTACTATAGTATACCATGATTTACCATGTTCAATTATAATTTACTGATTCTAGCATGATTTACCATGATTTACCATAGTTTACCATGATTTACTATAGTATACCATGATTTACCATGTTCAAGTATGATTTACTATGATTCTAGCATGATTTATCATAGTTTACCATGATTTACCATAGTTTACCATGATTTACCATAGTTCACCACGATTTACCATAGTTTACCATGATTTACCATGTTCAAGTATGATTTACTGATTCTAGCATGATTTACCATAGTTTACCATGATTTACCATAGTTTACCATTATTTACCACGATTTACCATAGTTTACCATGATTTACTATAGTATACCATGATTTACCATGTTCAAATATGATTTACTGATTCTAGCATGATTTACCATAGTTTACCATGATTTACCACGATTTACCATACTTTACCATGATTTACTATAGTATACCATGATTTACCATGTTCAAGTATGATTTACTGATTCTAGCATGATTTACCATAGTTTACCATGATTTACCACGATTTACCATACTTTACCATGATTTACTATAGTATACCATGATTTACCATGTTCCAGTATGATTTACTGATTCTAGCATGATTTATCATAGTTTACCATGATTTACCATAGTTTACCATGATTTACTATAGTATACCATGATTTACCACGATTTACCATAGTTTACTATGATTTACTATAGTATACCATGATTTACCATGTTTTAGTATGATTTACTATGATTCTAGGATCATTTACCATAGTTTACCATGATTTACTATAGTATACTATGATTTACCATGTTCAAGTATGATTTACTGATTCTAGCATAATTTACCATAGTTTACCATGATTTACTATAGTTTACCATGATTTACCACGATTTAGCATAGTTTACCATGATTTACTATAGTATACCATGATTTACCATGTTCAAGTCTGATTTACTGATTTTAGCATTATTTACCATAGTTTACCATGATTTACTATAGTATACCATGATTTACCATGTTCAAGTATGATTTACTATGATTCTAGCATGATTTACCATAGTTTACCATGATTTACCACGATTTACTATAGTTTACCATGATTTACTATAGTATACCATGATTTACCATGTTCAAGTATGATTTACTGATTCTAGCATGATTTACCATAGTTTACCATGATTTACCATAGTTTACCACGATTTACCACGATTTACCATAGTTTACCATGATTTACTATAGTATACCATGATTTACTATAGTATACCATGATATACCATGTTCAATTATGATTTACTGATTCTAGCATGATTTATCATAGTTTACCATGATTTACCATAGTTTACCATGATTTACTATAGTATACCATGATTTACCATGTTCAAGTATGATTTACTATGATTCTAGCATGATTTACCATAGTTTACCATGATTTACCACGATTTACCATAGTGTACTATGATTTACTATAGTATACCATGATTTACCATGTTTTAGTATGATTTACTATGATTCAAGGTTGATTTACCATAGTTTACCATGATTTAGTCAAAAGAGCCAAGTCCCATCTCTATACTATGTTTTGATGCTGAGATATACGTTTTGCTAAACGGTTGCTAGGATACTCTCTTTGGTTGCTATGGAGTTACTTGGCAGCTGCCAATGATGAAATTCCAAAGGCTTCTTGTCAGTATGAATGATATAAACCAACTCCCATGCCTCTGTGACATTCAGAATGGAAGATATCCCTCTTTGGATTTTGGTTGCTAAGGTGCTCGACAATGGTTGCTAGGGAGGGGCTTGGAAGTGTTGAGGTGATTCATGATTGGCTGTTTACTGCCCCGAGTCAAATGAGACCACCCCCATGTTTCTATGACAATTCAGTCTGGAGATATCTCTTTGAACTCTTTCAATGGAAGTCTATGGAACTTGTTGCTAAGGGGCTCTAAATGGTTGCTAGGGCGTGGCTTGATAGCTTCACAATGATCCTGAGAGACTGATTGGTCGTCTGAGTAAAATGAGCCCTCCCCCTTGTCTCTATGACACTGTGATCCAGAGCTACGTTCAATACAAAGTCCCTATGCAATTTACCATAGTAGGAAAAGCATGTGTGTTTCACGGGACGTTCCTTCCCCATAGTAAGTCAATGGGGCAACTTTGGGCATCTCCTGCCCCCCAGGGGTGCAACTTTTACCCCATTGTGAGGTATGTTCTTACAGAGCCTGTCAGCCTCTTCAAATCTGGCAAATCACACATTTCTGCGAAATCCTCGCTCAGAGCTACGTGTGGTCAAAGTTCGTCGCAATGTTAAGTCAATGGGACTTTTTGGCCGCTTTTTCGCCCCTGGGGCGAACACCGCACCCCCGATCGCTTATAAAAGTCATAGCACACCTCTCCTTAATGAGCCGGTCAATTTGACACCTCATTCATGGCTCTGAGACAAACGGTGCGGGGCGAGTTACGCGCCAAACTTTGTCCAGAATAATAATAAGAATAATAATAAGAAGAATAATAAGTATGAGCAATAACAATAGTGATGCCTTGCTTTCAGCAAGCACCACTAATAATAACTAGAATGTACATTTCCTGAAGAAAATGTGAAGTGGTGCTTGCAGTGGCAAAATTCACCACCCAGTTGCTAGGGTGTTGTACATGATTGCATACGATCCAACAACCATGTCTGTACGATGTTGTGGAGCTGAAATATGGCTTCTATATGTTGCAATATGGTTGCTAGGTGGCTCTAAACGGTTGCTAGGGTGTGGCTACACAGTTACCATGATGATATTTACAGACTGGTTTCCCAACCGAAACAAACAAACACACCCCCATGTCTATACAATGTTCTGGTGATGAGATATAGCCCATTCATGTGTTTGTATGGTTGCTAGGGTACTCCAAATGGTTGCTAAGGTTTGTTTATACAATTTATGGGGTAATATTTAAAGACTGTATGGGAGTCTGGGTCAAAAAATGCCCAACTCTGTGTTTTTACAATGTTTTGTTGCTGAGATATGGCTTGTAAATGTTGTTCAATGGTTGCTAGGGTTCTGTAACTGGTTGCTAGGGCATGACTATGAAGTTTTTATGTCATTACTTATTGGCTGCTTGATAGGACGAATCAAAAGAGCCCACCCCCAAGCCTCTATGACCTTCTGAGCCAAAGATATGATTTTACAAATTTTGTGCCAATGTTAAGTCTATGGGACATTTTTCGGCTTATTTTTCGCCCGCCAGACGAACATCGTAGACCCGATCGCTTATAAAAGTCATAGCACACCTCACCAAAATAAACCGGTCGATTTGACACCTCATTCATGGGTCTACGAGAAACGGTGCAGGGCGAGTTACGCGCCAAAGTTTTGTCTAGGTGAATAGTAATCACAACACTAGAATGTACATTTCCTGA